>CM019066.1:387072309-387628204 GCA_009667805.1 Leptobrachium leishanense | reverse complement strand
ATTAATGCAGCATATGAATCCACACACTGCTGGGAAGCTCCTCTCTGGCAGTATAATTAATGCAGCATATGAATCCACACACTGCTGCGAAGCGCCTCTGCAGTATAATTAATGCAGCATATGAATCCACACACTGCTGGGAAGCGACTCTCTGCGGTATAATTAATGCAGCATTGAATCCACACACTGCTGGGAAGCACCTCTCTGCGGCATAATTAATGCAGCATGTGAATCCACACACTGCTGGGCAGCACCTTTACCGTACAATTAATGCAGCATATGAATCCACACACTGCTGGGAAGCGCCTCTCTGCGGTATAATTAATGCAGCATATGAATCCACACACTGCTGGGAAGCGCCTCTCTGCAGTATAATTAATGCAGCATATGAATCCACACACTGCTGGGAAGCGCCTCTCTGCAGTATAATTAATGCAGCATATGAATCCACACACTGCTGGGAAGCACCTCTCTGCGGTATAATTAATGCAGCATATGAATCCACACACTGCTGGGAAGCGCCTCTCTGCAGTATAATTAATGCAGCATATGAATCCACACACTGCTGGGAAGCGCCTCTCTGCAGTATAATTAATGCAGCATAGGAATCCACTCACTGCTGGGAAGCGCCTCTCTGCGGTATAATTAATGCAGCATATGAATCCACACACTGCTGGGAAGCGCCCCTCTGCGGTATAATTAATGCAGCATATGAATCCACACACTGCTGGGAAGCGCCTCTCTGCGGTATAATTAATGCAGCATATGAATCCACACACTGCTGGGAAGCGCCCCTCTGCGGTATAATTAATGCAGCATATGAATCCACACACTGCTGGGAAGCGCCTCTCTGCGGTATAATTAATGCAGCATATGAATCCACACAGTGCTGGGAAGCACCTCTCTGCAGTTTAATTAATGCAGCATATGAATCCACACACTGCTGGGAAGCTCCTCTCTGCAGTATAATTAATGCAGCATATGAATCCACACATTGCTGGGAAGCGCCTCTGCAGTATAATTAATGCAGCATATGAATCCACACACTGCTGGGAAGCGACTCTCTGCGGTATAATTAATGCAGCATTGAATCCACACACTGCTGGGAAGCACCTCTCTGCGGCATAATTAATGCAGCATGTGAATCCACACACTGCTGGGCAGCACCTTTACCGTACAATTAATGCAGCATATGAATCCACACACTGCTGGGAAGCGCCTCTCTGCGGTATAATTAATGCAGCATATGAATCCACACACTGCTGGGAAGCGCCTCTCTGCAGTATAATTAATGCAGCATATGAATCCACACACTGCTGGGAAGCGCCTCTCTGCAGTATAATTAATGCAGCATATGAATCCACACACTGCTGGGAAGCACCTCTCTGCGGTATAATTAATGCAGCATATGAATCCACACACTGCTGGGAAGCGCCTCTCTGCGGTATAATTAATGCAGCATATAAATCCACACACTGCTGGGAAGCACCTCTCTGCAGTATAATTAGTGCAGCATATGAATCCACACACTGCTGGGAAGCGCCTCTCTGCAGTATAATTAATGCAGCATATGAATCCACAAACTGCTGGGAAGCACCTCTCTGCAGTATAATTAATGCAGCATATGAATCCACTCACTGCTGGGAAGCGCCTCTCTGCAGTATAATTAATGCAGCATATGAATCCACACACTGCTGGGAAGCACCTCTCTGCGGTATAATTAATGCAGCATAGGAATCCACACACTGCGGGGAAGCACCTCTCTGCAGTATAATTAATGCAGCACATCCTGCATTGATACCTATGGGTTAAAAAGCCTTGTTTCTTTAAAAAAAGTTAGAAAACCTAAAATTTCACCCAGAAAATGCCTAAAAAATCCTAAAATAATTAATAAGTAAAGAAACTGTCATTCTATTGGTAGTAATCTACTTTCCATTCTTAAATGAGCAGTAAAAAACGTAATAACTAGGGATGAGCCGAACACCCCCGTGTTCGGTTCGCATTCGAACTCGAACAATTTCAAAAGTTCGAGTTCGAACTCGAACACGAACCGAACTCAATGCAAGTCAATGGGACTCGAAAGTTCGAAATTTAGAGTGCCCTCCAAGAGGGCATATATGCTAGATATTTGCCATAAAAGGTGTATGGGGGTCTGGGTAGTGCCCTGGGGGACAGGAAACAAGGACAAAAAGTAAAAAAAAAACGTTTTTAAAGGAACAGTGATTTTTCCATGAAATAAACGTTAAGAATAAAAATGAAAAATTCCTTCAAATATCGTGCCTAGGAGGTCCCCATAACCTGCCCGTGAAGTGGCGAATTTGTAGGATGTATAGAAACATTTAAAAACAAAAAAATGACATTTCAAGTTACGGTAAACGGTTTTCCTTTAGTCTATTCATAAACAACTGCTTGGGGCAGCAGCCTGTATGAAAAGACATTTAAGGACACGCAGAACAAGTTTAGTGATTTTTGGCTAAGTTATGGTGTAACTTATGCAGGCTTTGGATGAAAGTAACAATAGGTGCTTTAAAATTGGGCCTTTAGGCTAGGGTCAAACGAAAGCATTTTTACACGCGAACGTAAAAAAGTGCGTCCGAACGAATTGACGTATTTTTTCACGGAGTGCGCGATAACGGTCATACGATGCGCATTTTTCGTGCGTGATTTTTTCAGATCGTCAATAAAACTCTTTTTGCGTCTGGACGTTATGTAGGCTGGACATTAGCAGTGTCTGACGTCTCCTAATTACGCACACATGCCGCTATGCCGCAGCTGCGCACTCTGTACGTCCGTACTAGCGGTTCAGCGTTCTCGAAAAAATGCGTTCGTTTTCCACTTGCGTTGCGCGGCCGGACTTTCGTGCGACCGTACTTCGTATATTGGCCGTCATTGCCCGTCATTTGCTGCTAGTGCGGCCGTAATTATGTGCGCCAGAACGCACGTTAAAAGTGCGCTGGTCTGACCCCAGCCTTAGTGTCGGCAACAGTGCCGTCACACCGTAACCCCTCTGTGGTATTGTGGAAGAGTGCAGGGTTGCACACTGCATTCCAAAAAATTAAAATGATATAAATCTGGTAATATAGACGTCAGTGACAGTGCAGCCAAATATTGTGCCTTTGGTGGCAGCAAGTGCCTTCACACCGTAACCCTTTTGTGGTATTGTGGAAGAGTGCAGGGTTGGACCCTGCGTTCCAAAAAATGTTAATGATATAAATCTGGTACAGGTGTCAGTGCACCCAAATATTGTGCCTTTCATGGCAGCAAGTGCCTTCACACATAACCCTTTTGTGGTATTGTGGAAGAGTGCAGGGTTGGACCCTGCGTTCCAAAAAATTAAAATGATATAAATCTGGTAATATAGACATCAGAGTCAGTGCAGCCAAATATTGTGCCTTTGGTGGCAGCAACTGCCTTCACACCATAACCCTTTTGTGGTATTGTGGAAGAGTGCAGGGTTGAATCCTGCGTTCCTAAAAAATTAAAATGATATAAATATGGTACAGGCGTCAGTGCACCCAAATATTGTGCCTTTCATGGCAGCAATTGCCTTCACACCGTAACCCTTTTGTGGTATTGTGGAAGAGTGAAGGGTTGGACCCTGCGGTTCAAAAAAATTAAAATGATATAAATCTGGCACAGGCGTCAGTGCAGCCAAATATTGTGCCTTTGGTGGCAGCAAGTGCCTTTACACCGTAACCCATTTGGGGTATTGTGGAAGAGTTCAGTGGTGGAGGTTTTGTGAATGCAGGGGATTGATAGCTGCTGATCCAGGACTGATTCATTTTTATAAATGTCAGCCGGTCTACAGAGATGGTAGACAGACGCACTCTTTTGTTTGTGACAAAACCTTCAGCGGCACTGAACGTCCTTTCAGAAAGCACGCTGGATGAAGGGCAACCTAGTAGCTGCATAGCATATTGGCTAAATTCTGGCCAGTGATCCAATCTCAACACCCAGTAAGCCAGTGGATCATCTGCTGGAAAGGTATCCAGGTCTGCCCTTGCCCCTCTGGCAGTCCTACACCATACGGTGAAGACGCTGGCAATGGGTGCCTACATTTGACGTCCCTGGGCGTCGTGGACTAAAAGAAATTTAAAAAGGCATCGGTCAAGCGGCCCCGGCCTTCACCACTATTCCTCTGATCGTCCGCAGCCTCAGAAGCACCTGTGTCATCACTTGGTAACCTACCAGTGCCTGGAAAGGTGTTACACAAGTGTCGCTTTAGAGCGTCCTCAAGTTTTTTCATCCTGTGCTCCCTCTGTGCGGGCAGGATGAGCTCTGCAACTTTACCCTTGTATCGTGGATCATGAAGAGTTGCCAACCAGTAATGATCCCTCTCCTTGATAGCACGTATCCTGGGGTCCTTTACCAGGCTTTGCAGGATAAGGGAGCCCATGCAGCGTAGGTTGGAGGTGGCATTAGCTTCCGAGTCTTCCTGATCAATGAGGATGACCCCATCGTGCACTTCCTCCTCCCAGCCACGTACTAGTCCTTGTGTTTCTGGGCACACAAAACCCTCCCTTGAGGAATCCCCACCTTCAATGCCCCACTACTTAAATATTCCTCTTCATCCTCCTCCTGTCTGATCTGAGGAGGACCCGCTGGAATGCTGTCTGCGGAAAAACTGGGGCCTTGAGAGCTAGGGAAGGCCTCCTCTTCCTCCCACTGCTCTGCCTCTAGAGCCACATCTATAATTCCCTGCAGAGTGCGCTCCAGCAGGAAAACTAAAGGAATTGTGTCACTGATGCATGCACTGTCCCTGCTCACCATACTCGTTGCCTCCTCAAATGGTGACAGTACAGTGCATGCATCCGTGATCATCAGCCACTGCGGGGGGGGTACCAAGTTGACCTGAACCTGTCCTTGTGCCATACTCACACAAGTACTCGTTGATGGCCCTCTGTTGCTTGTGCAGACGCTGCAGCATTGCTAATGTCGTGTTCCACCTGGTGGGCATGTCACAGATCAGACGGTTTGTGGGAAGGTGGAATTCTCTTTGAATTTCTGCCAGGCGAACACTTGCTGGGAATGACCGTCTGAAGTAGCTGCAGACTTTTCTGGCCTGGCTGAGAAGCTCTGCCAGCCCTGGGTACCTGGTTTGTAAACGCTGTACCACCAGATTTAGGACGTGTGCTAGGCATGGTACATGCGTCAACTTACCCAGGTGTAGGGCAGAGAGAAGGTTGCTGCCGTTATCACAGACGACCATTCCCAGCTCAAGCTGACGTGGTTTTAACCATCTCTGCACCTGCCCCTGCAGAGCTGACAGAATTTCTGGCCCTGTGTGGCTCCTGTCCCCTAAACAAACCAGCTCAAGCACATTATGGCATCTTTTTGATTGAGCCATTGCGTAGCCCCTGTCACGTGTCGGTTTAACTGCCACTTTGCCAGAGACAGAGAAGGAGGAAGAGGGAGAGGTGGTGGTGGAGCAGACAGACCTCATACAAGCAGCTTTCTGGAGGTGTGGTGGATGAACAAGCTCCAGCACAGAGCCCCATCTTGGATCCCTCCCAGCTGCAATCAGAGTTACCCAGTGTGCCGTGAAGGAAATGTAACAGCCCTGTCCATGCTTGCTGGACCACGTGTCTAAAGTCATGTGCACCTTGCTGGTGACTGCCTTTCCCAATGACTCCATAACATTGTCTTCCACGTGCTGGTATAGTGCTGGAATGGCCTTCCGGGAAAATAAATGGCGTTTTGGAACCTGCCACTGTGGTACAGCACATTCAGCAAATTCACGGAAGGAAGCAGAGTCCACCAGCTGGAAAGGCAGCAGCTGTAATGCGAGTAATTTTGCTAAGCTGGCATTCAGATGCTGTGCTTGGGGATGGTTGGGACTATATTTTTTCTTACGCTGCAGCAGCTGGGTCAACGTAATCTGACTGCGTAAATCTTCAGCTGATGGGATGTTGTCACATTCTGAGGAAGGTTCTGGTACACCCATTACTGTAGCATCATCCATGTCAGTGGAGGTTGTAGGCAATGACATGGAAGGACATATAGTGGGGGTAGAGACAGATGAGTAGGACCTATGCAAACTGTTGTGCCAACGGGATGCATGGCAGGTGGTCATATGTCGCCTCAAGCACATGGTACCCAAGCGTGGGATGTCTTTCCCACGGTTGATCCTCATCTGACATAGATTACAAATAGCAACGGTGCGGTCTGCTGCACATTTCTTAAAGAACTCCCAGACAGCAGACTTCCTGTACATGTGCATTGAGACAACAGCGCTCTGCACCTGAGCAGCTGTGACTTCTGATGCCTTGGACTGGCTACGGTTGGTCATAGAGGACGTTCTGACTCGTTTTTGTTGTGCCTCCTCCTCCCTTGACTCTTCTGTTCGATCTGGCACCCAGGTGGAGTCAGTGACCTCATCATCGTCATCACCCCCTATCTCCTAGTCACTGGAGCCAACCTCGCAATATGCTGCAGCTGCTGGGGCAGCATGAGTGCCAGTTATTTGTGTGTCACTGGCACCCCCTTCCTCTAGGTTGATTATACTCCCTTCCTCAACCTCAGAGTTTGAATCAGAGCACTGTAGTTGCTGCGCATCCTCAAGCAGCATGTCACTGTCATTGTAGTCAAACAATTCAGCTGACTTCTCCGTGTGTGATAGTGAGGCTACGGCAGGAGTAGCTGTGGACATGGAGGCTGAATTAGATGTTTTGGCAGCTGAGGTGGACTGTAAGCCACTACAAGCCTGGCTGGCAGAGGACTCGGAGGATGAGGATGGCCTGGTTAGCCAATCCACCAAATCCTCTGTATGTTGCTGCTGCTTAAAAAGGCCAGCACCAGTTAGAAAGGACAAGCGTGCCCCTGCAGAGGATGCACCACGTCCACGACGACCAGAGGCACAGCCTCCCGACACAGAGGCTGCTTGCCCTCTGATCTGTGTCTGGGAGCGTCTGCCTGTCCTTTTTGATCTTTCTGACATGGTGAGTGATATGTAGATTAAAGATATACAGAACTCTGATTCAACTCTGTTATAAAAATTGGAGATATGCAGAACTCTGATTCAACTGTGTGTTATCTAGATTAAAGATTTCCAGAACTCTGGTATAACTCAGTGAGATACCCTGATAGCTGGCAGTCAGTGACAAGACACAGATTAAAATTCACAGAAATCTGCTACAAGTCTGTGAGACCTCCTGATGAGTGGCAGTGACAAGACACAAATTACAATTCCCAGGAACCTTCTATAAATCAGTGGGACCCCCTGATGGGTGACAGTGACAAGACACAATTTACAATTCCCAGGAACCTCCTATAAATCAGTGAGACCCCCTGATGGGTGGCAGTGACGAGACACAGATTACAATTCCCAGATATCTGCTAGAAGTGAGACCCCCCACAAAAGTCGCTGGCACTGACAAGACACAGATTACAACAATTACCAGATATCTGCTAGAAGTGAGACCCCCCAATAGCTGCTGGCACTGAGAAGACACACTAACAGAACAATTTCCTCTCACAAAACACGTGTTGGGGCTGCGAGGGACGCCTTATATAGTGTGCTGCGGGATTTAGCTCTGTGAGCCCATGATTGGGCAAAATTTGCCCAATCAGGACTCTGAGCCGTGATTGGCATAGTCTTGCACCTGTCTTGCACCTGACCTGTGGTCAGGTGCAAGGCTGTAGCTAATTACAAGCTTCAGGCCAGTGGAAAAGTGCATTGTGGTCCATTGTGGTGCATTGTGGGCGAACATGCGGCGAACACGCTCAAATGTTCAGAGTTCAACGATCAGCCGAACGGGCGATGTTCGAATCGAACACCGAACAAATCGAATCGAACAGCTCATCCCTAGTAATAACTCATAAAAAAGCAAAAAACCAACTGTTCCGAATCACCCGAATCGATCCGAATCAATACACACCGAAATTTCGGATCGAATTTTCGGCTGGCCAATATTTCGTGTTTGGAAATGCTCCTGAAATGTGAAAATGGTGATTTTTGTCCGAATTTGGATTCGGAACAAAACGAATTGCACATCTCTAAGGCTAGGGTCAGACGAGCGCATTTTGTACGGACAGTACGCCCGTGCAGTACAGACGCACTTTTTGACGGAAGACGCAGTTGTGGCCACACAGTCCGTTTTTGTGACTGACATTATTTTTGACGGATGTAGCATGGAAAATAAATTAAAATGAAAAAATATTTTGTCCGTTAAAAATGCTGGACGTATAAATGCAGTCCGTCTGAGCACGTTCCATCACTCACACACAATGCTATGCGGACGTGGCGCACTCCGCACATCCGTTCTAGCGGTTTGATGTTCTTGCTAACCTGCGTCCGTTTGCCGTGTCCGTAGTGCATCCACACTTCCGTGCGGACGTACTTCGTGTGTGGGCCTTCATTGGTCATGATTATCTGCTACCACGGACGTACTAAAGTGCGGCTACACGGACGTTAACACTGCGCTCGTCTGACCCCAGCCTAAGTCTCGCTAGTCCTGGAATAGCAAGTTGACTGTGGCACAGGAGTAAATACCAACTCTCTCGCCATCATTACCGACCGATGTCCAGCACTGCGGCGTTCATAAGAGACACCCCCCAATCTGATTAACCTGCGACACTTCACCCCAACCTGCTCAGCAGCCCCCCCCCTTCTCTGCCGCTCAGGGGACTAAACAATCCAATATGTAAGAGGAAAGCAAGCGTGCAGCTGAGCGCGTGATCTTCCCCTCCGAGTATCTTCATTGTGTTCGGTGTAACGAGCCTCCCGTGGCCGCTTCCAAATAAAAACGCTTTATGAGAATCTCTGCGAAACACGCGGCGTCCCGAGCCGTCTGTAATTAAGCGTCAGGAAGTGCACCTCCAAGACTTTCCTTCCATTGATCATGGAGGGGCCGGGCGCGCGCGGGGGCTCGCAACACCATTAATTAATGACAATTAATAATTAATAGAAGAAAAGCTTCATTATCTTTTATCTGCAGGTGCTGCAGGGGAGACGTGGAATATTCCGCCGGACGCTCCCCTCACTGCTATTATTGTTGTGCATAGTTGCTTTTCCATTTGTAATTAGTCTTTTCTGGCCCATATGGCGCGCGTTCTGGTAACATGTTAGTGCGCCGCGTTTATATTAATGAGGCGGCTGAGAGCTGCGCGGAACAACACAAAGTATCATTTACACAACTTGTCACCGCTCTGTCTTTCTGCGACAATTCATTTATTTATGTATAAAGGATTTTCCCAGGACGGATACATTGAGATTTCTCTCCTTTTCAAGTATGTCCTGGGTTCAATAAAGGGGAGAATCAGTCACTGGCAGCTCGTTCAGGAACACACACAAACACACACACACATACACACCCGACACAAATATACACACACTGATACCTACACAACTGACACAAATATACTAACACATGCACACACACACACACACACACTGATACATAAACAACTGACACAGATACACACACTGACACCTACACAACTGACACAAATAAACACACACTGATAATACACAACTGACACAAATAAACACACACTGATAATACACAACTGACACAAATAAACACACACTGATAATACACAACTGAAACAAATAAACACACACTGATAATACACAACTGACACAAATAAACACACACTGATAATACACAGCTCAAACAAATAAACACACACACACACTGATAATACACAACTGAAACAAATAAACACACACACACACTGATAATACACAACTGAAACAAATACACACACACACACACTGATAATACACAGCTGAAACAAATAAACACACAACACACTGATAATACACAACTGAAACAAAATAAACCACACACACACTGATAATACACAGCTGAAACAAAATAAACCACACACACACTGATAATACACAGCTGAAACAAATAAACACACACACACTGATAATACACAGCTGAAACAAATAAACACACACACACACTGATAATACACAACTGAAACAAATAAACACACAACACACTGATAATACACAGCTGAAACAAATAAACACACACACCACACTGATAATACACAGCTGAAACAAATAACACACACACACACTGATAATACACAACTGAAACAAATAAACACACACACACACTGATAATACACAGCTGAAACAAATAAACACACACACACACTGATAATACACAGCTGAAACAAATAAACACACACACACACACTGATAATACACAGCTGAAACAAATAAACACACACACACACTGATAATACACAACTGAAACAAATAAACACACACACACACTGATAATACACAGCTGAAACAAATAAACACACACACACACTGATAATACACAGCTGAAACAAATAAACACACACACACACTGATAATACACAGCTGAAACAAATAAACACACACACACTGATAATACACAACTGAAACAAATAAACACACACACACACTGATAATACACAACTGAAACAAATAAACACACACACACACTGATAATACACAACTGAAACAAATAAACACACACACACACTGATAATACACAACTGAAACAAATAAACACACACACACACTGATAATACACAGCTGAAACAAATAAACACACACACACACACTGATAATACACAGCTGAAACAAATAAACACACACACACACTGATAATACACAACTGAAACAAATAAACACACACACACACTGATAATACACAGCTGAAACAAATAAACACACACACACACTGATAATACACAGCTGAAACAAATAAACACACACACACACTGATAATACACAGCTGAAACAAATAAACACACACACACTGATAATACACAACTGAAACAAATAAACACACACACACACTGATAATACACAACTGAAACAAATAAACACACACACACACTGATAATACACAACTGAAACAAATAAACACACACACACACTGATAATACACAACTGAAACAAATAAACACACACACACTGATAATACACAACTGAAACAAATAAACACACACACACACACTGATAATACACAACTGAAACAAATAAACACACACACACACACTGATAATACACAACTGAAACAAATAAACACACACACACACTGATAATACACAACTGAAACAAATAAAACACACGCACACACTGATAATACACAACTGAAACAAATAAACACACACACACACTGATAATACACAACTGAAACAAATAAACACACACACACACTGATAATACACAACTGAAACAAATAAACACACACACACACTGATAATACACAACTGAAACAAATAAACACACACACACACTGATAATACACAACTGAAACAAATAAACACACACACACACTGATAATACACAACTGAAACAAATAACACACACACACACACTGATAATACACAACTGAAACAAATAAACACACACACACACACTGATAATACACAACAAAAAACAAATAAACACACACACACACTGATAATACACAGCTGAAACAAATAAACACACACACACTGATAATACACAACTGAAACAAATAAACACACACAGATAATACACAACTGAAACAAATAAACACACACACACTGATAATACACAACTGAAACAAATAAACACACACACACTGATAATACACAACTGAACAAATAAAACACACCACACACTGATAATACACAACTGAAACAAATAAAACACACCACACACTGATAATACACAACTGAAACAAATAAACACACACACACTGATAATACACAACTGACACAAATCTACTAATACACACGCATACACAACCAACAGAAATTCACACACACACACTGTTACTTACACAACTGACAGAAATATACTAATATACACACATACACATCCATTGTGTGATATTTTCCTCTATGTGTCACTGGGCGCATCCATTGTGTGATATTTTCCTCTATATGTGTCACTGGGTGCATCCATTGTGTGATATTTTCCTCTATATGTGTCACTGGGCACATCCATTGTGTGATATTTTCCTCCATATGTGTCACTGGGTGCATCCATTGTGTGATATTTTCCTCTATATGTGTCACTGGGTGCATTCATTGTGTGATATTTCCCTCTATATGTGTCACTGGGTGCATCCATTGTGTGATATTTTCCTCTATATGTGTCACTGGGCGCATCCATTGTGTGATATTTTCCTCTATATGTGTCACTGGGTGCATCCATTGTGTGATATTTTCCTCTATATGTGTCACTGGGTGCATCCATTGTGTGAGATTTTCCTCTATATGTGTCACTGGGTGCATCCATTGTGTGATATTTTCCTCTATATGTGTCACTGGGTGCATCCATTGTATGAGATTTTCCTCTATATGTGTCACTGGGTGCATCCATTGTGTGATATTTTCCTCTATATGTGTCACTGGGTGCATCCATTGTGTGAGATTTTCCTCTATATGTGTCACTGGGTGCATCCATTGTGTGATATTTTCCTCTATATATGTCACTGGGCGCATCCATTGTGTGATATTTTCCTCTATATGTGTCACTGGGTGCATCCATTGTATGAGATTTTCCTCTATATGTGTCACTGGGTGCATCCATTGTGTGATATTTCCTCTATATGTGTCACTGGGTGCATCCATTGTGGGATATTTCCCTCTATATGTGTCACTGGGCGCATCCATTGTGTGATATTTTCCTCTATATGTGTCACTGGGTGCATCCATTGTGTGATATTCCCTCTACATGTGTCACTGGGTGCATCCATTGTGTGATATTTTCCTCTATATGTGTCACTGGTGCATCCATTGTGTGATATTTCCCTCTATATGTGTCACTGGGTGCATCCATTGTGTGATATTTTCCTCTATATGTGTCACTGGGTGCATCCATTGTGTGATATTTCCCTCTATATGTGTCACTGGGTGCATCCATTGTGTGATATTTTCCTCTGTATGTGTCACTGGGCGCATCCATTGTGTGATATTTTCCTCTATATATGTGTCACTGGGTGCATCCATTGTGTGATATTTTCCTCTGTATGTGTCACTGGGCACATCCATTGTGTGATATTTTCCTCAATATATATGTGTCACTGGGTGCATCCATTGTGTGATATTTTGTGTCGTTTCTTTTTGTATTGTGTGGGATGTATTCAAAGGACATCACCAGGGGGTAGATTAGAAGTATTTTAAGCTCCCTGTCTTATCTCATTCAGCTGCCAGCTCTTATCTCAGTCAGCCTGGAGAACACAATAGACCCCCTGCTGCATTATCTAAACATTTCCTCATCCACCTCATTAACTGTTAAATACTGTAGAAGATAAAACACAGCCACAAAGTAAAACTTTTTCACAGGTTTTGGTAAATGTTGCATTATGGGAAAAATCCACAAAATGGAAACAGGAGATACAAACCTAACTTTATTTTTTGCTTTTTACATGAAATTACTTCAAAGAAATAAGAAACAGCAGCGTGTTTTATAGTGTGTTTATAATGTGGTTTATAATGTGTTTATAACATGTTTTATAAAGTGTTTTATAATGGGTTTTATAAAGTTATGTTATACAGTTTTTTTAACTTGTTACAATGTGTTTTATATTGTGTTTTCTAAAGCGTTTTATAAATTGCTTTATAATGTGATTTTTAAAGTGTTTTATAATGTGTATTCTAACATGTTTTATAATGTGTTTTATAAAGCATTTTTCAAAGTGTTTTATAATGTGTTTTTAACGTGTTCATAATGTGCTTTATAAAGTGTTTGTGTTTTTATAATGTGGTTTATTATGTGTTTATGACATGTTAATAATGTGGTTTATAAAGCATTTTATAAAGTGTTTTATAATGTGTTTTATAAAGTGTTTTATCATGTGTTTTTAACGTGTTTGTGTTTTATAATGGATTTTATAAACCTTTTTAATAAAGTGTTTTATAAAGTATTTTATAATGTGTTTTTAATGTGTTTATCTGTTTTATAATGCATTTTATAACATGTTTTATAGCGTGGTTTATAATGTGTTTCATAATGTGGTTTTATTTCTAAAGCACAGGTAATCTAGGTACAGTTTATGTTAGTGCTATTGTGCCTTTATCACAGAGTTTAATTTGCAGACAAATGTTTCCATTTCAATGATTTTGGCCCAAAATTCCCATTTTAGTAAATAAACATTGTTCCCGCCTTCCATGTAAAATAAACGCGTGAGTCGAGGACGCAGCGCTCATTAAATGTCATTAAACACAAGAGGATAAAATATCTTCACAATTTGACCCAAAATTCAAATATTTGGTGCAGTCCGTTTAAAGCCTTCCAGGAAGACGACCGAGAGCACGAAGCGAGCGCCTGAAAAATAGCTGAGAATTCCGTATAAAGTGCTGCAAATTGGATGATTATCCATTGGGCGGCTGAGATTTGCTCTCTGGATGTGATTTACGCGTCCGGCATGACAGGGACGACAAGGAGATGCCGATGCAGTATGTCATGACGGCATGGGACGAGAAGGGGGGGTTACTCCAACAACACGGCTTTATACATCGTCACGGAAATGCGCAAGGAAACAAAAAAGAGCAACTTAAAAAGCATGCGGTGATACAATGTTTTGATTTGGCTGATAGCTGAAAACGCCACCGTTTTTGGGACGCGTTTCGGCCATTTTTCAGTTCGTGAGATTGAAATCCGGGTTTACTGGCATTTCGACTCCCAAAAAAAATCCAGATTGAATAATCGGCTCTCGCAGCGATCACTTTCAATGGAAATATCAGCTTCAGCGATTCAATTCGAGCTCATCGGTTTGCTGATTTCCAAAAAATATCACACGCTGAAAGGTGCTAAAAATGGCTTTTTGGATGCTCGCAGCGCCATGCTTCCTGAGCTGGTCAAAAGACAGGAAAAGCATATTTCTGGACCAATCCACGCCATGAAAACGGTATCTAACATGTCGTGCTTATAATATATATTTTTATTATTCTAGAACATTGTGTTTATCTGTTTTTAACAGATTAGCCAAAGAATTCCTGACAGATGCCTAAAAATAAATTTAAAAAATGGATGTTTGCTGCAATTGAAAATAATAAACGGTTTTAGAAATATTTAATAAAAACGGGGATTTTTTTTTCACATTGAAGCCTATGGTGGAAAAAAGTCTAATGTATTTAAAATAAGTTAGGAACCTAAACTTTCATCCAAAATATCCTGAAAAATGTCAAAATAATACTAAAAACTAAATTTAAAAAATGGCTGTTTGCTGCAATTGAAAATAATAAACGGTTTTAGAAATATTTTATAAACAGTTAAAAACGGGGATTTGTTTTAACATTGAAAAGAATGGTGGAAAAAAACCTAGTTTCTTTAAAACTAGACAGGAACCCTAAACATTAACCCAAAAAATACCAAAAAATGCCCACATTTTTTTGTTTTAAATCATTTAATTTGTTGTGTTTTTTTTTTCGTTTCAGATATTTTGGTTTGGTTTTTCTTTCACTTAAAATCATTTTTTTCTGGGTTAAGTTTTTTATGTTTTAAATAATTTTTTTCCTTTTTTTTTTGCTTTCATACCATTTGTTTCCATTTTTATTTTCATTTTAGATCATTTTGTTCTCTTTATTTTCATTTTAGATCATTTTGTTCTCTTTATTTTCATTTTAGAACATTGGTTATTTCTTTTTTCGTTTAAGATCATTTGTTTCCGAAATCTAATTAGTTTTTGATAGTTTTGTTCTGTTTTTTCGTCATTTCGTATAATTTGCGTCCTGTTTTTTTTTTTGTTCCGGTCCAATACCGAAATGATATTGTTTGCGTTGAAAATCGATTCGGGACTTCGTATTTTTGAGCGGCCAATATTTTGTTTTGGAAATGCTCCCGAAGCAACGAAAATATTGAGTTCCGCACGAAATTCAATTTGGAATGAAACGAAACGCACATCCTTAATCTCCAGCTATGGCAAACCAGAAACACTGCACTGAGTCGCTAAGGCCCTGTTATAATATCCAGTACAGGGGCAAGTGCTGCTAACTGAGACCTTATTTCATTGGAAATCAAAATCCTGGGAAACCCATAAATAATTCAAAAATGGCTGAATTGCGGCTGGAAATGCGGGAAATATTGAGGATCGAGCCGCATTAATTGAGGCGTTTGTCAGGGTTAGGACGCCGGGATCTCTCTGCGGGAAATATTGAGGATCGAGTCGCATTAATTGAGTCGTTTGTCAGGGTTAGGACGCCGGGATCTCTCTGCGGGAAATATTGAGGATCGAGCCGCATTAATTGATGCGTTTGTCAGGGTTAGGACGCCGGGATCTCTCTGCAGGAAATATTGAGGATCGAGCCGCATTAATTGATGCGTTTGTCAGGGTTAGGACGCCGGGATCTCTCTGCAGGAAATATTGAGGATCGAGTCGCATTAATTGAGTCGTTTGTCAGGGTTAGGACGCCGGGATCTCTCTGCGGGAAATATTGAGGATCGAGTCGCATTAATTGATGCGTTTGTCAGGGTTAGGACGCCGGGATCTCTCTGCAGGAAATATTGAGGATCGAGTCGCATTAATTGAGTCGTTTGTCAGGGTTAGGACGCCGGGATCTCTCTGCAGGAAATAATGAGGATCGAGTCGCATTAATTGAGCAGTTTGTCAGGGTTAGGACGCCGGGATCTCTCTGCAGGAAATATTGAGGATTGAGTCGCATTAATTGAGCCGTTTGTCAGGGTTAGGACACCGGGATCTCTTTGCGGGAAATATTGAGGATTGAGTCGCATTAATTGAGTCGTTTGTCAGGGTTAGGACGCCGGGATCTCTCTGCAGGAAATATTGAGGATCGAGTCGCATTAATTGATGCGTTTGTCAGGGTTAGGACGCCGGGATCTCTCTGCAGGAAATATTGAGGATCGAGTCGCATTAATTGATGCGTTTGTCAGGGTTAGGACGCCGGGATCTCTATGCGGGAAATATTTAGGATTGAGTCGCATTAATTGAGCCGTTTGTCAGGGTTAGGACGCCGGGATCTCTCTGCGGGAAATATTGAGGATCGAGTCGCATTAATTGAGGCGTTTGTCAGGGTTAGGACGCCGGGATCTCTCTGCGGGAAATATTGAGGATCGAGTCGCATTAATTGAGTCGTTTGTCAGGGTTAGGACGCCGGGATCTCTTTGCGGGAAATATTGAGGATCGAGTCGCATTAATTGAGTCGTTTGTCAGGGTTAGGACGCCGGGATCTCTCTGCGGGAAATATTGAGGATCGAGTCGCATTAATTGAGCCGTTTGTCAGGGTTAGGACGCCGGGATCTCTCTGCAGGAAATATTGAGGATCGAGTCGCATTAATTGAGCCGTTTGTCAGGGTTAGGACGCCGGGATCTCTCTGCAGGAAATATTGAGTTAAATGGTGAGAGGGGACAGGGTCTCTGGCATTAACACAAGGCACTTCCCTTTTATTCGCTTTCAGGTCGGCGCGGCTCCCTGCTCGCCGTCCTGCCAACATAAACAGCTTTTCAGCCATTGATCTGCCTGCGCCGCGCCGAGTGCCCTGTGGTTATCAGACTCTTCACGCAGGACAATAAGCTCCAAGCTTTTATTCCCCGTGTTTACCATCAAATAAATGTCAGTGGTAGACGGAAATCTCGCTACTGATCCGTCCTCTGTTACAGGGAATCCAAGACTCAAACAACCGCTGTATAATATAACAACGCAGATTATCACACGGCGTGATGTCCCCGCCGCCGGGCGGTATGTTACCCGAGAACAGCAGGGAGTGTTCGAGAGAAAGTGTGTGTGTGTCTGCCAGACTGAGTGCGTCTGTGTGCGTGAGAATGTGTGTGTCTGTGATGGAGTGTGTATGTGTCTGTGAGTGAGTCACTTAATGAGTGAGAGTGAGTGTTCATGAATGACTGTATGGGTGAAAGTGTGTCTGTGAGTGTTTCTGTGCCTTCGTGAGATTGAGTGTGTGTCTGTTAGGCTTGTGCACAGATTTTTTTTTCGGTTCGATTCGGTTCGATTCGTTCGGATGTTTAAACTTTTCGATTCGGCTCGTTTCGGCCGATTTCTGTTTCGATTCGGTTCGGCTCGACTCGTTTTTTGTGCACATTTTTTTTTCGGAATATCGACCATTTTTCGTATTTTCGTGTCACTTTGCTCGTTTTTTGTATCGACTTTTCGTGATTTCGGAAATTTTCGTTTTTTCGGAACGTCTGTTCTCCTCGTTTCAAAGCTGTCTAACTCTATTCGTTTTGATGTAAACTACTATGGTTTACTTTTTATACTTTATATATTTTTTTATAATAAATTTTTGGTTTGTTTTTCGGATCCGATAATTTATTCTGTCTATACGATAATTCTGGCGATTCTATCGTGTTTTTTTTTAATTAAATAAAGATCCTTTTTTTCTTATGAATATACATTTCACAACTTTATTTAATCACATTAAAAAATGGTATGAAAGCCAAGGAACAAAAAAAAAAGAACAAAACGATTTAAAAAATGCTAAACTGACCCGAATGGTCTGACTTTAAAAATAAAAACCAAAACAAAAAGGTTTTAAAACGGAAAAATAGTTGATCAAAATGATCTGAAACGAAAAAAAAAAAAAGATTTAAAACAGACAAAAAAAAAATTAACCCTTTCGCTGCTGAGGCATTTCACGGCTTCCCTTCACGCCTGTGTGCGGCACTGCGGTCTGCTGCTGAGCTAATTTTTAACAGTTTCGCTCCTCTTGTTTAAATGCGTTTTGAAGCCTTATTTTATAATATGACCCAGACATGTTATATATCGTTCTTTCCGGCACATTCGGCAGATGATTCATAATATATCATTATCATATGTATGCGTCATGTCCTGTCTGTATATTATAACAAAAAATGCAATAAAATTCGAATTTTCAATGTTTGTTTTACAAGGTGTAAAGTATTTTTTTCACATTTTAACATGCGAGTGTTTGCGGTTATATTTTATGAGTTGCGTTTGTTAAAAAAAATTGAAAAGGGGACTTGTTATATTTTTTTGGGTGAAAATTACACTATTTTTAACAAACGCACCCCATACAAAAATCCTTAGTGCAGCATCATTGTTCACATTATAATTGAAATGGGAACAATATTGCTGCATTAACAAAACAAAACAAAAAACCTGTTTATTTTTTTTTATATTTTAATTTTTTATAATTTTTAACATTGTCATGTTGGTATTGTTGGAAAGGCCATGCTCTGGTCGATCCAAAGATACCAAACATTAACCAACTGATAGCTGCCGTGGATCGGGAGATAGGGGGTTCCAATTAACCCCCTATCTCTACCATTGGTCGCAGTTAGGGGTTAACTCCAGAACTGGCGTCATTGTGACGAGGTCTTGGGACTGTCGGCAGCTGCCATTCCCCCACGCTGTTGTCTTCCTGCAAAGACGTGACCATGTTGGCGGGCAGCGTCTTAGCGGGCAGCGGTGGGAGAGAGTGAGCTCATAGCTGGGAGGAGGTGTTGCGTGAAGCTGCAAACAGGGACAAATAAACTAGACCTGAGCCGCACTAAGGATCTTTGGGTTGTGTCGGAGAAGACTTCACGCAGTGCTGCCATCAATATTTTTTGATAAATTCTTGGTTATACAATGAATGTGACTGTGGACAAAAATCTGTGTTGTTGTGACATCGCCTAAGCTTAACAAAACCAGGCCACGTCGGTAATCAAATCTCAAGGCAGTACAACAAGGTTGTGTTAGTGTGTGACATTTTTTGGCCAGGCAGGAAGTGTAGAATGTGCACAGTCACATTCATGGCCACAAATATGTTGACAAATTTATGACAAAGGGTCCATAGAAATGTCAATACATTTATGTACATATAATTTTAACAGTGTGGAAACCAAGCAATACATATTAACTTATTAAGTAAGGAAAAGCAACGCACACAAACAGGAAAATATAGAAAATTTATTTACAACATGGGGAAGGGAAGGGAACATGCCAAGGATGGCAAACTGCCCAACAGGGGCAAAAACAAACATAGTGTAGTGGAACTGGAAGATGGCCGCCATTGTAAGCCAGGCGAACATCTTGTTCAGAATATTGGTTCACTTGAGATAATTACTGGCATTTGAGGAGATGTTGGAGCTGGTCCGCATCTTTGATTACAAAGATTATGACTGCCGTAAGGGCCATTACGGCAGGAAGAATAACACCCGCAAGGATCGTATCCTTGACAAGCTACGCACCACCATCCTGGAGCTGTTCGGGAAGGACCGGACGAAGGACCAGCTCCGAAAACGCTGGTCTGACCTCAAGGCACGCGAGCAGGAGCAGCTGAGGCACATTCCGGTTACATTCGGGAGGAGGCTGCCACTGGTCTCACTGCCGCTCCAGGATGTCAGCGGTATTGCTTATGTGCTCCCGCAGTTCCTGGAGCAGTTCCTGGAGCAGTTCCTGGATGGCGTCGATGGTGGTTACAGCCAGGCGTAGCTCGCCGATGGCCTCCCGATTTATCCTGACACTGGAGGACGTGTCCGGTCTGGCTTCTCCTTCTATATATCCAATAAATGAAAGAAGGAAAATACAGTAAGTAAAGCAGGTTTCTATTTTTGACTGAAAGTCTTGGAAAAATATAACAGTAGTATATACCAGTGCTGGCGGCCTCCTGAGGCTCTGACTCCTCCTCCTGCTCCTCCTCTTCCTCCTCCTGCTCCTCTTGTGCTATACATAAAAAAATTAAATTAAAATACAGTAAACAAAAAATGTTTCTGTTTTTGACCAAAAGTCGTTGCAAAATAAAACAGTATATACCAGCGCCGGTGGTCGCCCGTGGCTCCTCCTCCACTGGGGCACTGGTGCCCGCCGGGGCAGATGCTGCCTTCTTCCTGTCTTCTGCCAGATCCAAAAAATAACACGTAAATAATGCAGACTGGAAAAAATGCTATATCTATACAATATATTGCCGAAAGTATTGCGACACCCCTCCACTACCCCACTAGCACTACCAGCTTGACCCACCACTACTCCCATCTCATAGTTCTAAAGTCACAAAATATTTATTTATTTCCTCTGCACAGACATATATTACCGTTCAATTATATATTTTTTTCAGAAGTAATCATTACGTTTATTCAATAAAAACTATTATTTGTGTTGTGTTGTCGTGTACAAAACGCATTGTGCGACTGCTTTTAGTTATTTTATAGATGCCTCAGCCTCAGTTTCACTTTCAGTTTCTGCTAATAAAACTGTGGATATTGCAGAAACAACAGAAATCCGCCATTTTGTTTTGAAATTTGCATCTAAAGCGTTCAATAATGACACTGCTGCAGCAAACTGAATTGCTGCGCTGCAACAATTCAGCAGCTGCTGAGGATGTATTGAACGCGGCTCTGTTTGGATGCACTTTCAGAAGAACTACATGTCCCATCCTACCACTTAGCAGAGACGCAGAGATTTTTGTTGATGCGCAGGTGGGAGCCAATATTGGCAAAGCTGCGGGTCATCTCGTATGCATCACTCAATCACAACAACCCCCCCAGCACACTACAATACACACAGTGCCAAAAGAAATCCAGCATTGTAACTTCATCTACATACATCAAATGTCACAATTTT
Source organism: Leptobrachium leishanense (assembly GCA_009667805.1). Taxonomy (NCBI): domain Eukaryota; kingdom Metazoa; phylum Chordata; class Amphibia; order Anura; family Megophryidae; genus Leptobrachium; species Leptobrachium leishanense. Next base: position 387,606,754 of record CM019066.1, on the reverse strand, counting down.
CACGAATACGTAAAATCACAAAAAAGAAGAGCTATGGCAAAAATGCATGTATGACGAGTCGTGAAAACGCAAAGCTATACACAATCACACTGCATGAAAAAAGGACTAGATAAATCAACGTATTTCTGTGCACATTAACACATGCAAGCACATTATTATTATTATACAGGATTTATATAGCGCCAACAGTTTGCGCAGCGCTTTACAATATAACATGATACTTACGTTTGGCTATGACACACCGGATGTGCCTCAGCTGCTCCTGCTGGCGCGTCTTGAGGTCGGACCAGCATTTTCGGAGCTGGTCCTTCGTCCGGTCTTTCCCAAATAATTCCGCGATAGTGGTGCTTAGCTTATCTAGGATACGGTTCTTGCGCGCGTTATTCTTTCTGCCGTAAGGGCCCTTACGGCAGTCGTAATCTTTAAGATCAAAGATGCGGACCAGCTCCAACATCTCGTCAAATGCCATGTTGCTGGCCCGCTTCTTCCTGGGTGTCTCTGGGGTGGAAGCAGATGAGGAGGTGTCCGAATGGGACTCTCTGTCTCTTCCTTCAGCCATCACAAATAATTTCTATATTTTTTGGCAATTGTCAAAACTCTCTACAAAAATGGCTCAATAAAGTTACGACATCCGCCGGCGCATGCGCGACCCGCGGACGAATCGGATCCGACCCGATTACGACTTTTCGTATCGACAGAATTATCGGATCATTGGAAACATAAAAAACAAGTGATATAACCGGTAATAGTTAAATATACGATGTCCAGAATTACTGAAATGGAACCAAAATCATGAATGGAACCGAAATCATGAATAGAGCGAAAATAAATTTCGATTTGACACATTTCAAGTCCATTCGAAAATTCCGAAAATATTTCGTTTCGGCTCGGAAAACTTTTCGGATCTGCCGTTTTCGGATCTAAAAATTTTCGGAAAATCGGCCGCATCCGAAAACACGAATCGGGAAATTTCGTGAAAATTCCGAAATTCCGAAACCCGAAACGCACATCCCTAGTGTCTGTCACGGAGAGTGTGAATGCTTGTCTGTGAGTGTTTCTGTGCATGAGTGAGTGAGTGTGTCTCTGAGTGTCTATAAATTAGAGTATGAGTGAGAGTGAGTGTGTCTGTGCATGTGAGAGTGTGTCTGTGCGCGTGAGAGTGTCTGTGCATGTGAGAGTGTGTCTGTGAGTGTCTATGAATGAGAGCACGAGTGAGAGTGTTTCTGTGCATGAGTGAGAGTGAGTGTATGTCAGTGTCTATGTATGAGAGAATGAGTGAGTGAGTGTTTCTGTGCATACGATAGTGAGTGTGTCTGAGTGTCTTTGAGTGAGAGTGAGTGTGTCTGAATATCTATAAATGAGAGTATGAGTGAGAGTGTGTCCGTGCGCGTGAGAGTGTCTGTACATGTGAGAGTGTGTCTGTGAGTGTATATGAATGAGAGCACGAGTGAGAGTGTTTTTGTGCATGAGTGAGAGTGAGTGTATGTCAGTGTCTATGTATGAGAGTGAGTGTGTGTCTCTGCATGTGTGAGAGTAAAAATGCAAGTGAATGTTTGCTGCGTGTGTGTCTCTGCATTAATGAGTGTGTGTCTGTGAAGAAGTGTCTTCACAGATTGTTCTGTGCGTGTATGTGCATGTAAGAGTGAGTCTGTCTGAGTGTGAGTGTTTTTGAATTAGAGTGTGAGTGGGTTTGAGTCTGAGTATGCGTCTGAGTGTGTCTGCATTAGTGAGTGTGTCTCTGTGTTAGAACATGTGAATTTGTGTCTGTTAGTATGTTTGTGAGTGTCTATGAGTGAGAGTATGAGTGTGAGTGTGCCTTTAAGTGTGTGTGTGATTGTGCATGTGATTGTGCGTGTGAGTTTGTGTGCGAGTGTGCATCCTGCGAGTGTGCATGCGTGCGATTGTGTATGCGTGTGAGTGTGTATGCGTGTGAGTGTGTATGCGTGTGAGTGTGTATGCGTGTGAGTGTGTCTGTTACTGATGGTGCTGTCAATGTGATATAATCTAACAGAGTCATAGAGATATCCGGGTGGAGAAAGTCACACGTCCACCATATCCCGCCATGTTGTGGAGCAACACCCGGCCTCTGAGTTTCCACTGTTGACAACAAAGGAGGAAAAAGACCCCTTCTTCTCGGCTCAGCCGTGTCAACCATCTGGTTATTATCCTCTATTAAGCAGAATATCCGGAATATTCTATTTGGGTGCATTAACCAAAGTTTTTGCTCCTGCATCCAGCTGTATCTGTGCTTTAAATATCCACAGGGTTCAGCTCCCTCCCTCAACTCCTCTACTTCCTCCACCAGACCAGCCAACTTCGGCAAGTCTAGGATTGGGGGACAGAGGGTGTGACCATCGAGGGCATATTGTGTGTCACACAGCCAATCCACGTGGGTTGGCAGGTCTGCTCCTCTACTTTATTCCTCACCCTCAGTAACAGCAAGTCTCACTGCCGAGCAGCCTATGGTCTGGACCGAGATTATGATGTCATACTTCTCAGCAATGGAGGAAAGAGATTGGATGGGGTGAGCAAGTCTAAAAGGGGTTTAGCCAGTGATGTGACTTGCATCACTGGGAATCCTCATAAAAGTGCGTCCGCCAGGAAAAGAGGAGTGCCAGTCATCAGAGGCATCAAGGACAGCGATGTGCCTGCCCAAAAAATAGCATTTTTTTTTTCATTCCCTCCCTGAAACAATGAGATGGATTCCAAAATTATTGATGCCTCATCTAAAGCGAGGCAGTTGGTTAGACAGTGGTTTAACTCATAATACTTCTTATTATATGAACGGATCGTGAGTTCTTTGTAATTTATTCTTATCATCTTTTCCCCTTTTTTCTTAGGACACCGGATACCGGGGTGGCCATCAGCAGGTCATGTATTGTGTTGACGGTTGGTGATGACAATGAGTCAAAAAGTGGAAACTCAGTTATGACTCATGTTTTAATAAAGCTCATAATGTTTTTTAGAATAGGTCAACATAAAAACCACAAAACACTGTGTGAAAGGACAAAAAATCCGAGCATCATCGACATGTTTTGGTCACTTGGTACAATGTAAAATGTTTTTACTGTAGTTTCTCATAGTGTCACTTTATGTTTTTCTGTCATCTTGTTAATACATTGTTGCCTATCCCTTAATGTATTCAATTCTAATGATGTAATTATATTTCAGCACTTTAACAGTTTAAATATCTGATGTTATTGTTGTTCGTGTGAATTAATTGATGCTCGTGTTCACCTTTTACCTGTATACTGTATAAAGAGTTGCGCTCACTAGGTTTCCCAGCCTAAAAAAACCTTTCTTGATTGAATCGATCAATAAATCACCCGGTAATCACAGGCAGAGTGCGTAGTCTTAATTTAATAAATCAATGTCAAGCGACCGGCCTCTTTGTTTTTACTTTTCAAAATTGATAGAATTCTAAAAATAACACAGACATTCCTGTAATAGCGATGAATCACTTCCTGGCATATGTGCTGTACAGATAGTCCAGCTCCTGAGAACAGCAAATCACTGTCCTATAAGAAATCCCTTTAAAAATCCTGGTTTAGGACAGTAGACACTGCTGTCCCAATGTAAAGCGAATGAGAACTGTCATGATTTCCTTCAACAAGCAAACTGAGCATGCCTGAATCACCTCACACATGGGGCAGCTTTAAAAAAGTCCCACTATTTGCACATTCGTCAGTTGTTCTTATAAACATTATGTTCCATAATGTGTTTTATAAAGTGCTTTATAATGTGTTTTATAAAGGGGTTTATAAGGTGTAATATTAGGTGTTTTATGTGTCCAATAATGTGTTATATAATGTGTTAATAAAGTGGTCTATAAGGTGTATTATGTGTTTTATAAGGTGTATTACATAATTTGTTTTATAAAGTGGTTTATATTGTGTTTTATAAAGGGGTTTATAAGGTGTATTATTATGTGTTTTATAGAGTGTTTTATGTGTCCAATAATGTGTTTATATAATGTGTTAATAAAGTGGTTTATAAGGTGTATTATGTGTTTTATAAGGTGTATTATATAATTTGTTTTATAAAGTGGTTTATATTGTGTTTTATAAAGTGGTTTATAAGGTGGTGGAAATGCAGTTGGACTAGTGGGACATGTCAAGAGAAAAGGCCATTCCATCTAGATAACAAGATAATTAGATAGTTCAGGCTTCTGTTGGTGATGAATGGAATCTTTGGACTAAAATGAGATGCCATGGGTTCTTCACCCATGAGGTACACATTCCAGTTCTCCTCAAACGTCTTGTTGAACATTGGTTTGTAAATGGTAACCTCCTCTGGCTCTCATTACATCTTACATCCCATCTGCCTCCAGACATTAGGACATCATGCCAGGGTGTAGCCTTAAAACACTTCAGAAAAAGCAACACCACTCGTGAGTTCTCAGTTGGGTTGGAGTCATTGGGGTCAATACTGAAGTACAAACTTGGAAGGTTTGTCCTTCTCATCCTCATGGTCTGAAGGCTTCATATGTAGAAGGATCTAATACCAAAGGGGTTATTCAATATCCTCCAAATTGCACCGAATGGCGAATTTCACCGTATCTGCAATTTCGGGGCAATTCGTTCCTTCACACATCAGTATCTTCACCAAATGCAGGAGAATTGACAGTGAAATACAGCACAACTCAGTGGAACCGAAATTGTCCCATTGGAAACTATCGATTTTTTTTGCCGATGTCCTATAACTGCTTTGGCGACTTCAATTTTGGCAAAATACAGTAACTATTCGGTGAATAGTGAAATCACCATATTTTCAACAAAATGGAATCACGGAAATGCAAAGGAATTACGTTCAATATCTGTGCTTTGTGAATAGACCCTCTAATGTCCAGGGCTGATCTATGCTGGTCTCTGCTCTCACCTGTCCGGAAGGGTCTCAGGAAGAACATGTTGTGGAAGTATTGGGGTCCACAGATAGCCGTGTTTGATGCCTGATACTTTCTTTCATGATATAATTTTGGGATTCCTCTTGGAAGCTTTAGTTACTGTTCCCGCAGAAAGAAGAGAGTAAGCGTTCTCTCCGAATCGCATGAAGAACCTCACCTAATGCATCCACTCCACGAACATCAATATAAAACAGAATGGTCTTAGAAAAGCACTTGTAAAGAGAGGAAACAAAACAAAGCTCGGCAAGGTCACAGAGAGAAGTCAAGTGAGAAGAAAATAGAGATGAGAGGCTCGGATTCAATACCAAATCATCAAGGCAGGTGGATTTAATATAAAAAAAATCTGAAATTAGGATTTTTATTTATTTATGTGAAGAAGTGAACGGAGTATGAATTTTATTTAAAGGGACAATTTCCTCCACGATCTACTGGTATCAAACATAATGTTATGATGTCATGGGATTATATCCTCAGAAGACCTCCTAGCATCAGATATAATGTTATGATACACTATATTGCCAAAAGTATTCGCTCACCTGCCTTGACTCGCATATGGATGAGTGAGCGAATACTTTTGGCAATATAGTGTATCTTGGCGTTATATCCATATGACCAAGAGACCATATGGGAAACATGTTATGAAGAAGATATGTCCCAGGAGACACAATGAAGGAACATTGCCCCAGGAGAGAAACCATACCTGTCCTATAGAGAGAACATATTGGGGCACTACATGGAGATTTACGTTAGTAAAGGCCAAAAGCGAACATGTCTTTGGAGAGAACATGACGGAACATGTGATGGAGACCTGTCCTAGGAGATGCTATACAGGAACATGTGGTGAAGACTTGCTCTAGGAAAGGTCGTAAAGGAGGTGGAACATGTCATGGAGACCTGTCTAGGTGTGGCCATGAAGGAGCATGTCATAGAGACAACGATCTTGATGGGGCATGCTATGGAGACCTGTCTCGAGAATAAAACATATGAAAACATGATATGGAAACCTGTCCTAGGAAAGTCTATGAAAGACCATGTTGCAGAGACCTGTCCTTGGAGAGACCATTAAGTGACATGTTATGGAGTCCTACTCTAGGAGAGACCATCAAAGAACATGCTGTGGAGACTGGTCCAGACAGGTCATGAAAGAACATGTCATGGTGACCAATACTGGTAGAGACCACGAAGAAACATGCTATGGACACCTGTACTGTATCATGGAAAAACCTGATTTCGAGTCAACTGGTTTCATGAGGTGGGTAAAAATATGGACCTTGGAGCAAGACATCCAGAGTAAGGTTTATCATCATTTTAGCTGGCATCCCTCTCTCCCGCCTCACCCCCTATAATCCATTCTCTTCCCACAAAAGACTGGAGGATCTCTCACGCGCAGCCCCCATCCTCTGGAACGCTCTCCCTAGTACTGTCAGACTTTCCCCTAATTTCCCTTCCTTCAAACGCTCCCTTAAGACATTCCTATTCAGGCAAGACGACCACCCGACTCACTAATACACCTCACTGCTCCAACCAGTCCATCACTCTTACATTGCAGTCCATCACTCTCACCTTGCCCCAACCAGTCCATCACTCTCACCTTGCAGTCCATCACTCCCACCTTGCAGTCCATCACTCCCACCTTGCAGTCCATCACTCCCACCTTGCAGTCCATCACTCTCACCTGGCAGTCCATCACTCCCACCTTACGGTCCATCACTCTCACCTTGCAGTCCATCACTCTCACCTTGCCGCCCATCACCCTCACCTTGCAGTCCATCACTCCCACATTGCAGTCCATCACTCTCACCTTGCAGTCCATCACTTCCACCTTGCAGTCCATCACTCTCACCTTGCAGTCCATCACTCCCACCTTACGGTCCATCACTCTCAACTTGCAGTCCATCACTCTCACCTTGCAGCCCATCACTCTCACCTTGCAGTCCATCACTCCCTTCTAGTCCATCACTCTCACCTTGCAGTCCATCACTCTCACCTTGCAGCCCATCACTCTCACCTTGCAGTCCATCACTTCCTTCTAGTCCATCACTCTCACCTTACAGTCCATCACTCTCACCTTGCTTACAGCCCATCACTCTCACCTTACAGTCCATCACTCTCACCTTGTAGTCCATAACTCTCACCTTACAGTCCATCACTCTCACCTTGCAGTCCATCAGCCTCACCTTGCAGTCCATCAGCCTCACCTTACAGTCCCTCACTCTCACCTTGCTTACAGCCCATCACTCTCACCTTACAGTCCATCACTCTCACCTTGTAGTCCATAACTCTCACCTTACAGTCCATCACTCTCACCTTGCAGTCCATCACTCTCACCTTGCAGTCCATCACCCTCACCTTGAAGTCCATAACTCTCACCTTACAGTCCATCACTCTCACTTTGCAGTCCATCACTCTCATCTTGCAGTCCATCACTCTCACCTTGCAGTCCATCACCCTCACCTTGTAGCCCATCACTCCCACCTTGCAGTCCTCTCCTCCTGTTTCCACCCCCAATCCTTCTAGATTGTGAGTTCCCACAGGAATAGGGCCCTCGTTTCCTCCTTTACTGGTTTATCAAAATTTTGTTCAATGTATTGTAACCCTGCCTATATTGTGCCCATTGTACAGCGCTGTGGAATATGCTGGTGCCATATAAATAAATTATAATAATAATCATAGTTGTTCATCTCTAAGCATTTAATAATTTCCATTGGACACCAGTGGAGCTGGATGTGCAGGATATGGTTAATGACTATCAGGGTTATTCAAAGAGATTCGAAAAATCACCGCACGTTCGGTGACTTTTCGTTCTCTTCAATTCGGTTTGTTTTGCCGATCCCATTTCGGTGACCCTGCGGTGTATTCAGCAAGCACCACAGGGTCCCCGAATTGCAGGGAAAAGCTGCCGCGAACCTGACAAAAACTCACCGCAAAACCCAGCGAATGCACGCCGAAAACCCCCAAAAACATCTGGGTTAACCTGCCGAAAACCACAGAAAAACCCGAACAGGAGCCGATCGCAGCCTTTGACACAGCAGAAGAGGCAGTGAATAAATTAGCAAAACAGTTTGTATGAATGTGTGAAAGTGAAACGCTGTTTGCAAAGAAACTACTGAGTGAAAATGTCTGAAATTTACATATGAGGTCCAGGGAATGATAATAAAGAGGGCTGTTACAGAAAAAAGAAGAAAACTTTAAAAAAAAAAAATAATCGGACTTTTAAAAAAAATGAAAAAATTCACAAAAATGCTTAAAATATCCTAAAAAATCTATAAATAAAGAGACTCTTTACTGCAGAATTTTATAATGAACGGTTTATTAGATATTGAATTAAAACGGGAATATTTTTAACATTGAAGCCTATGGGATTCTCCTGAATAAATTTTCCGAATTAAACCACCGAATGGCAGGACATTAGGGGAACCTTTCACAGCTGGTTTGTGTTCTCTGAATAGACAAAGCAGTGCTTTTTCATGGGGTTTTCACTGCCCTCGAATAGGCACCGAACAGGCACCGTATGTTCAGGCAATTCGCCAGGATTTGGCGAATTGCCTGCTCTCTGGATAGCCGAATGCTGATTTTCAGCGTTCGGTTACCTTTCTCAAGCAATTCGGATCTCTTTGAATAACCCTGTAAGTGTCGGACCTGTTGAGGGCTTCCGTCCCGCTGCTCATCCCTGGCCTGGACAGAGAGCATGCACCAAGAGGGCAGAGTCCTTAAAGCAACAAGCTGTCACACCAGGGAACATCTGGGATGCAGGTGTGTAGGACGCTCATAAGCCCAGAAATATTCCATGAAAAGGTGTAAGAAATGCGTGAGCTGCAGCGCCCAGAGAGGAGATAATAATTCAACACGACGGAAACGTCCAACTACAGAAAAATCTGAAATAAATCCACAAATAAAAGCATTTTCTGTCTTTTTTGGAGTTGTACATGTGAACCATTGTGCGATACCCAGGGGAACGAGCAAAGCACTTTATCATCAGTGCAATCTGCCGGAAAAGACTCCGAAAAATAATATAAATCGCGGCACAAGCTAAAACGTACAGAAACAATTACACGTTCATATGAAATTTAGCAGAAAAATTACGATTCACGGGGTAGGAATGTGCACATTATGTCAAGCGCGGGAAAGCCATAAAACCAGAGATCTGTTACCCACAATCCTATTCACTGCAGGAATGCATGGTATCATAGAAGCACAGTGTGGCGAGGGATCCGGGCGTCCGTGTAATTGGATCTTGGTGCATCTCGATTAGGAAATATATGTTTTATGCTGTTTGCATTTTCTCAGAGTCTCCCTGTAGAAATGTATTTGGGAGGTGCGAGCCTGATGTTTTATATTGTTTTCCTGCTCTTTCCTTTGTTAAAGTCACCCTGTATCTACAATTCTAGATGCAGGGTGTTTGTGTTTTCTGTGTACCTTCTCTCTGTATAGTGTGACCTCTGTATTACTAGCCTGTCTTGTATAGCATACACCCCCCCCCTGTAAGTAATGGATTCCTTTGTCTTCATATGCTTCCATCAACCCACAACTCCCACCCAGCAACAAGGATCATCAAGATGATTGTTATCTGACTCCTCAGCCATTGTTTCAATAATGGGCGTGTTTCTGTACATTCCCCTGTGTGTGTGGGTTTTTTTCTATTGTGAAAATAAACTCAGTCTCCATTTTGGGTTGAAACTGCAAGGATCTCCTGTGCGTTATTGCCTGGATTCTGGGCCAGAAGTGGTACTTCTGCGGAATACTGACTTCAAGGGGAGCATTCTGCACGTGGACAGAAATACCCCTAGGGTTAGCTCACTCTATCAGGGTTATTCAAAGAGAGACAATCTTGCCCCAAAATGTCACCGGCAGTGAATTATGTTGCTGTTCGGCGGCAGTGAAATCCTCCATAGAAAAGCAATGGTTAATCTATTCACATTGAACAGCAGAGAAATGTCAGTGAAATGCCCTGATGTTCAGTGGTTTCATTCAACAGGTTTATTCAGGCGAATCCCATAGGTTTCAATGTTAAAAATATTCCCGTAATTATTTAATATCTAATAAACCGTTTATTATTTTATTCTGCAGCAAAAAGTCTCTTTATTTATTGATTTATTAGGATATTTTATGCATTTTTCAGGATTTCTTTCAGCAAAAATGTTTTTTCTGTTTTTTTCTAAATAGTTTTTTCTTTTTTCTGTAACAACCCTTTTTATTATCATTCATAGGATCTTTATATGTAAATTCCAGATATTTTCGTTCAGTAGTTTTTTGGCAAACAGCGTTTCAAATTTGACACTTTCAAGTGTACTGTTTTTTGGGGGGTTTTCACCCCGTTAGTCAGATTGTCGGCTTTTTCCGGCTGCTGCTCTGCGCTTTGATCGGCGGCTAGTTTGTCTTTTTCCGACATGTTCGGTGTGTTTTCCCTGGGCCCGGTGGACCTTGCGGTAAGTGCTGAATTCACTGCAGGGTGGGGAACTTTGATTCCCCAAAGTGCAGGGAAGTGTGAGGAACGAGAGAGCACCGAAATGTCAGTGACATTTCGTTGCTCTCTGAAAAACCACTTATGAGTTTTGTCTAAAAGGAGAGACACAGACAGACAGAGACACAAACACACAGACAGACACATAGACAGACAGACACAAACAACGAATAGATAGGTAACTGTTACTTTTATGCTCAAACTACTGAGCTGTAAGAAATTCTTCGTAACCAATTAGCTATTTTGCCCTACATTTTATTTTTCCTCTCAGCTCACCGTTTAGTAAATAAGCCCCTTTTAAAAGCAGCTCAATCCTTAATCCTCAAAACTCATGTTTCTCAGCATTTTTCAATTCTTTCACAATAAAACATTACTTTCCTCTCACTGCGTCCCCCAAGGATAGCATTTTTTCGCATATAAATCTTCATTCGGCACTGACCATCTGTTCTAAATCGCCGATCCAAACACTCCATACTGTTATCCCCGGCGCCGGCCGCGAGTCAAAACATTGTTCCCTCAAATTCAACAAGTAATCATTCAAATTGGAGGACGTGACGCCGGTAAACAATGCGATTACCAAGTTAGTGGTGAAAATTAAAGATTATGGCACAAATAAAAGTGGGGAAAAAAAACCCGCAGGAGACAAAGCATCCAAAAATAAATCACCCAAAAATAAAATCACGCAAAAATAAAAAACACCCAAAGATAAAATCACCCAAAAATAAAATCACCCAAAAATGAAATCACCCAAAAATGAAATCACCCGAAAATAAAATCACGCAAAAATAAAAACACCCAAAAATAAAAACACCCAAAAATAAAAACACCCAAAAATAAAAATCACCCGAAAATAAAAATACCGCAAAAATATAATCACCTGAAACAAATTCCTGGGAAACAGACACCTGTAGGATCATCCCAAGCAGGGCTAGATCTACAGCCGGAAAGGCACAGAAAAAAAAAAGTAGCCCCCTCCGCTGCCAAAATTTTAAAAAAATTTGGGAGATATTTTCTGAAATAAATAAATAAATAATTTAGAAAAACTAATTAATCAATTTTTTTTGCAGTTTGTTCTGTGCTCTCTCGTTCCTCGCACTTCGCGGAGTCAAATTTCTCGACCCTGCAGTGAATTCATCTTTCACTGCAGGGTCCCCTAAGTGCAGGAAACAAGCCGCCGACCACATCTGAAAACCCGCCGCAAAAAAAAAAAATCGGCAAACGTATCCAAAAAAACACCGAATTGATCCGAAAACCCGCTGAAAAAATACTGCATCGATCCAAAAGAGGCTGACGACCCACAGAATAGAGCGCAGATCAACCGCGGGAAAAAGCAGACAAGCAAACGTAAAAAGAAAACACACACATGCCACAACTTTTAAAAGTTGTTTGCATAAATACTACTGCACGAAAATGTCTGAAAATGACATATAAGATCCTATGAACAATAACAATAAAAATGTGAAAAATTTTGCTGAAAAAATCCTGAAAAATTCCTTAAAAATAAATAAATAAAGAGATTTTTTTTGCTGCAAAGTAACAGAATAAACGGTTTAATAGATATTGTATAAAAACAGGAATAGTTTTAACATTGAAACCAATGGGATTAAATCTGATGAATGAAACCACTGAACATCAGGGCATTTCACTGACATTTCTCTGCTGTTCAATGTGAATAGAGTAACCATTGCTTCTCTATGGGGGATTTCACTGCCGCCGAACAGCACCATATTTCACTGCCGCCGAACAGGCACCGTATTTCACTGCCGCCGAACAGGCACCGTATTTCACTGCCGCCGAACAGCACCGTATTTCACTGCCGCTGAACAGGCACCATGTTTCACTGCTGCCGAACAGCACCGAATTTCAATGCTGCCGAACAGGCACCATATTTCACTGCCGCCGAACAGCACCATATTTCACTGCCGCCGAACAGCACCATATTTCACTGCTGCCGAACAGGTACCATATTTCACTGCCGCCGAACAGCACTGTATTTCACTGCCGCCGAACAGGCACGTATTTCACTGCCGCTGAACAGCACCATATTTGACTGATGCCGAACAGCACTGTATTTCACTGCTGCCAAAGAGGCACCATATTTCACTGCTGCCGAACAGGCACTGTATTTCACTGCTGCCGAACAGGCACGTATTTCACTGCCGCTGAACAGCACCATATTTGACTGACGCCGAACAGCACCGTATTTCACTGCCACCAAAGAGGCACCATATTTCACTGCCGCCGAACAGGCACCGTATTTAACTAGCAATTCATCAATATTTGGCGAACTGCCTGCTTTCTAAACAGCCGAATGGCCATGAAAATCACTGTTCGGTGCAATTTCAGAGCCTATTCAACTCACACTGAATAACCCTATAGTCTTATAGAGAAAGGTGTCCACCAAACTAACACTGGTTAAAAATAAATATAGATTAATTTGTAAATAAACAATAAAATAAAAGATGTTATGTTTTTATTTTATTTATTTTTTACAATGTATTTTTACTTGTTATTTATTTATTTTACTTTTACAGACAAAGGTTTACACCTTTCCAGTTTTACAAAGCAAAGCGCCCCCCCCCCGGTGGGTTCCTGTAGGCACATGCCTACTTTGCCTAACTGTAAATCTGGCCCTGATCCCACGCCGAGCGGCATCGATCGCTTAGGGCTTGATACTTACTACGAGGATTTATCATTGCTCATTTTGCTGTTACAGACGTCAAGCAGTAGCTGTGTTGTTGTTGGATCTCCCTAGTGCTTAGCGCAGTATTGTGCGTCCCTTAGCCTGAAGAAGACGCACAGAGCTGTACCAGAGCTGGGAGGAGCCAGTGAATACTTTGTTTTTGGACTAATGGGAAAATGTTACCGCTCAAGAATCTGATGTAAAGTAAAATAGTTATTAGGCTCGTGCACAGCTTAACATTTCAGCTTGTTGTGTTTCTGCGCATTTTGGAATCTAAAATTTTCAGATTTTGAAATTTTCCAGATGTGCCAGAGCGGATCAATCTGATATTTCAGACAAATCCAAAAATGTTTGGAAAGGTTTGACATTTTGCAGGGGAGCAAAATATTCCCTTTATACATTGCTCTATAGCCCTCCCCCTTTTAAACACCCTTTTTACCTCCTCTAATTCTCTGCCCCTTTATACTACCCCTATACCCCCCTCTAAACCCCAAAATGTTACCTAGGGTTAGCATCAGGGTTAGGGCTATTGTTTGAGTTACTGTTATGGCTACAGTTACTATTTCTGTTTGTATTAGGGTTAGGGCTGGACTTTGTTCTAGGGTTGAGTTACTGTAAGGGTTAAAGTTGCAGTTATTATTGATGTTTGTGTTGGGCTTTGTGTTTGTGGTTGTGTTTGTGTTACAGTTACTCTTTATGTTCATATTAGGGTTAGGGCCAGTTTTGCACAAAGAGTCCAATTATTTGGACTTAGCAAAATGAATCTGAATTGATCCAAAAACTTGCGATAACATTTTATAGCTTTCAGTCAAATTGGTATTTCAAAATTTTGGGTGCTCCCAAAGTGCCGATATTTCGTTTCAAAGTCAATTCAGACGAAAAACAAAGCGCATTTCTAGTAGCAATTCCATTAATAATGACAAACTATCTGTTTCTCCCTCTTCCCTCCCTGATAAAATGTTAAGAACAACTGATGAATGCGAAAATAGTGGGACTTTTTTTAAAGCTGCCCCATGTGTGAGGTGATTCAGGCATGCTCAGTTTGCTTGTCGAAGGAAATCATGACAGTTCGCATTCGCTTTACATTGGGACAGCAGTGTCTTCTGTCCAAAACCAGACTTTTTAAAGGGATTTCTTCTAGGACTTGATTTGTTGGACTATCTGTACAGCACATACTTCTTCTAGGTCAGGAGCTGGACTATCTGTACAGCACATACGCCAGGAAGTGATTTATCGCTATTACAGGAATGTCTGTGTTATTTTTAGAATTCTATCAATTTTGAAAAGTAAAAACAAAGAGGCTGGTCGCTTGACATTGATTTATTAAATTAAGACTACGCACTCTGCCTGTGATTACCGGGTGATTTATTGATCGATTCAATCAAGAAAGGATTTTATTTTAGGCTGGAAACCATAGTGAGCGAAGCTCTTTATACAGTGCCTCAATCCCCTGCCAAAATTAAAAAAAAATTGGGAGATATTTTCTGTAATATATAAATATATAATTTTAAAAACCCACTGATTAATTAATTAATAAAAAAAATTGCAGTTATTTCGGTGCATTCTCGTTCCACGCACTTCAGGGAGTCAAATTCCTTGATCCTGCGGTGAATTCAGCATTCGCCGCAGGGTCCCTAAAGTGAAGGGAACAAGCCGCTGAACGCATCTGAAGACCCGCCGCAAAAAAATTGACAAACGTATCCAAAAAAAAAACACTGAAAAGATCCGAAAACCCATCGAAAAAAGACGATGACCTGCCGAACAGGGCGAGAACCAGCCACCGGAAAAAGCCGACAAGCTGATGAACGGAAAAAAAAACCCCAAAAGCACAGACACACACACACCATAACGTTTAAAAGCTGTTTGCATAAAAAACGACTGCACGAAAATGTCTGAAAATTACATATAAGGTCCTATGAATAATAATAAAAAGGTCTGTTTCAGAAAAAAAATGGAAAAATCCCCAAAAATTTTGCTGAAAAATTCCAAAAAATGCCTTAAAAAAATCCTTAAAATAAATAAAGAGACTTTTTGCTGCAGATTAAAATAATAAACGGTTTATTAGATATTGATTAAAACGGGAATATTTTTAACATTGAAACCTATGGGATTCGCCTGATTAAACCTGTCAAATGAAACCACTGAACATCAGGGCATTTCACTGACATTTCTCTGCTGTTCAATGTGAATAGATTAAACATTGCTTCTCTATGGGGGATTTCACTGCCGCCGAACAGCACCGCATTTCACTGACATTTCTCTGCTGTTCAATGTGAATAGATTAACCATTGTTTCTCTATGGGGGATTTCACTGCCACTGAACAGCACCGTATTTCACTGCCGCCGAACAGACACCATATTTCGCTAGCAATTTGCCAATATTTGGTGAAATTACAGCTTTCTGAATAGCCAAAAAGCTCAGAAGTTGCACCGTACGGGGAAATTCACTGGTGAAACTTCGAAGCCAATTCGGCTGTCTTTGAATAACTCCTTTAGTCTTATAGAGAAAGGTGCCCACCAAAGGAGTTGCCGTTCTCTAAACAAACACTGTTTAAAATTAAATATATCTTTATTTATAAATAAACGATAAAATAAACGATAAAATAAAAACTGTTACAGACGTCAAGCAGTAGCTGTGTTACCGTCGGATCTCCCTAGTGCTTAGCGCAGTATTGTGCGTCCCGAAGCCTGATGAAGACGCGCAAAGCTGTACCAGAGCTGGGAGGAGCCAGTGAATACTTTGTTTTTGGACTAATGGGAAAATGTTACCGCTCAAGAATCTGATGTAAAGTAAAATAGTTATTAGGCTCGTGCACAGCTTAACATTTCAGCTTGTTGTGTTTCGGCACATTTTGGAATCCAAAACATTTTCGATTTTGAAATTTTCCAGATGTGCCAGAGCGGATCAACCTGATATATTCGAAAAATGTTTGGAAAGGTTTGAAATTTTGCAGGGGAGCTAAATATTCCCTTTATACATTGCTCTATAGCCCTCCCCCTTTTAAACACCCTTTTTACCTCCTCTAATTCTCTGCCCCTTTACACTACCCCCTATACCCCCCTCTAAACCCCCAAATGTTACCTAGGGTTAGCATCAGGGTTATGGCTATTGTTTGGATTACTGATAGGGCTACAGTAACTATTTCTGTTTGGTACAAGTTACAATTGTTTATAAAGCGCCAACAAGTTCCTTAGCGCTGTACAACGGGTGAAACAGAATAACAAATATACATACACGTTACATACATGGAACAGAGGGAGGGAGGACACTGCTCAAGAGCTTACAATCTAAGAGCAGAGGGGTGACACATTAGGTGAGGTTGAATGGAGTATGTGAAGTGGTTGGTTGCAGGAGGTTTGAATGGGAAGAGGAGGAGATGACAGTGGGGAGATCAAGGAGTGAGCCTAAAGGCTTCTCTAAAGTAATGCGTTTTCAGAGACTTTTTGAAGGACTGGAGAGATGGGGAAAGTCTGATGTTGCGGGGGAGGGGGTTCCATAGAAAGGAGGCAGCTCGAGAGAAGTGCTGAAGGCGAAAGAGTTGGGTATGTGGATAGGAGGAACAGATAGCAACAGATCATTGCCCGAGCGAAGTGGTCGGGATGGGATATACCTGCTAATAATATGAAGGAGATCT
Source organism: Leptobrachium leishanense (assembly GCA_009667805.1). Lineage (NCBI taxonomy): Eukaryota > Metazoa > Chordata > Amphibia > Anura > Megophryidae > Leptobrachium > Leptobrachium leishanense. The sequence continues at coordinate 387,590,072 of CM019066.1, read as the reverse complement.
AGGCAGAAAATATCACACAATGGATGCACCCAGTGACACATATAGAGGAAAATATCACACAATGGATGAACCCAGTGACACATATAGAGGGAAATATCACACAATGGATGCACCCAGTGACACATATAGAGGAAAATATCACACAATGGATGCACCCAGTGACACATATAGAGGGAAATATCACACAATGGATGCACCCAGTGACACATATAGAGGGAAATATCACACAATGGATGCGCCCAGTGACACATATAGAGGAAAATATCACACAATGGATGCACCCAGTGACACATATACAGGAAAATATCACACAATGGATGCACCCAGTGACACATATACAGGAAAATATCACACAATGGATGCACCCAGTGACACATATAGAGGAAAATCTCACACAATGGATGAACCCAGTGACACATATACAGGAAAATATCACACAATGGAAGCGCCCAGTGACACATATAGAGGAAAATATCACAAAATGGATGCGCCCAGTGACACATATAGAGGAAAATATAACACAATGGATGCACCCAGTGACACATATAGAGGAGAATATCACACAATGGATGCACCCAGTGACACATATACAGGAAAATATCACACAATTGATGCACCCAGTGACACATATACAGGAAAATATCACACAATGGATGCACCCAGTGACACATATAGAGGAAAATCTCACACAATGGATGAACCCAGTGACACATATACAGGAAAATATCACACAATGGAAGCGCCCAGTGACACATATAGAGGGAAATATCACACACAATGGATGCGCCCAGTGACACATATAGAGGAAAATCTCACACAATGGATGAACCCAGTGACACATAAACAGGAAAATATCACACAATGTATATGTTGCACTCTTTAGAATAAGAGACGGAGCTTGTCCTGGTACAACACATTTATTTTATGAGTTCACCTGAAACAGATAAAAGATTCAGTTTTTACTCTGGATGCACTGTGCACACTCTCTCTTAACTGCATCCAGTGGTAACTTCAGGATTACTAAATCTATATAACATAAAATCCTAATCTATTATACAGTCTATCTTAACCCCTTAAGGACGGGAGTAATTTTACAACTTCGGCGCTGTTTCGGAAGTAGAAGTTTGCTGAGCGCATTTTGACCATTTTTAAGTCACGTATTCTTATACCACCCAGACAAATTATATATCGTTCTTTCCGTCAGACTCGGCAGATTAATAATATATCATTATTAAATGTATATGTCATGCCCTGCCAAAATGCTATAACAAAAAATGTAAAAAAATGTGAATTTTCAATAAAATTTCAATCTTCCACAGTGTGTAAAGTGTTTTTTTTTTTTAATTTTATTATCCGAGGCTCTGCGGTCATATTCTATTGGGTAGATTTGTTAAAAAAATTAGGACGGGGAACCCATTTTTTTTTTGGGGAGAAATTGCGTGATTTTAGCTAAACCCCCCAAAAAAAAAAATCATTAGTGAAGCATCATTGTTCACATTATAATTGAAATGTGAACAATAGTGCTGCATTAAAAAAAACAAATTTTTTTTTATTATTATATTTATTATTTTTTTATTATTTAATTTATTATTTTTTTATTATTTTTATTTTTACTTTTTTTACACTTTTATTTTACATATAACATGGTCATGTTTGATATCATTGGAAAGGCCATGCTCTGGCCTTTCCAGCAATATCAACCATGACCCCCTAGCTGCCACCGATCAGGAGATAAAGGGGTTCAAAGAACCCCCCTATCTCCTGCAAGGGATTTCCATGGGAAATCCCTTTGCAGCTAGGGGGTTCCCCGGTAAACTGACATCATCGCGCATGGCGCGATGAGTCAGTTGACCGGGGGGTGACCCAGAGGTGGGGGCTGCCATCCAAGATGGCGGCCCCCACCGGAAATAGGCCGCGATCGGGCACAAATTAGTGCCGGTCGCGACCTGGCAACTAAGGGGTTAACCCCCCATACATCGCTGGAAAGGTCAGGCTGTGACCCTTCCAGCGATGCTGGCCACAGCCGCCGGGGACCAGGCGATCGGGAGATAGAGGGATCCAAAGGATCCCTCCCCTCCCCTCCAGGCGCTTCCCCTGCTCCGGCGGGGGGGGACGCCTGAAACTGACGTCATCGCGCCACCGGCGCGATGACGTCACAACGCCGGAGGAGGGATCACACTGATCTGACTCCGCGGGAGTCAGATCCAGCGTGGGAGCGACCGGAGAAGGTGAGTATCTCCCGGGGGGGCTCTAAACGCCGAGGACGTACATTTACGTCCTGCGGCGGCAAAGCCCGCCTAATGCAGGGCGTAAATGTACGTCCTGCGGCGTTAAGGGGTTAAATAACAATTGGTACAAACATATCTAGAATTAAACAAATCTACCTAGCAACAAAATATAATCTGGTTTCACTTTCAATCTCTGTTGGAGATTGCACAGAACAAATATCATACACAAGTAATAACATTCTGCACATTTTCTCAGAAATAAAACCTACTTAAACTGATTCTGGGAACTGGAGTTCCTCGTACATAAGGCTTCTGTTACTATACTAGCATGCTTTCCTAATTCAGCCATGTTGATTACAACACGTGGCTGCAGTGAATCCATTTAGCAACCTGTGTAACCAGACCGATTTAACAGCATAAAACACTGATGCTTCCTTCATTCTGTTAAATGACATTCTCCATGTTAAAGGAGAGAACAACTATACAGACATTAATACAGCTACTGCAGTTTACAATGCATATTACACCAGGCCTGTCACAGCAATCAGTCTGCAGGGGTCTGTCTGACCAAACTCCTATTTACATAAAATCTCTAATAACCTTTCTCATTAACTGTTAGACTTTAGATACTTTTCTGCCTACCTGAAACAGATAAAAGATTCTGTTTTTACTCTGGATGCACTGTGCACACTCTCTCTTAACTGCATCCAGTGGTAACTTCAGGATTACTGAATCACTGAGACAACCACATGGTATTAAGTACAGTTTCTGTGGCTGAGGACACAGCAGTGACACCCGCTGGTAGGAGGTCAGAACAGCAGCAACAGAACTATGTTCTGGTAAATTTCAATAATAACAAAACAAAATGCTTTCTACTTAGTCCTATTTACAGTACTCTTTTGGGGTGCAATGAGTTTAATACCGATTTAATACACAGAGTGCCACAGATGCGCCCAGTGACACATATAGAGGAAAATATCACACAATGGATGTGCCCAGTGACACATATAGAGGGAAATATCACACAATGGATGCGCCCAGTGACACATATAGAGGAAAATATCACACAATGGATGCACCCAGTGACACATATAGAGGAAAATATCACACAATGGATGCACCCAGTGACACATATAGAGGAAAATCTCATACAATGGATGCGCCCAGTGACACATATAGAGGAAAATATCACACAATGGATGCACCCAGTGACACATATACAGGAAAATATCACACAATGGATGCACCCAGTGACACATATACAGGAAAATATCACACAATGGATGCACCCAGTGACACATATAGAGGAAAATATTTTCTAAACATAAAAAAGCACATGTAACATATCAGCAACATAAGATAAACACAATAAGGACATGACATGTTTTGGTGGTAGTGGCCCTTTAAGTACTCAGCAGCTTGTGCCAGTTTTAAGACCTGCAAAGCACCATGGGAGATGGAGTTCCAAGACCTGAGGTCCACTTTTCGGCCAAAGCATCTGTAAAGCTTTCAGTGGTGAAAGTTTCGGAGCAGTAAATGAAAGCATCGCTCCCCTCCACGCGCTCCCCCTCTTACTCTCCAGTGTGTTCAGAGCACGGATTTCTCTGTCTTCTCGAGTTGCTTGATACGTTGAACGTTCCATTAAACCTGAGAGCACCTGCGCTAATACACTGAGTGCAGGAAAAACACAAACATATAAAAACCTGAAAGGCAGCGTGAACAGAACAGGGTGCTCTCAGACGTCCGCGCAGCTGGAGCCTCGGCCGCAGATCAGGAGGCCATTATAAAATCCATGTTTTGAAGATAAATCAGACAAGAGGTCTTCATAAGAAGCAACAAATAAACATCACCTACTTCATCAAATAACCGCGGTGCGCTGACTCAAGAGCACCAAAAGCTTCACCGAGAGTTTCACTGAGAGTTTCACTGAGAGCTTCACCAACATTTACAACTGGAAACAATAAGATGTTTCATTTATTACAGCAAACTATTATATCCGGAAAATTCCGTTATCTCATAGTAACTATTATATCCGGAATATTCTGTTATCCCATAGTAACTATTATATCTGGAATATTCTGTTATCTCATAGTAACTATTTTAACCGGAAAATTCCGTTATCTCATAGTAACTATTATATCCGGAATATTCTGTTATCCCATAGTAACTATTATATCCAGAATATTCTGTTATCCCATAGTAACTATTATATCCGGAATATTCTGTTATCTCATAGTAACTATTATATCCTGAATATTCTGTTATCCCATAGTAACTATTATATCCGGAATATTCTGTTATCCATAGTAACTATTATATCCAGAATATCTGTTTCCCATAGTAACTATTATATCCGGAATATTCTGTTATCTCATAGTAACTATTATATCCGGAATATTCTGTTATCTCATAGTAACTATTATATCCAGAATATTCTGTTATCCCATAGTAACTATTATATCCGGAATATTCTGTTATCTCATAGTAACTATTATATCCAGAATATTCTGTTATCCCATAGTAACTATTATATCCGGAATATTCTGTTATCTCATAGTAACTATTATATCCGGAATATTCTGTTATCTCATAGTAACTATTATATCCGGAATATATTTCTTTATCCCATAGTAACTATTATATCCGGAATATTCTGTTATCTCATAGTAACTATTATATCCGGAATATTCTGTTATCCCATAGTAACTATTATATCCGGAATATTCTGTTATCTCATAGTAACTATTATATCTGGAATATTCTGTTATCCCATAGTAACTATTATATTTGGAATATTCTGTTATCCCATAGTAACTATTATATCCGGAATATTCTGTTATCTCATAGTAACTATTATATCCGGAATATTCTGTTATCCCATAGTAACTATTATATTTGGAATATTCTGTTATCTCATAGTAACTATTATATCCGGAATATTCTGTTATACCATAGTAGCTATTATATCCGGAATATTCTGTTATCTCATAGTAACTATTATATCCGGAATATTCTGTTATCCCATAGTAACTATTATATCCGGAATATTCTGTTATCACATAGTAACTATTATATCCGGAATATTCTGTTATCCCATAGTAACTATTATATACGGAATATTCTGTTATCCCATAGTAACTATTATATCGGGAATATCCTGTTATCCCATAGTAACTATTATATACGGAATATTCTGTTATCCCATAGTAACTATTATATACGGAATATTCTGTTATCCCATAGTAACTATTATATCCGGAATATTCTGTTATCTCATAGTAACTATTATATACGGAATATTCTGTTATCCCATAATAACTATTATATCCGGGAATATTCTGTTATCTCATAGTAACTATTATATCCGGGAATATTCTGTTATCCCATAGTAACTATTATATCCGGAATATTCTGTTATCCCATAGTAACTATAATATCCGGAATATTCTGTTATCTCATAATACCAATTATATCCAGAATATTCTGTTATCCCATAGTAACTATTATATCCAGAATATTCTGTTATCTTATAGTAACTATTATATCCGGGAATATTCTGTTATCCCATAGTAACTATTATATGCGGAATATTCTGTTATCCCATAGTAACTATTATATACAGAATATTCTGTTATCCCATAGTAACTATTATATCTGGAATATTCTGTTATCCCATAGTAACTATTATATCTGGAATATTCTGTTATCCCATAGTAACTATTATATCCGGAATATTCTGTTATCCCATAGTAACTATTATATGCGGAATATTCTGTTATCCCATAGTAACTATTATATCCGGAATATTCTGTTATCTCATAGTAACTATTATATCCAGAATATTCTGTTATCCCATAGTAACTATTATATCCGGAATATTCTGTTATCTCATAGTAACTATTATATCCGGAATATTCTGTTATCCCATAGTAACTATTATATCCGGAATATTCTGTTATCTCATAGTAACTATTATATCCGGAATATTCTGTTATCCCATAGTAACTATTATATCGGGAATATTCTGTTATCACATAGTAACTATTATATCCAGAATATTCTGTTATCCCATAGTAACTATTATATCCGGAATATTCTGTTATCCCATAGTAACTATTATATCGGGAATATCCTGTTATCCCATAGTAACTATTATATCGGGAATATTCTGTTATCCCATAGTAACTATTATATCGGGAATATTCTGTTATCCCATAGTAACTATTATATCTGGAATATTCTGTTATCTCATAGTAACTATTATATGCGGAATATTCTGTTATCCCATAGTAACTATTATATCGGGAATATCCTGTTATCCCATAGTAACTATTATATCCGGAATATTCTGTTATCCCATAGTAACTATTATATCCGGAATATTCTGTTATCCCATAGTAACTATTATATCGGGAATATTCTGTTATCACATAGTAACTATTATATCCGGAATATTCTGTTATCCCATAGTAACTATTATATCCGGAATATTCTGTTATCCCATAGTAACTATTATATCGGGAATATCCTGTTATCCCATAGTAACTATTATATCGGGAATATTCTGTTATCCCATAGTAACTATTATATTGGGAATATTCTGTTATCCCATAGTAACTATTATATCTGGAATATTCTGTTATCTCATAGTAACTATTATATCCGGAATATTCTGTTATCCCATTGTAACTATTATATCCGGAATATTCTGTTATTCCATAGTAACTATTATATCCGGAATATCCTGTTATCCCATAGTAACTATTATATACAGAATATTCTGTTATCCCATAGTAACTATTATATACGGAATATTCTGTTATCCCATAGTAACTATTATATCCGGAATATTCTGTTATCTCATAGTAACTATTATATCCGGAATATTCTGTTATCACATAGTAACTATTATATCCGGAATATTCTGTTATCCCATAATAACTAGTATATCCGGGAATATTCTGTTATCTCATAGTAACTATTATATCCGGGAATATTCTGTTATCCCATAGTAACTATTATATCCGGAATATTCTGTTATCCCATAGTAACTATACCGTCAAATCTTCCCCCACTCTAAAGTCCCTTAAGACTTCCCTATTAACATACCTCAATACAAAATGCACTTGTAAACATGTAACATAATGACTTTATTTCCTCCATATTTATTTTTCTGTTAATCTGTATATTTGGTCTTGTGTTAATTTCTTGCATTTTACTATTTTGTATTTCTGTAACCACTCAATGTTCTCGAACCCAGGACATACTTGAAAACGAGAGAAATCTCAATGTATCCTTCCTGGTAAAATCCTTTTATAAAATAAATAAATAAAATATAATATCCGGAATATTCTGTTATCTCATAATAACTATTATATCCAGAATATTCTGTTATCCCATAGTAACTATTATATCCAGAATATTCTGTTATCTTATAGTAACTATTATATCCGGAATATTCTGTTATCCCATAGTAATTATTATATGCGGAATATTCTGTTATCCCATAGTAACTATTATATACGGAATATTCTGTTATCCCATAGTAACTATTATATACGGAATATTCTGTTATCCCATAGTAACTATTATATCTGGAATATTCTGTTATCCCATAGTAACTATTATATCCGGAATATTCTGTTATCCCATAGTAACTATTATATGCGGAATATTCTGTTATCCCATAGTAACTATTATATCCGGTATATTCTGTTATCTCATAGTAACTATTATATCCGGAATATTCTGTTATCCCATAGTAACTATTATATCCAGAATATTCTGTTATCCCATAGTAACTATTATATCCGGAATATTCTGTTATCCCATAGTAACTATTATATCCAGAATATTCTGTTATCCTTTAGTAACTATTATATACGGAATATTCTGTTATCCCATAGTAACTATTATATCCAGAATATTCTGTTATCCCATAGTAACTATTATATCCGGAATATTCTGTTATCCCATAGTAACTATTATATCCAGAATATTCTGTTATCCCATAGTAACTATTATATCCGGAATATTCTGTTATCCCATTGTGACGTTTGGGGGCCCACAGAGCACGTGCACAATGTCTTTCACAAACAAAACAGTTTTATTCACCCTTTCAGGGCAGTCAAAAAGGCAACATAATAAGTACACGCTTTGGTTCAGCGAAATTAAAGCAAAGTCCTGATCTTCAGCACAAATAAACAGAGAAATAATAGTGGCTCACCAACGCTTTAAACAGTCCCAAACCTAGGGAATCCTTTCCCCAGTGTGTAGAAGCCTCTCCAGCAAGGCACAGCACGTCTCCTGCTTTTGGAACACAAACACACAGCTTCCACTGATTACTTTCCTTTTCCTGAACTCCCACAATCCTATCTGGGAGTTGCTGGCTTTAAAACTCTTCCTGGACAGGAAGATTAACCCTGTGGTTGCCCTTAAAGGGTCCACAACCCAAATAGGGTGAAACATATTGTCCATCCAGGACCCAGCCCTGCCGACCTCTACATATCCCCCCCCTCTGTCTCAACGCGGAGGTGTTTGAGGCAACAGTAGACAGCCCACAATGCATCCGGGACAGGGCATCAGCATTTTGGTGCCGTTTCCCAGGCCTGTGTTCCACACACAAAGTTAAACTCCTGGAGAGACAGGAACCACCTGGTAACCCTGGCATTAGCGTGGCGGTGCTGCCTCATCCAGGTCAATGGGGCATGGTCAGACACTAAACGGAACTTCCTGCCCAACAGGAAGTATCTCAAAGAATCCAAGCCCACTTTATGGCCAAGCCCTCTCTTTCCACCACAGCATAGTTTTTCTCCACTGCCGTCAGTTTCCTACTAAGAAAAACCACGGGGTGCTCTTCCCCATTGACTTCTTGGGATAGCACAGCCCCCAAACCCTCACTTGAGGCATCCGTCTGTACAATGAACTCCCTCATGAAATCAGGGACTACCAGCACTGGGTGCTGACACAACGCATTTTTAAGCTTCTCGAAGGCATCTTCAGCATTGGCATTCCATTGAATCATCACTGACTTCCTACCTTTCGTCAGGTCAGTCAGTGGTGCAGCAATAGAGGCAAAATTGGGGACAAACCGCCGGTAATACCCCACTATACCCAGAAAAGCACAAACCTGCTTTTTCGTGAGGGGGCGTGGCCAGTTCTGGATAGCCTCTACTTTGTTAAATTGTGGCTTAACCAGACCCCTGCCTACGACATATCCCAGGATAGGGGCAGAGCACCCTATCCATCGCTCGTTGGAAGGTGGCCGGGGCTGAGTGTAACCCAAAAGGCATCCGCTTATAATGAAAATGACCCTCTGGAGTGGAAAAAGCAGTCTTTTCCCTGGCTTCCTTAGTCAGGGGTATCTGCCAGTATCCCTTAGTAAGGTCCAGGGTGGTGATATAACGGGCCGGACCCAATTTCTCTATTAATTCATCCACCCTTGGCATGGGATACGCGTCAAATTTTGACACCTCGTTAAGTTTCCTGAAGTCATTGCAGAATCGCAGAGTGCCGTTGGGCTCGGTACCAACACGATGGGGCTCGACCATTCACTCTGTGACTCCTCAATGACATCAAGCTGAAGCATTTTTTTAACCTCTTCAGAAACAGCCTTTCTATGGGCTTCTGGGATGCGGTACAGCTTTACCCGAACCTTTACATGGGGTTCCGTCACAATATCATGTTTAATCCCGGACGCGTGTCCCGGTAGTCCTGAAAACATGCCTTTGTTTCTTTGCAGAAACTCCTTAACTTCTTGGGTTTGGGGTTTGGACAGGGTGGCAGCAATGTGTACTGCGTCAACACCATCAGACTCTATACCCACCCCAACCATGGCGGACACCTCTCGGTCTCTCCAGGGTTTTAACAAATTTATGTGGTAGATCTGGTATGTACCTGTACCAAAGGCATCACTTTAGAAATTCTCTCTCTCATCTGAGAGATATGTTCAATGAGCGATTTGTGTGGAGAGGACTCACTTTCCCATGTCTCCTTCACCAAATCTAGCAATCCCCGGGGTCTGCGACCATACACCAGCTCAAAAGGTGAAAACCCCGTGGAGGCCTGAGGAACCTCTCAAAACACCATCAGACTCTATACCCACCCCAACCATGGTGGACACCTCTCGGTCTCTCCAGGGTTTTAACAAATTTCTGGGCCTCCTGAGCTTTCTGCAAATGTTCCTGTACCAAAGGCATCACTTTAGAAATTCTCTCTCTCATTTGAGAGATATGTTCAATGAGCGATTTGTGTGGAGAGGACTCACTTTCCCATGTCTCCTTCACCAAATCTAGCAATCCCCGGGGTCTGCGACCATACACCAGCTCAAAAGGTGAAAACCCCGTAGAGGCCTGAGGAACCTCTCAAATAGCAAACAGCAGTGTGGGAAGCAAATGATCCCAGTCTCTTCCATCTCTCTGCACAACCCTTTTAAGCATCATTTTCAGAGTTTTGTTGAATCTTTCTACCAGACCATCTGTCTGAGGGTGATAAACAGATGTTCGCAACTGCTTGATTTGGAACAACTTGCACACATCTGCCATCACCCGGGACATAAATGGGGTCCCCTGGTCTGTCAAAATTTCCCTTGGCAGGCCAGTTCTCGAAAACATAAAAAAAACTCCCGCACAATGGCCTTTGATGTAGGGTTTCTTAAAGGAACCACCTCTGGATACCTTGTGGCATAAACAAGAACCACCAGGATATATCGGTGTCCCGAGCAGCACTTCTCTAAGGGACCCACTATATCCATAGCGATGCGCTCAAAGGGCACCTCAATTATTGCAGAGGCACCAAGGGGTTCCTATAATGGGGTGCTGGGGCAGTTAACTGGCAAACAGGGGAGGAGGAACAGTACCTCTTAACTGCGGCACCGATCCCTGGCCAGTAAAACTGGTCTGTTATCCGGGCCTCGGTTTTCTCAGCTCCCAGGTGACCACCTAGAGCATCATTGTGAGCCAGATCCAGCACCATTCTCTGGTAGGGCTGGGGTACTAGTAATTGTTCCACAATTTCTCCACGAATTTCTGATACCCGGTAGAACAGATCATTATTGACCGCAAAGTGAGGAAATCTTTTCTCTGCATCTGGTGCTTGAGGTACCCCACTGACAACAGTTACCTGTTCGCGAGCATTTATCAACATCGGGTCACCCATTTGAGCCCTGTCAAATGCACCTCTGGACACATCTAAGTCAGGGTGTACTGGATAAGAAGAACCTCCCCCTCATCCACCCCAAGTGTAATATCTACAGGGGATAATTCCTCTTCATCCTCTCCTACCATAACCGGCACAGGAGAGGATTCCCCCTCCTTGGGTGTCAACTCAGGTTGAGGAGCTAGGACACTCACATCAGTTACAACATTCTTATTTTGAACACATTTGAGCAACTCCTCATCAACAGTGTCCACAGTCATGTTTGGTGGGGGTGACCCTGAATTGTTCCCCAGTTCGATGGGCAGTTCAGTTTGTGCCAAGCACCACAGTTCAGCAAACAAGGGGCAGTCCCATCCCACAATCACATCATGTATCAGAGTACTCACCACCCCGACCTCTTGGGTGACCGAAGTGTTCCTGGCGGAAATGGTGACAGGGATCAGCAGATACTCCCGAGTATACCCATGGATACAGACAACCCGGAGAGTTCTTTGTACTGGACCGAGCCTTCCGACTACCCGGGCATGCACCAGGGTGACCATACTCCCAGAGTCCAGGAGAGCTTTGGCTGGGCGGTTATTCACCCACACAGTACATTCAAACTGACCCCCCTCTAGGTCAAGGTGGGTAGTGCACATTGTGAGGGTGTAGAAAGACACTCTCCGAGCGGATCCACACTCCATGGGCTCCTCCTGTAGCGGACACTGCGCCCGGGTATGGCCTCAGGCGCGACACCTCCAACACTGTATATCGCCAGCAGTTCGGGTAGTGACAGGCCTCTGCAGAACCGAGGAAGATGATTTTGGGGTGCTGGTTCCCGGGTCCAGTGACGCTTCCCTCCGAGGAACTGAAGCAGGCCTCACAGGTGGTGGCAAGACTGGTCCTCGACGACTGGTTGGTCTGAGCAGGTCCTCCACCACGGTGTATCTCTCCACCATCTCGACTACCAGTGCTGCAGTTTTGGGGTCCCCATGGCTGACCCAGCGCTGTAGATCCTTTGGTAGAGACCTCAGGTAGTGGTCCATCACAACCCTTTCGACCATTTGCTCTCTAGTCAGGGTCTCTGGCTGCAACCACTTTTTAACCAGCTGTCCTAAGTCATGCATCTGTGACCGGGGTGGCTGGTCAGGGCAGTACTTCCAGCAGTGAACACGTTGAGCCCGGACAGCAACAGTTACCCCAAGGCGGGCCAGAACCTCAGCTTTCAGCCGGTCATAATTCTTTGCATCTTCTAGGGCAGGTCAAAATATGCCTTTTGAGGGTCTCCTGTCAGAAACGGGGCAATGAGACCGCCCATTGGTCTTGGGCCACCCATCTCTCTCAGCAGTCCTTTCAAACGTGTGTAAGAAATGCTTCCACATCATCACTGGCAGACAGTTTTTGGAGGAAATGACTGGCCCTTATGGAGACATGGTTACCAGTAGTGACCACTGCTTGATCACGTCCAGGTGCAAGTTGCTGCATGGCCTCCCGCAGGGCATTGATCTGCGTCTTGTGGCTACCTGCTGTGCTGCTGCAAGTTGTGCAGCCAGCAAATGGGTGCTTTCTTGTTGGCAGCAACAGCCTGTGCCAGGGCTTGTTGCTACTGAGCCATCGCCTCTTCATGGCGAGTCTGGGCCTGCACACTGACACAAGACCATCTGCTTAACGAGCTCCTCCATAGCTGTGGACTTCAGTGCAGCCTTAGCCCAACATGCAATCAGAACACTGTCCTTTAAAAATGTCAGTTTTTGTTTTTTTTTTTCACAAAAATTCCTCTTGCTTGGCGTGTGAGGGGGTAGCAAATTGCTCGCATTCGAAACACCAGTTGTGACGTTTTGGGGGCCCACAGAGCACGTGCACAATGTCTTTCACAAACAAAACAGTTTTATTCACCCTTTCAGGGCAGTCAAAAAGGCAACATAATAAGTACACGCTTTGGTTCAGCGAAATTAAAGCAAAGTCCTGATCTTCAGCACAAATAAACAGAGAAATAATAGTGGCTCACCAATGCTTTAAACCGTCCCAAACCTAGGGAATCCTTTCCCCAGGTGTAGAAGCCTCTCCAGCAAGGCACAGCACGTCTCCTGCTTTTGGAACACAAACACACAGCTTCCACTGATTACTTTCCTTTTCCTGAACTCCCACAATCCTATCTGGGAGTTGCGCTTTAAAACTCTTCCTGGACAGAAGATTAACCCTGTGGTTGCCCTTAAAGGGTCCACAACCCAAATAGGGGTGAAACATATTGTCCATCCAGGACCCAGCCCTGCCGACCTCTACACCATAATAACTATTATATCAGGAATATTCTGTTATCCCATAGTAACTATTATATCCGGAATATTCTGTTATCCCATAGTAACTATTATATCCAGAATATTCTGTTATCTCATAGTAACTATTATATCCGGAATATTCTGTTATCCCATAGAAACTATTATATCTGGAATATTCTGTTATCCCATAGTGTCTATTATATCCGGAATATTCTGTTACCTATAGTAACTATTATAACCAGAATATTCTGTTATCTCATAGTAACTATTATATCCATAATATTCTGTTATCCCATAGTAACTATTATATCCGGAATATTCTGTTATCTCATAGTAACTATTATATCCGGAATATTCTGTTATCCCATAGTAACTATTATATCTGGAATATTCTGTTATCCCATAGTAACTATTATATCTGGAATATTCTGTTATCTCATAGTAACTATTATATCCGGAATATTCTGTTATCCCATAGAAACTATTATATCCGGAATATTCTGTTATCTCATAGTAACTATTATATCCGGAATATTCTGTTATCTCATAGTAACTATTATATCCAGAATATTCTGTTATCCCATAGTAACTATTACATCCGGAATATTCTGTTATCCCATAGTAACTATTATATCTGGAATATTCTGTTATCTCATAGTAACTATTATATCCGGAATATTCTGTTATCCCATAGTAACTATTATATCTGGAATATTCTGTTATCTCATAGTAACTATTATATCCGGAATATTCTGTTATCCCATAGTAACTATTATATCCAGAATATTCTGTTATCCCATAGAAACTATTATATCTGGAATATTCTGTTATCCCATAGTAACTATTATATCCGGAATATTCTGTTATCTCATAGTAACTATTATATCCGGAATATTCTGTTATCCCATAGTAACTATTATATCCAGAATATTCTGTTATCCCATAGTAACTATTATATACGGAAAATTCTGTTATCTCATAGTAACTATTATATCCAGAATATTCTGTTATCCCATAGAAACTATTATATCCGGAATATTCTGTTATCCCATAGTAACTATTATATCCAGAATATTCTGTTATCCCATAGTAACTATTATATCCGGAATATTCTGTTATCTCATAGTAACTATTATATCCGGAATATTCTGTTATCCCATAGTAACTATTATATCCGGAATATTCTGTTATCCCATAGTAACTATTATATCCGGAATATTCTGTTATCCCATAGTAACTGTTATATCCAGAATATTCTGTTATCCCATAGTAACTATTATATCCGGAATATTCTGTTATGCCATATTAACTATTATATCCGGAATATTCTGTTATCCCATAGTAACTATTATATCTGGAATATTCTGTTATCTCATAGTAACTATTATATCCTGAATATTCCGTTATCCCATA
Organism: Leptobrachium leishanense; assembly: GCA_009667805.1. Lineage (NCBI taxonomy): Eukaryota > Metazoa > Chordata > Amphibia > Anura > Megophryidae > Leptobrachium > Leptobrachium leishanense. The sequence continues at coordinate 387,575,017 of CM019066.1, read as the reverse complement.
GTAACTATTATATCCGGAATATTCTGGTATCCCATACTAACTATTATATCCGGAATATTCTGTTATCCCATAGTAACTATTATATCCTGAATATTCCGTTATCCCATAGTAACTATTATATCCGGAATATTCTGTTATCCCATAGTAACTATTATATCCTGAATATTCTGTTATCCCATAGTAACTATTATATCCGGAATATTCTGTTATCCCATAGTAACTATTATATCCGGAATATTCTGTTATCCCATAGTAACTATTATATCCGGAATATTCTGTTATATTATAGTAACTATTATATCCGGAATATTCTGTTATCCCATAGTAACTATTATATCCGGAATATTCTGTTATCCCATAGTAACTATTATATCCGGAATATTCCGTTATCTCATAGTAACTATTATATCCGGAATATTCCGTTATCCCATAGTAACTATTATATCCGGAATATTCTGTTATCTCATAGTAACTATTATATCCGGAATATTCCGTTATCCCATAGTAACTATTATATCCGGAATATTTTGTTATCCCATAGTAACTATTATATCTGGAATATTCTATTATCTCATAGTAACTATTATATCCGGAATATTCTGTTATCCCATAGTAACTATTATATCCGGAATATTCTGTTATCTCATAGTAACTATTATATCCGGAATATTCCGTTATCCCATAGTAACTATTATATCCAGAATATTTTGTTATCCCATAGTAACTATTATATCTGGAATATTCTGTTATCTCATAGTAACTATTATATCCGGAATATTCTGTTATCCCATAGTAACTATTATATCCGGAATATTCCGTTATCTCATAGTAACTATTATATCCGGAATATTCTGTTATCCCATAGTAACTATTATATCCGGAATATTCTGTTATCTCATAGTAACTATTATATCCGGAATATTCCGTTATCCCATAGTAACTATATTATATCCGGAATATTCTGTTATCCCATAGTAACTATTATATCCTGAATATTCCGTTATCCCATAGTAACTATTATATCCGGAATATTCTGTTATCCCATAGTAACTATTATATCCGTACTATTCCGTTATCCCATAGTTACTATTATATCCGGAATATTCTGTTATCCCATAGTAACTATTATATCCAGAATATTCTGTTATCCCATAGTAACTATTATATCCGGAATATTCTGTTATCCCATAGTAACTATTATATCCGGAATATTCTGTTATCCCATAGTAACATATATAATATATTTATAATATAGTAACTATTATATCCGGAATATTCCGTTATCCCATACTAACTATTATAACCAGAATATTCCGTTATCTCATAGTAACTATTATATCCGGAATATTCCGTTATCCCATAGTAACTATTATACCCGGAATATTCTGTTATCTCATAGTAACTATTATATATGGAATATTCTGTTATCCTATAGTAACTATTATATCCGGAATATTCTGTTATCTCATAGTAACTATTATATCCGGAATATTCTATTATCCCATAGTAACTATTATATCCGGAATATTCTATTATCCCATAGTAACTATTATATCCGGAATATTCTGTTATCTCATAGTAACTATTATATCTGGAATATTCTGTTATCCCATAGTAACTATTATATCTGGAATATTCTGTTATCCCATAGTAACTATTATATCCGGAATATTCTGTTATCCCATAGTAACTATTATATCCGGAATATTCTGTTATCTCATAGTAACTATTATATCCGGAATATTCTGTTATGTCATAGTAACTATTATATCCGGAATATTCTGTTATCTCATAGTAACTATTATATCCGGAATATTCTGTTATCCCATAGTAACTATTATATCCGGAATATTCTGTTATCCCATAGTAACTATTATACCCGGAATATTCTGTTATCCTATAGTAACTATTATATCCGGAATATTCTGTTATCCCATAGTAACTATTATATCCGGAATATTCTAATTATAGTAACTATTATATTCCGAAATATTCTATTATCCTATAGTAACTATTATATCCGGAATATTCTATTATCCTATAGTAACTGTTATATCCGGAATATTCTGTTATCCTGTAGTAACTATTATATCCGGAATATTCTGTTATCCTATAGTAACTATTATATACGGAATATTCTGTTATCTCATAGTAACTATTATATCCGGAATATTCTATTATCCTATAGTAACTATTATATCCGGAATATTCTGTTATCCTATAGTAACTATTATATCCGGAATATTCTGTTATCCCATAGTAACTATTATATCCGGAATATTCTATTATCCTATAGTAACTATTATATCCGGAATATTCTATTATCCTATAGTAACTATTATATCCGGAATATTCTATTATCCTATAGTAACTGTTATATAAGGAATATTCTGTTATCCTGTAGTAACTATTATATCCGGAATATTCTATTATCCTATAGTAACTATTATATCCGGAATATTCTGTTATCCCATAGTAACTATTATATCTGGAATATTCTTTTATCCCATAGTAACTATTATATCCGGAATATTCTGTTATCTCATAGTAACTAATATATCCGGAATATTCTGTTATCTCATAGTAACTATTATATCCGGAATATTCTGTTATCCCATAGTAACTATTATATCCGGAATATTCTGTTATCTCATAGTAACTATTATATCCGGAATATTCTGTTATCTCATAGTAACTATTATATCTGGAATATTCTGTTATCACTTAATAACTATTATATCCGGAATATTCTGTTATCCCATAGTAACTATTATATCCGGAATATTCTATTATCCTATAGTAACTATTATATCCGGAATATTCTATTATCCTATAGTAACTATTATATCCGGAATATTCTATTATCCCATAGTAACTATTATATCCGGAATATTCTGTTATCCCATAGTAACTATTATATCTGGAATATTCTATTATCCTATAGTAACTATTATATCTGGAATATTCTGTTATCACTTAATAACTATTATATCCGGAATATTCTGTTATCCCATAGTAATTATTATATCCGGAATATTCTATTATCCTATAGTAACTATTATATCCGGAATATTCTGTTATCCTATAGTATCTATTATATCCGGAATATTCTGTTATCCCATAGTAACTATTATATCCGTAATATTCTATATTCTATAGTAACTATTATATCCGGAATATTCTATTATCCTATAGTAACTATTATATCCGGAATATTCTATTATCCTATAGTAACTATTATATCCGGAATATTCTGTTATCCTGTAGTAACTATTATATCCGGAATATTCTATTATCCTATAGTAACTATTATATCCGGAATATTCTGTATCCCATAGTAACTATTATATCCGGAATATTCTGTTATCCTGTAGTAACTTTATATCCGGAATATTCTATTATCCCATAGTAACTATTATATCGGAATATTCTGTTATCCCATAGTAACTATTATATCCGGAATATTCTGTTATCTCATAGTAACTATTATATCCGTAATATTCTGTTATCTCATAGTAACTATTATATCTGGAATATTCTGTTATCCCATAGTAACTATTATATCCGGAATATTCTGTTATCCCATAGTAGCTATTATATCCGGAATATTCTGTTATCCCATAGTAACTATTATATCCGAAATATTCTGTTATCCCATAGTAACTATTATATCCGGAATATTCTGTTATCCCATAGTAACTATTATATCCGGAATATTCTGTTATCCCATAGTAACTATTATATCCGGAATATTCTGTTATCCCATAGTAACTGTATATATCCGGAATATTCTGTTATCCCATAGTAACTATTATATCCGGAATATTCTGTTATCCCATAGTAACTATTATATCCGGAATATTCTGTTATCCCATAGTAACTATTATATCCGGAATATTCTGTTATCCCATAGTAACTATTATATCCAGAATATTCTGTTATCTCATAGTAACTATTATATCCGGAATATTCTGTTATCTCATAGTAACTATTATATCCGGAATATTCTGTTATCCCATAGTATCTATTATATCCGGAATATTCTGTTATCCCATAGTAACTATTATATCCGGAATATTCTGTTATCCCATAGTAACTATTATATCCGGAATATTCTGTTATCCCATAGTAACTATTATATCCGGAATATTCTGTTATCTCATAGTAACTATTATATCCGGAATATTCTGTTATCCCATAGTAACTATTATATCTGGAATATTCTGTTATCACTTAATAACTATTATATCCGGAATATTCTGTTATCCCATAGTAATTATTATATCCGGAATATTCTATTATCCTATAGTAACTATTATATCCGGAATATTCTGTTATCCTATAGTATCTATTATATCCGGAATATTCTGTTATCCCATAGTAACTATTATATCCGTAATATTCTATTATCCTATAGTAACTATTATATCCGGAATATTCTATTATCCTATAGTAACTATTATATCCGGAATATTCTATTATCCTATAGTAACTATTATATCCGGAATATTCTGTTATCCTGTAGTAACTATTATATCCGGAATATTCTATTATCCTATAGTAACTATTATATCCGGAATATTCTATTATCCTATAGTAACTATTATATCCGGAATATTCTGTTATCCTGTAGTAACTATTATATCCGGAATATTCTATTATCCTATAGTAACTATTATATCCGGAATATTCTGTTATCCCATAGTAACTATTATATCCGGAATATTCTGTTATCCTGTAGTAACTATTATATCCGGAATATTCTATTATCCCATAGTAACTATTATATCTGGAATATTCTGTTATCCCATAGTAACTATTATATCCGGAATATTCTGTTATCTCATAGTAACTATTATATCCGTAATATTCTGTTATCTCATAGTAACTATTATATCCGGAATATTCTGTTATCCCATAGTAACTATTATATCCGGAATATTCTGTTATCCCATAGTAGCTATTATATCCGGAATATTCTGTTATCCCATAGTAACTATTATATCCGAAATATTCTGTTATCCCATAGTAACTATTATATCCGGAATATTCTGTTATCCCATAGTAACTATTATATCCGGAATATTCTGTTATCCCATAGTAACTATTATATCCGGAATATTCTGTTATCCCATAGTAACTGTTATATCCGGAATATTCTGTTATCCCATAGTAACTATTATATCCGGAATATTCTGTTATCCCATAGTAACTATTATATCCGGAATATTCTGTTATCCCATAGTAACTATTATATCCAGAATATTCTGTTATCTCATAGTAACTATTATATCCGGAATATTCTGTTATCTCATAGTAACTATTATATCCGGAATATTCTGTTATCCCATAGTATCTATTATATCCGGAATATTCTGTTATCCCATAGTAACTATTATATCCGGAATATTCTGTTATCCCATAGTAACTATTATATCCGGAATATTCTGTTATCCCATAGTAACTATTATATCCGGAATATTCTGTTATCCCATAGTAACTATTATATCCGGAATATTCTGTTATCTCATAGTAACTATTATATCCGGAATATTCTGTTATCCCATAGTAACTATTATATCCGGAATATTCTGCAGTCTGCCTGGATGGAGAAGGTGCAGTGAGGTCAAAGCGTCTGTTTTTGCAGGTTGGTATTTGTTTATGTTTTTCTGACTTCTCGCCCGTAAAGCAGGAAGTGGACAATCGATCCCTTTTTTCCCCCCCGTAAAGTGCGACGCAGATAATTGAATCTCGTTATTCTCCAGAAATGTCTAAAGTACAGAGATATTCCGTCATTTTCCGTGTGTGGGTTCCTGTTGTTTGCGCGGAGGTGAACGAGTGCAGTTTCATTGTGCGATGATTCGGTTAGATGATGTAACACCCTCCTGGGCCTTTCGTGTTGGATCAATGCTCTTGCGTCTCCCCAGGACTGGGCTGTGCTCTGCATCCAAATCATGGGGCATTAAATGTTTGGGTTAGGATATATTTTTGCCCTTGTTGTCTCAGCCTCCCCAAGGAGCGGCCATGTTGGCTTAGGTTTCACAGAGTGGCTTGCGCGCTGGCATCAACTGCTGGAGAGGATCAATCACATTTAATGAGTGTAATGCAGTTTGTTAGGTTCCTGCCAGCACGACTCTTCAGCCTGACATCTGAAGCAATAACCTGGATTCTAAGCGCTAATAGCTCAGCCTCGAAGCGGGGGGGCCGGGGGGCTTTACCAGTCGCATGGTGATACGTCCAGTAACGTCTCGGAGGCTCTCACTCAAAAACCCAAAACATCGAGACATGCAGACCAGTACAGTCCCAGCATCAATGGTCCATCACATTCTCCCTTCACTGGGCATAGCGGGGGAAAGTGGTCCGGATCCTGGACAATGTAACAATGTGATTGAAAGAACATATAATCACAGATAACAGCTGCGTCATTCAAGGGTTTTTGTGGAATGTTTCTATTTTCCTCCATATTTAATAGTTAACTTAACTTTCTGGTTTCCCAATAAATTTTATGATTATATTTTTTCAATAAAAACTGCTTGACAGTAGAGATGCGCCAAACACCCCGTGTTCAGTTCGAACTCGAACATACGAAAAAGTTTGACCATGAACTCGAGCACAATGCGAACACAATGCAAGTCAATGGGTCTCGAAAGTTCAAAAACTAAGTTCCCCTCCAGAGGGCATATATGCAAGATATTGGTCATAAAAGGTGTATGGGGATCCGGGTACTGCCCTGGGGGACAGGAAACAATGAAACACAAATTAAAACAAAACATATTTTTAACCCTTTCACTGCTGAGTGCTGAGCCATTTCACCGCTGTGCGCTGAGCTAATTTTTACCGCTTTTGCTCATGTTTCAACGCGATTTGAAGCCATGGGAAATGTTTGACAAACAAGGTGTGGGAAATGTTTGACCAACAAGGTGTGGGAAATGTTCGACCAACAAGGTGTGGGAAATGTTCGACCAACAAGGTGTGGGAAATGTTTGACCAACAAGGTGTGGGAAATGTTTGACCAACAAGGTGTGGGAAATGTTCGACCAACAAGGTGTGGGAAATGTTTATGAATCCCATAGGCTTCAATGTTAAAAATATTGCCGTTTTAATTTAATATCTAATAAACCATTTATTATCATTTTCTGCAGTAAAAATTCTCTTTAATTTCAGATTTTTTAGGATCTTTTAAGCATTTTTTTAAAAAAATTTTAAAACTTTTTTTTCGCGAACGTCCTGAAAAGTTTGCAGTTCCCGAACTTTCGAACAGCCGATGTTCGAATCGAACATCGAACCGGCAGCCCATCCCTACTTGACAGTGAAGGGGTTAAATAAATTTAATCTGATAAATGAAGCATTTTAGCAGTTTAAATAATGTCTTTTATTCTGTCTTTAAGGAGTTTCTCAAAATTTCCTCAGACGCCGTCCAGAAAGACCATATAATCCATGTGGGGAATGGGATCCAAAAGGCAGCATCAAAAGACAAACAGGACACATGGTGGCAGAGGGTCAGTAGAATGGAGACAGTAGACGTCTGGCAACAGATAAATGTAGGGCAGGTCACTAGTCCTCTCACCCCGTTCCTCTCGCCTGTTCTCAGACCCTCATAAAGATTCAGGGTTATTCAAAGAGAATCGAAAAGTCAGCGCACGTTCGGTGACATTTCGTGCTCTTCAATTCGGTTCGTTTTGCTGATCCCATTTCGGCAACCCTGCGGTGTATTCAGCAAACACCACAGGGTCCCCGAATTGCAGGGAAAAGCTGCCGCGAACCCGACGAAAACCAACTGCAAAACGAGGGCGAACACACACCGAAACCTGCAAAAACATCTGGATCAACCCGCAAAAAACGCTGGAAAAACCCGAGCAGGAGCCGATCACACGCAATAGCCGAAGCAGTGCTTTTTCATGGGGATTCACTGCCCTCGAACAGGCACCGAACAGGCACCGTATGTGCAGGCAATTCGCCAGGATTTGGCGAACTGCCTGCTCTCTGAATAGCCGAATGGCCAGGAAAGGGAACTGAACGCTGAATTTCTGCGTTCGGTTCCCTTTCGGCAGCCATTCAGATCTCTTTGAATTACCCTGATTATTTTTTCTCATTGGAGGGTAACCCAGACATGGACTCCGTGATCAAGGTGCTTAGAGGAGTATCAGCTCTACTCTCTCCGACAAAGGCAACCCAAGCCAAAGTGATTGTCAGGTGTCGCTGCATCCCTAGTGCAGAGGAGACATACAGGTCTGTCCGCTAGACACGTGCAATTTGGTTCGGACCTAACCCTATACCTAACCCTATACCTTACCCTACACCTAACCCTATACCTAACCCTATACCTAACCCTATACCTAACCCTACACCTATCCCTATACCTAACCCTATACCTAACCCTACACCTAGCCCTAACCTAACCCTACACCTATCCCTATACCTAACCCTACACCTAACCCTACACCTAACCCTGTACCTAACCCTACACCTAACCCTACACCTATCCCTATACCTAACCCTATACCTAACCCTACACCTAGCCCTAACCTAACCCTACACCTATCCCTATACCTAACGCTACACCTAACCCTATACCTAACCCTATACCTAACCCTACACCTAGCCCTAACCTAACCCTATACCTAACCCTGTACCTAACCCTACACCTAACCCTATACCTAACGCTACACCTAACCCTATACCTAACCCTGCACCTAACCCTACACCTAACCCTACACCTATCCCTATACCTAACCCTATACCTAACCCTACACCTAGCCCTAACCTAACCCTACACCTATCCCTATACCTAACGCTACACCTAACCCTATACCTAACCCTACACCTATCCCTATACCTAACCCTATACCTAGCCCTAACCTAACCCTACACCTATCCCTATACCTAACGCTACACCTAACCCTATACCTAGCCCTATACCTAACCCTACACCTAGCCCTAACCTAACCCTACACCTAACCCTGTACCTAACCCTACACCTAACCCTATACCTAACCCTACACCTAACCCTACACCTAACCCTATACCTAACCCTACATCTAACCCTATACCTAACCCTACACCTAACCCTATAAATAACCCTATACATAACCCTATACCTAACCCTATACATAACCCTATACCTAACCATATACTAACCCTATACCTAACCCTAGTGCTAAAATATGACACCCAGAAACTGTAACCCTAACCCTAGTGCTAATCAGATGTCACCCAGAAACTATAATCCTAGCCTAATTTAACCCTAGCCTTAATCTAACCCTACATCTAACCCTATACCTAACCCTACACCTAACCCTATACCTAACCCTATACCTAACCATATACCTAACCCTATACCTAACCCTAGTGCTAAAATATGACACCCAGAAACTGTAACCCTAACCTTAGTGCTAATCAGATGTCACCCAGAAACTATAATCCTAGCCTAATTTAACCCTAGCCTTAATCTAACCCTACATCTAACCCTATACCTAACCCTACATCTAACCCTAGCCCTATCCCTAGTCCTAACTCTACACTTAACCCTAGTGCTAAAATATGACACCCAGAAACTGTAACCCTAACCCAAGTGCTAATCAGATGTCACCCAGAAACTATAATCCTAGCCTAACTTAACCCTAGCCTTAATCTAACCCTACATCTAACCCTATACCTAACCCTACACCTAACCCTATACCTAACCCTATACCTAACCCTATACCTAACCCTATACATAACCCTATACCTAACCATATACCTAACCCTATACCTAACCCTAGTGCTAAAATATGACACCCAGAAACTGTAACCCTAACCCTAGTGCTAATCAGATGTCACCCAGAAACTATAATCCTAGCCTAATTTAACCCTAGCCTTAATCTAACCCTACATCTAACCCTATACCTAACCCTACATCTAACCCTAGCCCTATCCCTAGTCCTAACTCTACACTTAACCCTAGTGCTAAAATATAACATCCAGAAACTGTAACCCTAACCTTAGTTAACCTTAGTTAATCAAAAATCACCCAGAAACTATAAACCTAACCGTATCCCTAACCTAACCCTACACCTAACCTAAATTAGTGCTAATATATGGCACCCACAAACTGAAGCCCTAAAGCAAGATCTAACCTAACCCTAGCACTAATCATGTCACTTAGAAACTATAATCCTAGCCCTAACCTAACCCTAGCCCTAATCTACCCCAAAACCTAACTATAGTGCTCATATATGACACCCACAAACTGAAGCCTAACCCAAGGTCTAACCTAAGCCTAGTGCTAATCATATGTCACCCAGAAACTAAGTCTATAACCCAAATCACAACCTAACTCTAACCCTATCATTGCCCTAGTGCTAATCAAATGGCCCCAGAGACTATAACCCTAGTACTGACCCTTGCTCCCCTAAGCAGTTTTTTTACGTATTGTGCATACTGGTTTCCGAATATCCGAAACGACTGAACTTATCGGATGTGTCCAATATTCCAAAACGTCTGATTCTGATTATTTCCAAATCTGATATTTTTGGACTAAATCCATTCTACCTTTTTTGAACCGGAAGGTGAGCCCCTTCCTTTAGTCTTTGCTTTAGCCCCAAAAACCCTACAAGTCCAACAGTACCTGAAGTAGGCGTCAGCTCAGCGCCAGCCTAGCAGTGCCTCTAGTGGTACAGGGAGCTAGTGCACTGCACAAGAAAGTGTTGGATCAGGCTTCACATCGTGGCTCCGGAATGAGAATGCCCTCCCCTAGTTTATTTATGTTTGTTGTGTTGAGACAGATTCCATGCAAGGCTGCTTCGTATTTTTATATGTTTTTTAATTTCAAGGCAAAGATGATTAAAATAATTCGGCTGACCAATCGTTCCTCAGAATCTTTTTCTTCCAATCGTCTCAATAGATTCAAATCATTTGTGGGACTTGATCAAGGTGTCACATTTTCAGGTTTTTGGGGTTTATTTGGGGGGGGTTGCAGGAGTTCAAATTGCATTTGCTCGATTTGTCAGTGATCCTATACACATGTGCACAACGAAAACATTTTTTGTTTGCGACTGATTTGCTCCGTTTTACAATTTGTTTCGGTGCGTTTGTTATGTTAACATGATTCTTATTTCGGATCGATTTGTTAGTTTGGACGATCGGTAATTTGTATTTCGGTTTGATTCATTAGTTCATTTTATTGGTAATTATTTTTCGGATCAATACGTATTTCGTTTTTATTAGTTATTTCGTTTTTATTAGTTATTTCGTTTTTATTAGTTATTTCATAATGTGAAATGGAATTAATTACTTAGATTAGGATAAAAAAAAAAGATACCTAATCCCTCTGTCTTTGGTGCTGAAACCTATTCAGCACCCTGGATAGCAGCTCCGCAGGGTAAAGAAAAAAAGCCTTGTTGTTGTTTTAAAAGAAATTAGCAGTACAAACATGTCACCAAAAAAAATTCCAGAAAAATGCTTAAAAAATCCTAAAAAATAGAGTTTTTGCTGCAAGTGAAAAGAATAAACAGCTGAATGAATATTTAATATAAATGGGGAATATTTTTAACATTGAAACCTATGGGATTCGTCTGATTAAACCTGCCGAATGAAACCACTGAACATCAGGGCATTTCACTGACATTTCTCTGCTGTTCAATGTGAATAGATTAACCATTGCTTCTGTATGGGGGATTTCTTCACTACCGCCGAACAGCACCGTATTTCACTGCGCCGAACAGCACCGTATTTCACTGCCGTCAAACAGGCACTGTATTTCACTGCCACGAACAGCACCGTATTTCACTGCCGCCGAACAGCACCGTATTTCACTGCCGCCGAACAGCACCGTATTTCACTGCCGCCGAACAGCACCGTATTTCACTGCCGCCGAACAGCACCGTATTTCACTGCCGCTGAACAGACACCATATTTCACTGCCGCCGAAAAGACACCGTATTTCACTGACATTTCTCTGCTCTTCATTGTTTCTTAATAGATTAACCCTTGCTTCTCTGTGGAGGATTTCACTGCTGCTGAATTGCACCGAACAGCACCATGGCGCTGTCCATGGTCTGTGGTGCTGAATACAACAGATTCAGCACCTCGGCCAATGGACAAGGACGCGGTGCTGAGTCTGACTCAGTCTAAGTGAAAAAGTATAACGAATCGATTTGAAAAACAAAATCAGTTCGTTATATGCCGTTTCGTTCCGGACTAAATGGATTTGTTATTTCCAAAAGGGTTTTTTAGGCATTTTTTTGGGGATTTTTTTTAAATAGCATTTTTTTTTCTTTTTTATAATTTCGTCCGGATTGCGATTCGGACCTAAACTGAACGCATATATCTAAAGCAAACAGCAAAGCAGTGAGAGCCCAGCTCAAACTGAATGCACTTGCTTTCAGAACAGTGTGCTCAATCTAATTAGCGTGCTCGCTCACACTTGTGTGTTCGTTCAGACGACGGGTTTGTTCTCTCACTCACACTTGGGCTCTCTTGCTCAGACATGCGCTCGCTCGGATTTGCTCTCGTTCAGACTACAGCTTGCTTAGAATCGCACGCTCCCTCTCTCAAAGTAGAGCTCGCTCACTAACAGGGTTATTCAGTGAGAGCCGAACTGGCCCTGAAATTGCACCGTATGGTGAATTTCACCATACGGTGCAATTTCGGGGCCATTTGGCTATTCAGAGATCAAGCAGTTCACCAAATTTTGGCGAAATGCCACTAAAATACGGTGCCTGTTCGGCGGCAGTGAAATATGGTGCCTGTTCGATGGCAGTGAAATATGGTGCTGTTCGGCGGCAGTGAAATACAGTGCTGTTCGACGGCAGTGAAATACGGTGCTGTTCGACGGCAGTGAAATACGGTGCTGTTCGACAGCAGTGAAATACGTGCCTGTTCGGCGGCAGTGAAATATGGTGCTGTTCGGCGGCAGTGAAATATGGTGCGTGTTCGGCGGCAGTGAAATACGGTGCTGTTCGTGGCAGTGAAATACAGTGCCTGTTTGACGGCAGTGAAATACGGTGTCTGTTCGGCGCAGTGAAATACAGTGCCTGTTCGGCGGCAGTGAAATCCCCCATAGAGAAGCAATGGTTAATCTATTCACATTGAACAGCAGAGAAATGTCAGTGAAATGCCCTGATGTTCAGAGGTTTCATTCGACAGGTTTAATCAGGCGAATCCCATAGGTTTCAATGTTAAAAATATTCCCGTTTTAATTCAATATCTAATAAACCGTTTATTATTTTAATCTGCAGCAAAAAGTCTCTTTATTTTTATCTTTTAGGATCCTTTAGGCATTTTTCTGGATTTTTTCTGCAATTGTTTTTGCAGATTTTTTTTAAATCGTTCTCTGTAACAGACCTTTTTATTATCAGTCATAGAATCTTTATATGTTAGATCCAGACATTTTCGTTCAGTAGTTTTTTTGCAAACAATGTTTCAATTTTGACACTTTCAAGCATATTGGTTTTTTTTGTTCGTTAGCTTGTCAGCTTTTTCCAGCAGTTGGTCTGCGCTGTGATTGGCGGCTCGTTGGCTTTTTTTGACGTGCTTGGCATGTTTTTTGTGGTGGTTCCGGCAGGTTTTTGATGGGATTTCGGCGTGTTTTTTTTTGTGGAAGTTCTGGCGACTTTTCACCAGTTGTTCGGCGGGTTTGTGGTGGGATTGCGGCGGGTTTTCACTGCACTCCGGAGACCATGTGGTGAATGCTGAATGCACCGCAGGGTCATTCCCTGAAGTGCATGGAAGCGCGGGGAACGAGAGGGCACCGAAATGTCAGCGACGTCTCTCTGTGTATAACCCCAGAATGTTTCTTTCTTGTCCCTAAATAAAGCAGCGGATACTTTGTGCAAAACAAACACTTTCTTTACATTAAATCTTTAATTTCGGAGCAGAGACCGGTCCTGCGCTCGTCCCGGTCAGACGCCGCCGCGCACATGTTGCCTCTCTGGGCTATAATGGAGTCGTCGAACCTGAAAATGTTGTTTTGGAAAGCCTTGTTTCCAGGGAAACCCATAAAAACACTTTTGATTTTCCCCGTGCAGAGAGGCTCGTTGGTTCCACATTCTGTGTTTTTGTTTTCGTGGCCAATGTTTACAATGTAACATCGCCTGGCACTTAAATAGAATAAATCCAGAAATAGCAGCAGGTTCGGCCTCTCCTCTGAAAACCCTGATACTTTGTATTTCCTTCTGTTTTGGTGGAAACGTTTATACGATTTGGCCGAGTTTGAATTAAGTCTCAGAGGACGACATGTTCGCTGATCTGTGAGGAGATAAGGTCTCAGTCAGCCGCGTGTGATACGTATAGACTTAGTGACATTTTATACCAAGGGGGGAAAAAATGATATATATATTTATTTATTTATTTTTTCATTATTTTTTTTACACTCCAGATCATTTTCCTTCTGGAGTAAATCTCCGCTCTCCGTCGTCCCCCTCCCCCTCCCCCACCTGCAGGTATGATAAAAAATCAGATATTAGGTTTCCTGAAATGGAGAAATTTCATGTCGGCCTATTACGCACTTTAAATGCAAAGCAGGAAGGAGCAGAAATAATACATTTACGCATAAAACGCAGTGTATCCAGGTTAGAGTGCAGCATATAGATGAACGTAAAGCTGACATTTAAAGGTAAGGCTGGGGCTGTGCAGCGAGCCTGAAATATGCATGAAAATGAAATTTCCTCACGCAGACGAATGGTCCGTGGACCAGCGAGCCGTGGGCATCTGTCTGGAAACTGAAGTGGTGGAGGGGCCACAGTCACAACGCGCTCACAGGATGCGACGGTGAGGGGCCACAGTCACAACGCGTTCACGGGATGCGACGGTGAGGGGCCACAGTCACAACGCGTTCACGGGATGCAACGGTGAGGGACCACAGTCACAACGCGCTCACAGGATGCGACGGTGAGGAGCCACAGTCACAACGCGCTCACAGGATGCGACGGTGAGGGACCACAGTCACAACGCGCTCACAGGATGCGACGGTGAGGGACCACAGTCACAACGCGCTCACAGGATGCAACGGTGAGGAGCCACAGTCACAACGCGCTCACAGGATGCAACGGTGAGGGACCACAGTCACAACGCGCTCACAGGATGCGACGGTGAGGAGCCACAGTCACAACGCGCTCACAGGATGCAACGGTGAGGGACCACAGTCACAACGCGCTCACAGGATGCAACGGTGAGGGACCACAGTCACAACGCGTTCACGGGATGCAACGGTGAGGGACCACAGTCACAACGCACTCACGGGATGCGACGGTGAGGGGCCACAGTCACAACGCGTTCACGGGATGCAACGGTGAGGGACCACAGTCACAATGCGTTCACGGGATGCAACGGTGAGGGGTCACAGTCACAACGCGTTCACGGGATGCAACGGTGAGGGACCACAGTCACAACGCGTTCACGGATGCAACGGTGAGGGGTCACAGTCACAACGCGTTCACGGATGCAACGGTGAGGGACCACAGTCACAATGCGTTCACAGGATGCAACGGTGAGGGACCACAGTCACAACGCGCTCACAGGATGCGACGGTGAGGAGCCACAGTCACAACGCGCTCACAGGATGCGACGGTGAGGGACCACAGTCACAACGCGCTCACAGGATGCGACGGTGAGGGACCACAGTCACAACGCGCTCACAGGATGCAACGGTGAGGAGCCACAGTCACAACGCGCTCACAGGATGCAACGGTGAGGGACCACAGTCACAACGCGCTCACAGGATGCGACGGTGAGGAGCCACAGTCACAACGCGTTCACAGGATGCAACGGTGAGGGACCACAGTCACAACGCGTTCACGGGATGCAACGGTGAGGGGTCACAGTCACAACGCGTTCACGGGATGCAACGGTGAGGGACCACAGTCACAATGCGTTCACGGGATGCAACGGTGAGGGGTCACAGTCACAACGCGTTCACGGGATGCAACGGTGAGGGACCACAGTCACAACGCGCTCACAGGATGCAACGGTGAGGGGCCACAGTCACAACGCGCTCACAGGATGCGACGGTGAGGGGCCACAGTCACAAAGTGCTCACAGTATGCGATGGTGAGGGACCACAGTCACAACGCGCTCACGGGATGCGATGGTGAGGGACCACAGTCACAACGCGTTCACGGGATGCGACGGTGAGGGACCACAGTCACAACACGTTCACGGGATGCGACGGTGAGGGACCACAGTCACAACACGTTCAGCGGATGCAACGATGAGGGGCCACAGTCACAACACGTTCACGGGATGCAACGGTGAGGGACCACAGTCACAACGCGTTCAAAGTCACAACGCGTTCACGGGATGCAACGGTGAGGGGCCACAGTCACAATGCGTTCACAGGATGCGACGGTGAGGGGCCACAGTCACAATGCGTTCACGGGATGCGACGGTGAGGGACCACAGTCACAACGCGTTCACGGGATGCAACGGTGAGGGGCCACAGTCACAACGCGCTCACGGGATGCGACGGTGAGGGACCACAGTCACAACGCGCTCACGGGATGCGACGGTGAGGGACCACAGTCACAACGCGCTCACGGGATGAGACGGTGAGGGGCCACAGTCACAACGCGTTCACGGGATGCGATGGTGAGGGGCCACAGTCACAACGCGTTCACGGGATGCGATGGTGAGGGGCCACAGTCACAACGCGTTCACGGGATGCGACGGTGAGGGACCACAGTCACAACGCGCTCACGGGATGCAACGGTGAGGGGCCACAGTCACAACGCGTTCACGGGATGCGACGGTGAGGGACCACAGTCACAACGCGTTCACGGGATGCGACGGTGAGGGACCACAGTCACAACGCGCTCACGGGATGCGACGGTGAGGGACCACAGTCACAACGCGTTCACGGGATGCGATGGTGAGGGACCACAGTCACAACGCACTCACGGGATGCGACGGTGAGGGGCCACAGAAATAAAACCAACGCCTGGTGTTACCTAGAGGTAAAGATGAGCAGCCAAAAACCTATAACTACCCGCTCAGGAAATGTAATGACAAGCAGGGCCGCATTGATGTCTCAGGAGCCTGTAAGCACAGAAATGATTTATTTATTTATTTATAAAGGATTTTACCAGGAAGGATACATTGAGATTTCTCTCGTTTTCAAGTACGTCCTGGGCCCCCCTCCCCTACAAAAATAAAAACAACTGAAAAGGTGGTGAGATACTTTGTGTAGTAAATAACAAAATGAATAAGTAATTAAAAGAGCATTTAAATGTTATTTTGCAATATTTTTTTAGTTAAAAAATTATAATAATAAAACACATTTTTTAAACCTTTTATTTTTTTTTTACTTTTTTTTCTTACTTTTACAGACAAAAGTGTCCTTCCCCACAAAAACAACAACTAAAAGGCGTGAGATACTTTGCGTAATAAATTAAAAAAATTAATAAATAATTAAAAGAGCATTTAAATGTTATCTTGCAATACTTTATAGGTTAAAAAATGATAATAATAAAATAAAAAAAATGTAATTATTTTTTTTCCTTTTTTTTCTTACTTTTACGGACAAAAGTGTCCTTCACCACAAAACAACAACTAAAAGGCGTGAGATACTTTGTGTAATAAATAAAAAAAATGAATGAATAATTAAAAGAGCATTTAAATGCTATCTTGCAATATTTTTTAAGTTAAAAAATGATAATAAGAAAGAATTAAAAAAAAAAATGTATTTAACTATTTTTTTTTAACTTTACAGACAAAAGTGTCCACCACAGGGGCAACTTGAGGTGTAAAACTAAAACATTTTTATTTTTTTAATTTTACAAAAGCAAACCCCCTGCTTTGCCTGATTGTAAATCTGGCCTTGATGAAAAGGCGCCACAGCCATAAAACTATAGCTACCTGCTCAGGAAATGCAATGACAAGCAGGGCCGGCTTGACATCACAGGAGCCTGTAAGCACAGAAATATGGAGTCCCCTTCCCCACAAAAACACCCCCTAAAAGTGGGGCAGATAACCTGTGTAATAAATAAAAAAAAATGAACAAACGATTAAAAGAGCATTTAAATGTTATTGTGCAATATTTTTTTAGTTAGAAAAATTATAATAATAAAATATGTTTATTTATATATTTATATATTTTTCTTGCTTTTGCTGACAAAAGTGTCCACCACAAATATGGAGGCCCCCTCCCCTGCAAAAAAAACCCAACTAAAATGGGGTGACATACAGTACTTTGTGTAATAAATTTAAAAAATGAATAAATAATTAAAAGAGCATTTAAATGTTATCCTGCAATATTTTTTTGGTTAAAAAATGATAACAATAAAATACATTTTTTAATCCTTTTATTTTTTTAACCTTTTTTTTCTTACTTTTACAGACAAACGTGTCCTTTCCAAAAAAAAACCAACTAAAAGGGGTGAGATACTGTGTAATAAATAAAATATGAATAAATAATTAAAAGAGCATTTAAATGTTATTTTGCTATTTTTTTCAGTTAAAAAAATTATAATAATAAAATACATTTTATTTATTTATTTATTTGACATTTTTTTATTACTTTTGTGGATAAAAGTGTCCACCACAGGGGCAACTTGAGGTGTAAAACAAAAACAATTTTTAAAAAAAAGCTTTACAAAGGAAGCGCCCCCCCCCCCGCTACTTTGCCTAATTGTAAATCTGGCCCTGAAGATAAAGGCGCCACAGCCATGAAACTATAGCTACCTGCTCAGGAAATGTAATGACGAGCAGGGCCGGATTGATATCTCAGGAGCCTGTAAGCACAGAAATATGGAGCCCCCTTCCCCACAAAAAAAAACCCTGAAATTGGGGGAGATACTTTGTGTAATAAATAAAAAAAAATTATATATATAATTAAAAGGGCATTTGAATTTTGCTTTGCAATATTTGTTTTGTTTTATAGAGAAAGGCGCCAACAACAAGAGCTGCCTCTCTGTAAAAAAAATAAAAATCTAATAAAAATAAAATAATGTATAATTTTTTTTTTCCAATTCTTACTTTCACAAAGTTGTCCACCAAAGGGCACCTTGAAGAGCAAAACAAAAAAGTTTTTTCTGTATTTTTAGTTTTACAAAGCAAGGTGTTCCCTAATAAAGAATAAGATGGCGGTCATGGTGGCTCATCTGTTGGACACGATGAAGGTCCCACCACTAGGACTGAACACGACCAAAAAATAATAATCTGTGAATTATGCACCTTGTGTTGACAATCTCATGACCGCTACCTCCTATTTGTACCATAACATCTTGTTTGTTTACGTCTTCCAGGAATCTTCATGCTTTACTCTTGCCATGGAGAAGAACGAAGGGTCGTTTCATTGGTCCATGCTAGGCTTGTGCACCGATTTTTTTTTCGGTTCGATTCGGTTCGGCTCGTTCGGATGTTTAAACTTTTCGATTCGACTCGTTTCGACCGATTTCTGTTTCGATTCGGTTCGGTTCGACTCGTTTTTCGTGTACATTTTTTTTCCGGAATATCGACCATTTTTCGTATTTTCGGGTCACTTAGCTCGTTTTTTGTATCGACTTTTCGAGATTTCGGAAATTTTCGTATTTTTCGGAACCTCTGTTCTCCTCGTTTCAAAGTTTGGTAGTCCCTGAGCCAAAGAGGAGGAGCTGCTCGCGTGTAAATTCACATATATATAGCAGAGGCTGTCAGCAGGATCTGCCCAATTATTTAGAGGAAAAAAATGTGAACTGTTTTTTACAGTTTCTGTTATATGGTTAGGGTAGGATCTTGGGTTCCTGCAGAGGTTTGGCCAGGACAGGTGTTAACCTCTTAATTAACCTCAACCAAGAGATGTCCTTTTGGTTTAAGTCTTGGACATAGAGTATTGAAGATCACTCCTGAATTTCCCAACAACTTTGAAGTGGAATCATCGAATTTCAGAATAAAACAGCTGGAACCGAAATCACGAATAGAGTGAAAATAAATTTCAATTTGACACATTTCAAGTCCATTCGAAAATTCCGAAAATATTTCGTTTCGGCTCGGAAAACTTTTTCGGATCTGCCATTTTCGGATCAAAAAATTTTCGGAAAATCGGCCGCATCCGAAAACGCGAATCGGGAAATTTCGTGAAAATTCCGAAATTCCGAAACCCGAAACGCACATCCCTAGTCCATGCCCTATGATAAAACAGTGAATGCAAACGATCTTATTTCCCCCTTTGACCCAGTGTCTCCCATGACTGTCCATATCTCTGACGATGGGATGTTTTCTCAGGCATCAAAGAGGCTTTTTTTTTGATCTGGTCAGTTGACCAGGAGAAAGTAACATTATTTTGGTCCATGTCAGAAGTGACGGTGTTTTTTTGGCCAGACAACTCTTCCTCATGTTCCTCCAGAGCGACTTCTCAAGCGAGACTTTCCTATGGAAGGGTTTGACGGGACACTGGGATGTGTCATAAAACCTGAGCGCATACGTTGATATTTCTCTTTCTCGTACGCGACAAAGCTTGAGAATTCCATTCATCATACTCATCGTGTCATTTACTATTATTCACTATTTATATTTATATATTTTGTGCTTTTCTCGCCGAGTGATCAATCACATTTCAATCACGCCTCACTGTCACCATTTATTAGGTTCAAACAGGGAATAATTAGGATTCCTGGGGTGATTTATAGAGTGTGACACTTAGATGCACACCACTCATTTTTATCATCCAATGCAAAGAAGTGTCAGGGGACCTGTTTAATAGTTAATCGCGCTGAAAAAGGACACGGGTCCATCAAGCTCTGACTTTTCCAAGGACTCTTATCTGTTGAAATGAAAACGCAAAGGCCTCTCTTGATGACATTTACAGCTTTTTCCCCTGATGGAGAGAAACTCCTTCTCAACCACCGCGTGTCCTCCCGCCCGGCTCCGATCGATCCTGAGCTGCTTGTGTTTATTTTAATTACTTTATCCTTTAGGCCCCGTTTTCTGGAAAGTTTTTCAACCTTTCCTTTAAGTGTCGGCTGCGGCCGCCGACTCTTGGCTTCGAATGTAACTCTAGACAGGATGAAAAGAATCCCAAAATATGGAATTAGCGTCGGTATGTAGGAGCGCCATGTCAAGGAGCGCCATGTCAAGGAGCGCCATGTCAAGGAGCGCCGTGTCAAGGAGCGCCGTGTCAAGGAGCGCCGTGTCAAGGAGCGCCGTGTCAAGGAGCGCCGTGTCAAGGAGCGCTGAAATGCCCAATGGCTGCCAAGAAAATAAACCAATGTGCGAAACTCATCAATATATTGGCAAATAAACTCACTAACAGGCTACAAACCCTCCGGGTACTTTCCCTGGTCCATTAAAGCCCATTACACAGACCCGGCCTGCCCAGCTCGTCCTGTCACAGCTAAAATACGCATTTATATAGATTTATAATCATTTGGGGGTCCAGAAAACCAAAGGGAGACTTGAATCCTTTGACAAGACTTCTGTTTGCCGTGATGAGAGCTCTATGCTAGAGAGATACTGCTTCCTCAATCACTATGAGGCCCTTGAGATCCCCTGAATTAGTGTGACAAAGGTTCTATTTAACTATTTGGGGGTCCTGTCCTACTTGTTTGTTTTGTACAGTGATGGTGGGGGCTGCTCCTTGTAGCTTTGTAACAGTGAGGGTGGAGGCTGCCCCTTGTAGCTTTGTAACAGTGAGGGTGGCGGCTGCTCCTTGTAGCTTTGTTGCAGTGATGGTGGGGATGCCCCTTGTAGCTTTATTACAGTGAGGGTGGGGGCTGCCCATTGTAGCTTTGTAACAGTGAGAGTGTGGGATGCCCCTTGTAGCTTTCTTACAGTGAGGGTGGAGGCTGCCCCTTGTAGCTTTGTTACAGTGTGGGTGGGGGCTGCCCATTGTAGCTTTGTAACAGTGAGGGTGGGGCTGCCCCTTGTAGCTTTGTTACAGTGGGGGTGGAGGCTGCCCCTTGTAGCTTTTTTACAGTGCGGGTGGAGGCTGCCCCTTGTAGCTTTGTTACAGTGAGGGTGGGGGCTGCCCATTGTAGCTTTGTTACAGTGAGGGTGGGGGCTGCTCCTTGTAGCTTTGTTATAGTGAGGGTGGTGGCTGCCCCTTGTAGTTTTGTTACAGTGAGGGTGGGGGCTGCCCCTTGTAGCTTTGTTACAGTGAGGGTGGGGATGCTTTTTGTAGCTTTACAGTGAGGGTGGGGGCTGGTATTTGTAGCTTTGCTACAGTAAGGGTGGGGCTGCTCCTTTTAGCTTTGTTACAGTGAGGGTGGGGGCTGCTCCTTGTAGCTTTCTTACGGTGAGGGTGGGGTCTGCCCCTTGTATCTTTGTTACAGTGACAGTGGGACTGTTCCTTGTAGTTTTGTTACAGTGAGGGTGGAGCTGCTCCTTGTAGCTTTATTACAGTAAGGGTGGGGATTCTCCTTGTAGCTTTGTTACAGTGAAGGCGGGGGCTGCCCCTTGTAGCTTTGTTACAGTGAAGGCGGGGGCTGCCCCTTGCAGCTTTATTACAGTGAGGGTGGGGATGCACCTTGTAGCTTTGTTACAGTGAGGGTGTGGGCTGCCCCTTGTAACTTCTTTACAGTAATAATGTGGGACAGGGATGAGATCTGACTGGCAATTTTGTTTTTCCTCAGGGATCACACTAATCCTTCATTTAAAAGGCATGTGCATTTATTTCACATTTTTTAATGTGCCCTTATGGTATAATTGTTTATATTTTTCACATTGTTCTCAGCAGCCCATAAGGACAAAGCAAAATCAAGTTTTTTAATAACATTATAACATTTATTAAAAAGAAAAAGCTGGATGGAGTAGAGGTAACATCACTGCTCTATAATCGTGGAGACATAGGTTGGAATCCCGGCCAGAGCACCTCTCCAGTAAGTGTCCTTGGGTGAGACACCTAACGGTACATACTCGCTGCCACACAATATCGGGCATTGGCTGTGGAGTCCAGTGGTAACGTCTCTAATATTCGACCGTGGAGAAGCAAGTCAAAATCCCGTTCAGCGCATCCTCCAATACAACTGTGGAGAAGCAAGACTCGACTTTCCGAGAAGCGGGTTCAACCTCACCACCAGGTCACTGCTCTACAATCATGGAAAGACGACTCGATCCCACTCAGAAGACGCCACCAGCGAGTGTCCTTGGGCAAAACACCTAAAGATACAGATGCACCAACCTCCCAAAATACACGTACATCTCATAGATTGTAAGTTCTTGGGAACAGGGACCCCCTGAATCAGGCCGTATCATCCATGTGTGGTATTCCAATGCATTTGCCCCTTGCACACGATCCTGTAAAGCGCTGCGGAATATGTGGCGCTATATAAATAAAGGATAATAATAATAAATGTCACGTTGTGATTTGGATACACTGTACTTTTATAATGTATGCTTTTTACATGTATTTTTTTTTACCTGCTCAGTACAATTCACTGTTTTGGTGCTTAGAGCTCTATTTATTTTGCCCAGATTGCTGAAATTTTGTGCTTTTTTTCTGTTCGGAGGTTTTTATAAAGGGCTTATTGGAATTGCAATTCCCGTAAAAAATGTTTTTACAAAATTGCGGCTCAATTATCAGCACTTGTGGCTAATGGATATTTTGACTTTACGCAATTTAATTCAAATTTATTGTTAAGTGGATGTTAGAAAAAAATATCAAGTGCTGAAAGGGGTTAAATGGCTCTTTTGGCAGGAAGACAGGGAAAATCACTCTGAAATCAAAGTGAAGAGTCTCCGTTTTACGATTGTTGTTGAATTAACACTAAAAATGCTAATCCTAGAAAAACCTAAACCCTAAAAATAAACCTAGCTCTAAAAATAACCATAAACCTAAATATGACTGTGACGCGAGTCACTGAACTTGGGGTACACGGACCTAAAGTTTCATTTGGTCGATCTCTCTCCGGCTCTCCTGGATCGAGTCACTGACTGTCTCTCCGGCTCTCCTGGATCGAGTCACTGACTGTCTCTCCGGCTCTCCTGGATCGAGTCACTGACTGTCTCTCCGGCTCTCCTGGATCGAGTCACTGACTGTCTCTCCGGCTCTCCTGGATCGAGTCACTGACTGTCTCTCTGGCTCTCCTGGATCGAGTCACTGACTGGCTCTCCGGCTCTCCTGGATCGAGTCACTGACTGTCTCTCCGGCTCTCCTGGATCGAGTCACTGACTGGCTCTCCGGCTCTCCTGGATCGAGTCACTGACTGGCTCTCCTGGATCGAGTCACTGACTGTCTCTCCGGCTCTCCTGGATCAAGTCACTGACTGTCTCTCCGGCTCTCCTGGATCGAGTCACTGACTGTCTTTCCGGCTCTCCTGGATCGAGTCACTGACTGTCTCTCCGGCTCTCCTGGATCGAGTCACTGACTGTCTTTCCGGCTCTCCTGGATCGAGTCACTGACTGTCTCTCCGGCTCTCCTGGATCGAGTCACTGACTGTCTCTCCGGCTCTCCTGGATCGAGTCACTGACTGTCTCTCCGGCTCTCCTGGATCGAGTCACTGACTGTCTCTCCGGCTCTCCTGGATCGAGTCACTGACTGTCTTTCCGGCTCTCCTGGATCGAGTCACTGACTGTCTCTCCGGCTCTCCTGGATCGAGTCACTGACTGTCTCTCCGGCTCTCCTGGATCGAGTCACTGACTGGCTCTCCGGCTCTCCTGGATCGAGTCACTGACTGGCTCTCCTGGATCGAGTCACTGACTGTCTCTCCGGCTCTCCTAGATCGA
This sequence comes from Leptobrachium leishanense, assembly GCA_009667805.1. Taxonomy (NCBI): domain Eukaryota; kingdom Metazoa; phylum Chordata; class Amphibia; order Anura; family Megophryidae; genus Leptobrachium; species Leptobrachium leishanense. Next base: position 387,550,405 of record CM019066.1, on the reverse strand, counting down.
GTCACTGACTGTCTCTCCGGCTCTCCTGGATCGAGTCACTGACTGTCTCTCCGGCTCTCCTGGATCGAGTCACTGACTGTCTCTCCGGCTCTCCTGGATCGAGTCACTGACTGTCTCTCCGGCTCTCCTGGATCAAGTCACTGACTGTCTCTCCGGCTCTCCTGGATCGAGTCACTGACTGTCTTTCCGGCTCTCCTGGATCGAGTCACTGACTGTCTCTCCGGCTCTCCTGGATCGAGTCACTGACTGTCTTTCCGGCTCTCCTGGATCGAGTCACTGACTGTCTCTCCGGCTCTCCTGGATCGAGTCACTGACTGTCTCTCCGGCTCTCCTGGATCGAGTCACTGACTGTCTCTCCGGCTCTCCTGGATCGAGTCACTGACTGTCTCTCCGGCTCTCCTGGATCGAGTCACTGACTGTCTTTCCGGCTCTCCTGGATCGAGTCACTGACTGTCTCTCCGGCTCTCCTGGATCGAGTCACTGACTGTCTCTCTGGCTCTCTTGAATCGAGTCACTGACTGTCTCTCCGGCTCTCCTGGATCGAGTCACTGACTGTCTCTCCAGCTCTCCTGGATCGAGTCACTGACTGGCTCTCCTGGATCGAGTCACTGACTGTCTCTCCGGCTCTCCTAAATCGAGTCACTAACTGTCTCTCTGTCTCTCCTGGATCGAGTCACTGACTGTCTCTCCGGCTCTCCTAAATCGAGTCACTAACTGTCTCTCTGTCTCTCCTGGATCGAGTCACTGACTGTCTCTCCGGCTCTCCTGGATCGAGTCACTGACTGTCTCTCCGGCTTTCCTGGATCGAGTCACTGACTGTCTCTCCGGCTTTCCTGGATCGAGTCACTAACTGTCTCTCCGGCTCTCCTGGATCGAGTCACTGACTGTCTCTCCAGCTCTCCTGGATCGAGTCACTGACTGGCTCTCCTGGATCGAGTCACTGACTGTCTCTCCGGCTCTCCTGGATGGAGTCACTGACTGTCTCTCCGGCTCTCCTGGATGGAATCACTGACTGTCTCTCCGGCTCTCCTGGATGGAGTCAATGACTGTCTCTCCGACTCTCCTGGATGGAGTCACTGACTGTCTCTCCAGCTCTCCTGGATCGAGTCACTGACTGTCTCTCCGGCTTTCCTGGAACGAGTCACTGACTGTCTCTCCGGCTCTCCTGGATCGAGTCACTGACTGTCTCTCCGGCTTTCCTGGATCGAGTCACTGACTGTCTCTCCGGCTCTCCTGGATTGAGTCACTGACTGTCTCTCTGGCTTTCCTGGATCGAGTCACTGACTGTCTCTCCGGCTCTCCTGGATCGAGTCACTGACTGTCTCTCCGGCTCTCCTGGATCGAGACACTGACTGTCTCTCCGGCTCTCCTGGATCGAGACACTGACTGTCTCTCTGCCATCTGGAATTGGATGTTTTCCCGCTTCCTTAAACTCAATCTTGTCAAAACTGAAATTCTCGTCATTCCTCTGTTCAAGAAGAACCCAATCCCACCTATCTCTCTAAGGACAGAGGGATCTTTTGCTCCGGTGTCTCGCGCAGCTGCTGTCCTTGGTGCTGAAACATATTTCAGCATCAAGGACAAGGTTGATTTTTTGTCCCAGAGCCCCACAGGGCTGCTGTCCTTGGTGAAGAAACATATTTCAGCACCAAGAACAGGAGAATTAAATAACTTTTTTGTAACCCTAATTTTAGGAATGAATTAATCTGTTTCGCATTCTGAAATAACAAAATAACGAATAAAAACAAAATAATGAATCGATCCAAAATATGAATCACGGTAACATAAAACATTATTGGTTGACTTTTTCTTTTTAAAATCTGCTGATTGAATTAAATCCAGCCCTAAGACCCTCGAAATGTCAGAAACCTGGATCAGAGCAGACTTTACACTGAACGCATTCCGTGCTCATGAGAAGATTTTTATATAGGAATATTTTGATGCAGAATGTTTCCTTTTGCAGAGAAAAAATAAACCTTTAGATAAATGTGTTTACATTTGGGAACAGGATAAAATGTATCAAAATGTAACCGAGCATTAAGTTACGTCAAGTCTCTTAGATCATAAAAGAGCTGGCCGCCTCCGGTAAGGCTCTCAGGATGCAGGACGATACATCTGCGGAGGATGCTAATAGAAAATTCCTGCGTATGATGCCCACCGTCCAGAACGGAAACCATTTAATGCGCGGCCATTTCTGTAATAACAGGTTTAATGTCGTAATGGAGAGTCTTTGTGGTGGTGAAAGTACGTCCATCAGGAAGTTTAGGAGAGCCCGTGGTAAAGGTCGCTGCATTATTAGTCTTACGGGTTACCGGCTACACTCTGTAATCTATACATTAAGAGATCACAACGACTGCGCTCCCATTAAATGCACATCATCTATCTAGGGGTTTTATGGCTGGGCTGGGGAGGAACGAGTTACGGGTAACACAGGAAGCACATAGAGATAAATTATCTTTGTAATAATGGCAATAAATATTCATTACAGATTATTGATGTTAAAGCACTGGTCCTGTGTGCTCAGAGTGTCAATCAATATAAAGGATGTTACAGGGTCCGGTGGGAGACGCACCATAACTCATATCATCAGAGGAGGCTCACCCATAGGGTCAGTTGGGGCAGCGTCCTACCACTTGTTTTGCAGTAAAAAAGATAAATGAATTACAAATTTAAACTGACTTTTTTCTGTTTTTTTGTGTCCATTAACATGTGACTGATTGATAAAATGTGTTATGTCCCTTTAAGCAGCATCCTTGTCTCTTCCACTGTTGCTAGGCAGAGTAAAAAAAAAGATAATCTGATCTTTTGTCTTGTCCAGAAATCTGATAAGGGCTCTATGCCAGGTCCACAGGTCCAAAGAATCATGGACCGCAACTGTTTTCATGTCACCAGAAATAACCCACCAAAGTACTTGTTACATAATTTCCTGGTCCAATGAGATGCTCTTTCACCACCTAGTGGAGTCTGAAGAAGAGTCCGTGTCATTTGTATTCTATTTAATTCAGTCGAAATAGAGGAAAGGTCCAACAACATAACTTTCTCACATTCAGTCTCCAACGGCGGTGAATGTGCTGATTAGAAGACCCATGTAAGGGCTTGTTGGCACCATGTTTGTGTCATGTCCACCTCATCACCATCCCCTGATGTTCCTGGCAGCACATCTTGTTTTCAGTTCCACCCCTGAATCTGCATTTCGTAATACAACCCAGCAGTGAAACAGCTCCTGTGTGCTTCAAGTGAAGTACTGTGGATTTGCTGCTCTGCAAAAACCTATTTTGATCCTGTTTGTTTTGTTTCCTGGCTCCTGCATTATTCCACGCTTCCCATCATCATACAGAATCCAACCTGGTCAGTTTCCTTATACTTTCATCCTCCTCCACCCTTATCAATCTGTTTATTTGTGCAGACCTGCATCCTGGGTTCATATTCCACATATCTGGGCATGACAGTTTGTTTCCCCTAAACACCGAGACATGATGACCAGGGATCAGATTGTTGCCTTGTCATAAGGACTGAAGATTGGGTGACGTTGCTCAACTCAATTCTCTGTACCTCAAAGCTTTATATTAGTGCTGATCATTATAAAGGATGTCACAAGGTCCATTGGGAGATGCACCATAAATCCTATCATGTCATCAAAACTAACCCACCAAAGTACTTGTTAGTTGTTACATGGTTTCCTGGTCCAACGAGATGCTCTTTCACCATCTAAAAGAATCTCAAGACAAGTCCATGTCATATGAATCCTGTCCAATTCCGTTGAGATAGAGAAGGTCCACTAACATAACTTTCTCATCTTCTGTCTCCAAGAAGGGTGTATGTGCTGATTAGAAGACCCATATTGGAACTTCATGGCACCATATTTATTTCTCCTAAACAGCAGGACATGATGACCAAGGTTCAGTTTGCTACCTTGTCTTGAGGACTCAAGGTTTGGTGATGTTCCTCAAATAAACGCTCTATCCCTCTAACACTTGACATTATCCTTTCTTCTGGGTTAATAAAAGGTCTCCTGGTTTTGCCATCGTTACCGATGTCCAGAATCTTATCAAATCCAACACCAACGTAAACAATCATCATTTCCTGCCATTGCATATCAAGCTCCGGTGGATTTGCTTGCTCTTCTGCACCAAACTCTGGGCCACGAGCTTCGATACGATTTAATTTTAATGGACATCGTTCCTGAGCAGCAAGATTCTGTCACCATAGACATAGTCACCACACCTTTCTCATAGTCTGGATTAGAAACTAGAACATTGATCGATCTGTTTCCTGATCTGTTATTTCAGACCTTATCAGACTCGCCCGTTGACCCTGTAATTGGTCTGTGACCTTTGTATTGCTGACTCCTGCGGCACTTGACTCCTCTCACGGTATACATGGCCATCAGATCTTCTCAGGAACGTTGGCATCTATGGGACACATTTTATAAAAGAATCTCCCACGGAACATTTATACTGGAATTGTTTCACAATTTTACTTTCATACCAGTGGATTTTGGGAGCTAGTGGTGGCACAGGAAACTCATGAGAAAACTTGAGCTGAAAACCAACGAGCTTGGAAGATCACTGGCCAAAGAGCTGCTGCGGAGCTACAACCCAACTATAGAGGGGCCTTGTTTCTCAGTGCTTTAGTCATAACAGATGTGAGGTGAGCATTTCCTGGAGCACGTTCGTACCTCTCACCAGGGTGGTTTCCACCAGAGAATGATGTCATCACTTTCAGCAACCATTCCTTGTAGCGCTATAAGAAAGCCACAAATCAGCAGGAGAAACGTGTCTTCAATGGGCATTGATAATCCTGTGACGGATATAAAAACCTCCTCACCGTGACATTTCAATGCGGTTATTAACCATTTCACGATGGAGTGGGATTTGCTGGAGCATCTGTTTGCTGCGATACTTCCAGTTAAACGCAATGAGGCGTCCGATGACGACGCCATTTATTGTACCTTCTCGTCGGAAAGAAATGCACCAAACCCAATCAGTTAGACCTCATTGCGAGATAATTAACTAATGCCAGGTTTTATCTAATTAGCAATTAACACAATCATAGCAACGCGTCGCTGTCAGTTAAACGGCTGCGATCAGCCACATCACAGGTATTTATGCCATTATGAGACACAAACCATGCAGAACCAAACCGGCCGCGGAAACCTGACCGGGGCGTTACATCACATTTACATGCGACGCATATATTAAACACCACAATAAACGTCATCATCATTAAGAGAATACGTAATTATGACACAAACATGAGGAAAAATTACAGAAATAAAGGGGAGGACACCCCCAGCATTAATATCACCCAGAGGGAGGACACCCCCAGCATTAATATCACCCAGAGGGGGGACACCCCCAGCATTAACATCACCCAGAGGGAGGACACCCCCAGCATTAACATCACCCAGAGGAGGACACCCCCAGCATTAACATCACCCAGAGGGGGGACACCCCCAGCATTAATATCACCCAGAGGGAGGACACCCCCAGCATTAATATCACCCAGAGGGAGGACACCCCCCATTAATATCACCCAGAGGGAGGACACCCCCAGTGTGACGGAAGGGTGACTCGTCCGCCTGCGGGTATGCTCAGATCTGCGTAGATGTCTTCTCCCCCCTTTGTGTTGCTCCACCGGCCCGACTACCAAGGTTGTGGCACCCGGCGTCTCGAGTGCCGTGTATGACTTTGTAAGCGGGAGATGACCAACGCAGCGAGGGGAACCTTGGCGTGAACCCAGCCCGACTACTGAGGGGTGACACTCAGCGTCCCGAGCAGCTGGCCACTGACCTGTACGTGAACCTTTACGGTCGAAAGTCGGAACAGCTTCCCTCTACGAATATTCGGATCTCCCGGCAACCGAGCTGTCCAACGGTCGATCGTTCGGAGGTATTCGTATCGCCCAGCGGTCGATGGGACCTTAGCTGCACAGCACTGACCTGGTCGGATCTCTCGGTGATTGAGATGGCCACCGGTCGATCGTTCGGAGACGTTCGGAGCGCCCAGCGGTCGATGTAACATTCGCTGCACAGCACCGACCTGTTCGGATCTCTCAATAGCTAAAGGCAGCACGATTCGCCCAGCAGCAGGATTCGGATCGCGCGGCAGTCGATGCGCCCGCGCTCTACAAGGTGCTGATTCTTCGGATCTCCCGGTAGCTAAATGAAGGGGCTCAGTCGGCCAGAGGTATTCGGATCGCGCGGCAGTTGCGCGCGGTCTGCCTTCGTTTCGTCCTGCGTTCTGAACCACGAGGGATGTCAGATACGGTTGACAGATAGAGACACGAGACGCAGCTGCATGAACTCAAAAGAACTACTTTATTTTTCACAAAAAGCATGCATTTATAACGTTCCCCATGCGCTCCACATTTGGAAAACCCCCTTGTCCGCCCCACGGATACTATTGGCTCATGTGCTTCGGGGCGTTGCCGATTCGAAACCGGAAGTTCCGAATCGGCCATCTTGCGATCCGGCCGGAAGGTCCGAATCGGCCATCTTCCCCTCATGATCTCCCCGATCAGAACACGAGGCTGGGAGAAATGGCGGCAACCACGGCAGACACACAGTACCTAACGTTTATACAATCTATATACATCAACACTTTTATTTACAGGTACATCCTTCCTCCCCTCCAGAATGCAGGATTGTTGGTGCAACGGCACACACACGCAGTTTATTGCACATCAATGTCCTGAACCCCCGTTTCTGGCTGAGGGTGCTGGGCCAGTCCATCACATTCCTCCCCCGCCCCAAAGTTCGACGCACCCGGTGGGACTCCCACGGGTCGTGCCGGGGTAGTCGGTACTCCACCCTCCATCAGGTTCAGAGCCGACCGTCGTGACAACCCGTCAGCGTTGCCATTCTGTGCCCCCGGTCGATACTGAATGGTGAAGTTGAAAGGCTGAAGTGCCAAGCTCCATCGTAACAGCCGGCCATTCTCTCCCGCCACCCGGTTGAGCCACACCAGAGGATTATGGTCCGTTAGTACCGTAAAAGACCGCCCATACACATATGGCTGAAACTTTCGTAGGGCCCAGACCAGAGCCAGACACTCCTTCTCCACCGCAGCATACCCCACCTCCCGCGGTAGCAGTTTCCTGCTAATGAAGGCCACTGGATGATCTCCCCCGTCGTCCCCCACTTGGCTCAGGACAGCTCCCAGTCCGAACATGGACGCGTCTGTATGAATGATAAAACGCCGGTTATAATCGGGAGCTGCCAGTAGGGGGCTTGAGTCAGGGCGGCCTTTAATGTTGAAAGGCCTGCTCACACTCCGGGGACCACAGGACCTGTCGGGGTAGGGACTTCTTGGTCAGGTCTGTCAGGGGCTTGGCCAGGTCACTATACCGGGGCACGAATTTTCTGTAATAGCCTGCGGTACCCAGAAAGGCGAGGACTTGAGTTTTAGTCACGGGGGTGGGCCAGTCTAATATGGCTTCTATTTTAGCAGGCTCAGGTCGCTGTACCCCGCACCCTACCCGGTGACCCAGGTACTGCACCTCTGCCATCCCCACCTTACACTTCTCGGGCTTGAGGGTTAAATTGGCGTCCCTAATGCGCCCCAGGACCGTCCCTACGTGAACCAAGTGCTCCTCCCAACTCTGACTATAAATGGCGATGTCGTCCAGGTACGCACACGCAAATCCCTGGAGGCCATCGAGGAGGCGGTCTATTAAGCGCTGGAATGTAGCGGGGGCGTTCTTCATCCCGAACGGCATGACTCTAAACTGATACAAGCCGAACGGGGTGATGAAGGCCGACTTCGGGGTCGCCTCCTCGGCAAGGGGAATCTGCCAATACCCCTTGCACAGATCCACCGTGGTCAGAAAATGACCCCTGGCGATCTGGTCCAATAATTCATCAACCCGGGGCATGGGGTAGGCGTCCGTCGTGGTGCAATCATTCACCCGTCGGTAGTCTACACAGAACCGTGTGGTCCCGTCCTTTTTGGGTACTAAGACCACGGGCGATGCCCATGGGCTGGCAGACGGCTCAATGACCCCCAGCTCCAACATCTCCCGGATCTCGGTCCGCATGGTCTCCCGGACTGCCTCTGGAAGACGGTACGCCGGCTGTCGCAGGGGCCGTTGACCGGGGTGTCGACGGGGTGAACGGCCTGGTCGGTGTACCCCGGCAGGGCCGAAAAGACTTCTGAATAGCCCCGCAGCAGTTGCCGTACTTGGGCCTGCTTTTCTGACCCCAACGCCTCCCCCAGCTGCACCTGATCCACCCCCGATGGTTGTTTGGTCACCTGGTAACTCTACCAGGGGAAACGGTTCCGTCTCCTCGACAGCTGGAGCGCATATGGCCTCCACTGTCTCCGGGCGTTCGTGGAAGGCTTTCAACATGTTAACGTGGAACGTCCGTTGGATTCTGGTGTCCGCGCAACTCGCTACCACATAGGTGGTATCCCCAGTCGGGTTACCACCGTGTAGGGACCTTGCCAGGCCGCCTGCAGCTTGTTCTGCCGCTGTGGTTTCAACACCAGAACCCGCTGCCCCACGCAGAACGAGCGGCTGCAAGCAGCCCGGTCATACCACGTCTTCTGTTGAGCCTGAGCGGTTTCCACGTTTTCCCTGACCAACCCCGCGAGTTCTGCCAGGCGCTCCCGGAGCTTCAGGACATAACTCACAATCGGGACCCCATCTTCCTCCTGTTTCCCCTCCCACTGAGCCCTAACCAGATCTAGAGGCCCCCTCACCTGACGCCCGTATAGCAGCTCAAACGGGGAGTATCCGGTAGATTCCTGCGGAACCTCCCGGTAGGCGAACAGCAGGTGTGGTAAGTACTGCTCCCAATCTTTTCTCTCGTGAACAAAGGCCCGAATGAGTTGTTTCAAGGTCCCGTTGAATCGTTCACACAGTCCGTTTGTCTGCGGGTGATACGGGGCGCTGTGTAACGCCTTGACCCCACACAGACGCCAGAGCTGCTGGGTAAGTTCAGCGGTAAACTGGGTCCCTTGGTCGGATAATATCTCCCGCGGAAACCCCACCCTCGTAAACACCCGCAGCAGAGCATCTGCTACTGTGTCCGCCTGGATGTTGGCCAAAGCCACGGCCTCAGGGTACCGGGTAGCATAATCTACAATGGTGAGTATATACTTCTTCCCGGTAGCACTGGGTCGAGGCAATGGCCCAATCAGGTCGACTGCCACCCGACTAAAAGGCTCCTGGATGATAGGCATGGGACGTAGAGGTACCTTCGGGTGATCCCCGGCCTTTCCCGCCTTCTGACAGACCGGACAAGTGCGGCAAAACTCGCGGGTGTCCTCGCTAAGGCGGGGCCAAAAGAAAGCGCGCGCTAACCTGTGGCGTGTCTTCTTCTGCCCTAGATGACCCGCCAAGGGTATATCATGAGCTAAGCGCAGGAGTTCTTGTCTTGGGCCCTGGGGTACCACCATTTGTTTCTGGGGGACCTGTTTCTTCCTGGACCCCTCCCTCTCGGTATATCTATATAGCAGCCCATCCTCCCACTCTATTCGGTCGCTGCGGTCCTCGTCTAGTCCCTGGCCAGCCCGGTCACGGTAGCCTTGTAACGTGGGGTCTGTCTGAGTCTGATGGCGAAGGGTTTCTGGGGAGCCCCAGGGGCAGGGAGTGTCAGGACGTAGGGAAGGGTCGGCATGGGTCGGGGCGTAGGGATCGGGCGGGGTGTTGTGGAAGGTCTCACCTGGGTCCCTCTCGGAGTGTTGTTGCTGTGTCGTTGGCTCTGTAGTCTAGTGGTGACGGGCGTGGCCGCCTCCATGGAGTATGCAGAGATTAGTCGTCCCAGATCATTACCGAGGAGCACCTCGGCCGGTAGTTGGTTCAATAACCCCACTCTGACTACTTTCTCCCCGGATCCCCAGTTCAGGTGAACCCGGGCCGTCTCCAGCCGGAGAACTTTACCACCAGCCACGTACTGCGACAGTATTTCGTAGCCGGTCGTTCTGTTGCACTAAATGAGGTCGGACCAAAGTGATTGTAGCCCCAGAGTCTCGAAGTCCTTCAGCCGCCTTCCCATTGACCCACACCGCCTGGCGATGGTGATGGCGATTATCCGCCGCGGCAGCTTGCACGGGGTCCGCCTCATGCAGACGCTCCCATTCTTCCGGAGCTTCCGGCCAGGGAGGATCGACGTCGTAGCAATGGGTAGACTGGGGTGGCCTAGGAGACGATCTTGCCAGGTCCGGTCGGTTGGGGCAATTCTGCTTATAATGGCCGTCCTGGTTGCATCCATAGCAGCGTATGTTGGCCATATTGATGGGTCGGCTGGGAGGTCGGGTAGCCAGTGGTCGGACCGTCGGCACTGGAAGGGGCGGGGCAGGGATCACAGGTCGGGGGGTAACGGCCGCTCTCCCCCCGTGACTTTCCGCGTGTCCGCATATTCATCTGCCCAAATAGCTGCTTGTTGTACAGTTTGGGGCTTCTTGTCCCGCACCCACTCCCGGATGGCGGCGGGAGTATGTTCGAAAAACTGCTCCAGCAGTAGCAATTGCGTTATCTCGGGTACGGTCTCGGCTTTGCCCCAGAAACCATGTACGTAAATCCCGCTGTAGTCGGTGAGCCCACTCTACATGGGTAGCGCCGATGGGTCGGCGAGAGCTTCTGAACTTAGCCCGACTGGCTTCTGGAGTCACGGCGAACCGGCTCAGCAGCGCCTGTTTCACGTGCCCATAGTTGGTGGCTTCCTCATCTGGCACGGTGCGGTAGGCCTCCGCGGCCCGCCCGGTCAATTTGCACGCCAGGATTCTTACCCAGTCGGTGGGGTGAACTTCATGTACTTGACACAACCGTTCAAAATCTTGGAGATAGCTCTCTATTTCCTCGTCGGTCTCGCGGAAGTCTTTAAACGCCTGAAAGGGCACCTTTCTCCCCGGGGATCGTTCCACCCGGAGGCTGTGGTCTCGCTGACTCCGCACTTCTGCCAACCGCAGCTCGTGCTCGCGTTCCCTTCTCCGCTCTTCCTCCTGGCAGATCTCCCGGACCAGGTGCTGCATCACTGCCTCTGTCGGGGCTGCTCCGTATAAGGCAGCCCGTTCCCGTACTTTCCTCTGTAGTTCGCTTTCGTCGGCTCCGGCCGTGACGATCACAGGTGAGGTGTCGGCGGGTAGCGCTGCGCTCGCCGCACCTTGATCCAACCGTTGTAGCTCCTCTATTAAAATGTCCCGACTCTTGGAACCCGGAGTACCACCACGGTTCTCTAGCATATTCCGCAAAGTGTCCCGTTTGTAGTCAGCATATACTGCCATGATGGTCTTTGCAGGGGATCGATGATATTGATTGCAGAGAGCAATCCCACCGCTGCCACCAGTGTGACGGAAGGGTGACTCGTCCGCCTGCGGGTATGCTCAGATCTGCGTAGATGTCTTCTCCCCCCTTTGTGTTGCTCCACCGGCCCGACTACCAAGGTTGTGGCACCCGGCGTCTCGAGCGGCCGTGTATGACTTTGTAAGCGGGATGACCAACGCAGCGAGGGGAACCTTGGCGTGAACCCAGCCCGACCACTGAGGGGTGACACTCAGCGTCCCGAGCAGCTGGCCACTGACCTGTACGTGAACCTTTACGGTCGAAAGTCGGAACAGCTTCCCTCTACGAATATTCGGATCTCCCGGCAACCGAGCTGTCCAACGGTCGATCGTTCGGAGGTATTCGTATCGCCCAGCGGTCGATGGGACCTTAGCTGCACAGCACTGACCTGGTCGGATCTCTCGGTGATTGAGATGGCCACGGTCGATCGTTCGGAGACGTTCGGAGCGCCCAGCGGTCGATGTAACATTCGCTGCACAGCACCGACCTGTTCGGATCTCTCAATAGCTAAAGGCAGCACGATTCGCCCAGCAGCAGGATTCGGATCGCGCGGCAGTCGATGCGCCCGCGCTCTACAAGGTGCTGATTCTTCGGATCTCCCGGTAGCTAAATGAAGGGGCTCAGTCGGCCAGAGGTATTCGGATCGCGCGGCAGTTGCGCGCGGTCTGCCTTCGTTTCGTCCTGCGTTCTGAACCACGAGGGATGTCAGATACGGTTGACAGATAGAGACACGAGACGCAGCTGCATGAACTCAAAAGAACTACTTTATTTTTCACAAAAAGCATGCATTTATAACGTTCCCCATGCGCTCCACATTTGGGAAAACCCCCTTGTCCGCCCCACGGATACTATTGGCTCATGTGCTTCGGGGCGTTGCTGATTCGAAACCGGAAGTTCCGAATCGGCCATCTTGCGATCCGGCCGGAAGGTCCGAATCAGCCATCTTCCCCTCATGATCTCCCCGATCAGAACACGAGGCTGGAGAAATGGCGGCAACCACGGCAGACACACAGTACCTAACGTTTATACAATCTATATACATCAACACTTTTATTTACAGGTACATCCTTCCTCCCCTCCAGAATGCAGGATTGTTGGTGCAACGGCACACACACGCAGTTTATCGCACATCAATGTCCTGAACCCCCGTTTCTGGCTGAGGGTGCTGGGCCAGTCCATCACACCCAGCATTAATATCACCAGAGGAGGACACCCCCAGCATTAATATCACCCACAGGGGGACACCCCCAGCATAATATCACCCACAGGGGGACACCCCCAGCATTAATATCACCCAGAGGAGGACACCCCAGCATAATATCACCAGAGGGGGACACCCCAGCATTAATATCACCCAGAGGGAGGACACCCCAGCATTAATATCACCCAGAGGGGGGACACCCCCAGCATTAATATCACCCAGAGGGGGGACACCCCCAGCATTAATATCACCCAGAGGGAGGACACCCCCCATTAATATCACCAGAGGGGGGGACACCCCCAGCATTAATATCACCCAGAGGGGGGACACCCCAGCATTAATATCACCCAGAGGGAGGACACCCCCCATTAATATCACCCAGAGGGAGGACACCCCCCATTAATATCACCCAGAGGGGGGGACACCCCCAGCATTAATATCACCCAGAGGGAGGACACCCCCAGAATTAATATCACCCAGAGGGAGGACACCCCCCATTAATATCACCCAGAGGGGAGGACACCCCCAGCATTAATATCACCCAGAGGGGGGACACCCCCCATTAATATCACCCAGAGGGGGGACACCCCCAGCATTAATATCACCCAGAGGACACCCCCATTAATATCACCCAGAGGGAGGACACCCCCAGCATTAATATCACCCAGAGGGGGGACACCCCAGCATTAATATCACCCAGAGGAGGACACCCCCAGCATTAATATCACCCAGAGGGGGGACACCCCCAGCATTAATATCACCCAGAGGGGGGACACCCCCAGCATTAATATCACCCAGGGAGGACACCCCAGCATTAATATCACCCAGAGGGGGACACCCCCAGCATTAATATCACCCAGAGGGGGACACCCCCAGCATTAATATCACCCAGAGGGGGGACACCCCCAGCATTAATATCACCCAGAGGGGGACACCCCCAGCATTAATATCACCCAGAGGGAGGACACCCCAGCATTAATATCACCCAGAGGGGGACACCCCCAGCATTAATATCACCCAGAGGGAGGACACCCCCAGCATTAATATCACCCAGAGGGGGGACACCCCCAGCATTAATATCACCCAGAGGGGGACACCCCCAGCATTAATATCACCCAGAGGGAGGACACCCCCAGCATTAATATCACCCAGAGGGGGGACACCCCCAGCATTAATATCACCCAGAGGGGGGACACCCCAGCATTAATATCACCCAGAGGGGGACACCCCCCATTAATATCACCCAGAGGGGGACACCCCACAAACACCCCCACATTATATAGGACACCCCCATTAATATAGGGAGGAACACCCCCAGCATTAATATCACCCAGAGGGGGGACACCCCAGCATTAATATCACCCAGAGGGGGGACACCCCAGCATTAACATCACCCAGAGGGGGACACCCCCATTAATATCACCCAGAGGGAGGACACCCCCAGCATTAATATCACCCAGAGGGGGGACACCCCCAGCATTAATATCACCCAGAGGGGGACACCCCCATTAATATCACCCAGAGGGGGACACCCCAGCATTAATATCACCCAGAGGGGGGACACCCCCGGCATTAATATCACCCAGAGGGAGGACACCCCCAGCATTAATATCACCCAGAGGGGGGACACCCCCAGCATTAATATCACCCAGAGGGGGGACACCCCCAGCATTAATATCACCCAGAGGGGGGACACCCCCAGCATTAATATCACCCAGAGGGGGACACCCCCAGCATTAATATCACCCAGAGGGGGGACACCCCCAGCATTAATATCACCCAGAGGGGGACACCCCAGCATTAATATCACCCAGAGGGGGGACACCCCCAGCATTAATATCACCCAGAGGGAGGACACCCCCAGCATTAATATCACCCAGAGGGAGGACACCCCCAGCATTAATATCACCCAGAGGGGGACACCCCCCATTAATATCACCAGAGGGGGACACCCCCAGCATTAATATCACCCAGAGGGAGGACACCCCCAGCATTAATATCACCCAGAGGGGGACACCCCCAGCATTAATATCACCCAGAGGGGGGACACCCCCAGCATTAATATCACCCAGAGGGGGACACCCCCAGCATTAATATCACCCAGAGGGAGGACACCCCCAGCATTAATATCACCCAGAGGGAGGACACCCCCAGCATTAATATCACCCAGAGGGAGGACACCCCCAGCATTAATATCACCCAGAGGGGGACACCCCCAGCATTAATATCACCCAGAGGGGGGACACCCCCCATTAATATCACCCAGAGGGGGGACACCCCAGCATTAATATCACCCAGAGGGGGGACACCCCCAGCATTAATATCACCCAGAGGGAGGACACCCCCAGCATTAATATCACCAGAGGGGGGACACCCCAGCATTAATATCACCCAGAGGGAGGACACCCCCAGCATTAATATCACCCAGAGGGGGACACCCCCAGCATTAATATCACCCAGAGGAGGACACCCCCAGCATTAATATCACCCAGAGGGAGGACACCCCCAGCATTAATATCACCCAGAGGGGGGACACCCCCAGCATTAATATCACCCAGAGGGAGGACACCCCAGCATTAATATCACCCAGAGGGGGACACCCCAGCATTAATATCACCCAGAGGGAGGACACCCCCAGCATTAATATCACCCAGAGGGAGGACACCCCAGCATTAATATCACCCAGAGGAGGACACCCCCAGCATTAATATCACCCAGAGGGGGGACACCCCCCATTAATATCACCCAGAGGGGGGACACCCCCCATTAATATCACCCAGAGGGAGGACACCCCCAGCATTAATATCACCCAGAGGGGGGACACCCCCAGCATTAATATCACCCAGAGGGGAGGACACCCCCAGCATTAATATCACCCAGAGGGGGGACACCCCCAGCATTAATATCACCCAGAGGGAGGACACCCCCAGCATTAATATCACCCAGAGGGGGGACACCCCCAGCATTAATATCACCCAGAGGGGGACACCCCCCATTAATATCACCCAGAGGGAGGACACCCCCCCATTAATATCACCCAGAGGGAGGACACCCCCCCATTAATATCACCCAGAGGGAGGACACCCCCAGCATTAATATCACCCAGAGGGGGGACACCCCCAGCATTAATATCACCAGAGGGGGGACACCCCCAGCATTAATATCACCCAGAGGGGGACACCCCCATTAATATCACCCAGAGGGAGGACACCCCCAGCATTAATATCACCCAGAGGGGGGACACCCCCAGCATTAATATCACCCAGAGGGGAGGACCCCCAGCATTAATATCACCCAGAGGGAGGACACCCCAGCATTAATATCTCCCCCCAGCATTAATATCACCCAGAGGGAGGACACCCCCAGCATTATATCACCCAGAGGAGGACACCCCCAGCATTAATATCACCCAGAGGGGGACACCCCAGCATTAATATCACCCAGAGGGGGACAACCCCAGCATTAATATCACCCAGAGGGGGGACACCCCAGCATTAATATCACCCAGAGGGAGGACACCCCCCATTAATATCACCCAGGGAGGACACCCCCAGCATTAATATCACCCAGAGGGAGGACACCCCCCATTAATATCACCCAGAGGGAGGACACCCCCAGCATTAATATCACCCAGAGGAGGACACCCCCCATTAATATCACCCAGAGGAGGACACCCCCAGCATTAATATCACCCAGAGGGGGACACCCCCAGCATTAATATCACCCAGAGGGAGGACACCCCCAGCATTAATATCACCCAGAGGGAGGACACCCCCAGCATTAATATCACCCAGAGGGAGACACCCCCAGCATTAATATCACCCAGAGGGGGACACCCCCAGCATTAATATCACCCAGAGGGGGACACCCCCCATTAATATCACCCAGGGAGACACCCCCAGCATTAATATCACCCAGAGGGAGGACACCCCCAGCATTAATATCACCCAGAGGGGGACACCCCCAGCATTAATATCACCCAGAGGGAGGACACCCCCAGCATTAATATCACCCAGAGGGAGGACACCCCCAGCATTAACATCACCCAGAGGAGGACACCCCCAGCATTAATATCACCCAGAGGGAGGACACCCCAGCATTAATATCACCCAGAGGGGGACACCCCAGCATTAATATCACCCAGAGGGGGGACACCCCCCATTAATATCACCCAGAGGGAGGACACCCCAGCATTAATATCACCCAGAGGGAGGACACCCCCAGCATTAATATCACCCAGAGGGAGGACACCCCCAGCATTAATATCACCCAGAGGGGGGACACCCCCAGCATTAATATCACCCAGAGGGGGACACCCCCCATTAATATCACCCAGAGGAGGACACCCCCCATTAATATCACCCAGAGGGAGGACCCCCAGCATTAATATCACCCAGAGGGGGACACCCCCAGCATTAATATCACCCCCCCCCATCAAATCCCCCAGCATTAACACCCCCCATCCCCAGAGGGGGGGACCCCCCCCGCATAATATCACCCAGAGGGGGACACCCCCAGCATTAATATCACCCAGAGGGAGGACACCCCAGCATTAATATCACCAGAGGGAGGACACCCCCAGCATTAATATCACCCAGAGGGAGGACACCCCAGCATTAATATCACCCAGAGGGGGACACCCCCAGCATTAATATCACCCAGAGGGGGGACACCCCCAGCATTAATATCACCCAGAGGGAGACACCCCCAGCATTAATATCACCAGAGGGGGACACCCCCAGCATTAATATCACCCAGAGGGAGGACACCCCCAGCATTAATATCACCCAGAGGGAGGACACCCCCAGCATTAATATCACCCAGAGGGAGGACACCCCCAGCATTAATATCACCCAGAGGGGGACACCCCCAGCATTAATATCACCCAGAGGGAGGAGTTATTGTGCTGTGTGTATGGAGGATCGCGCATGCGCTCACACACACACAGCGCTGGATGGGGAGGATGTGTTGTGTATTTTTTGGCTGTTTCACTGATCTTATAGAAAGTGGCTGTTTTTCGGTGTAAATGGTTTCGCCGTCGCGGTGCTCCGGTTCGGCAGACGCTGAGCTTCTTCCAACTTAATAAAGATGTGCAGTGGAAGTAATTTCTGCTCATTAATTCCGGCTGACAATCCATCCATCATGTCTCGGCTCCTCTCAAATCCGATGCCTTAATTCCATCAATATTCTGCGCCGGGAGAGGAGCGCCAGCCGTATCACCGCGTCCGCCTCAGTCCTGGGAGAAGGAAAATCTCCGGCTCAGACACCACAATTAAGGATAGGATTTCACCCTCCAATACACAGCACTACAAAAGCAGGCAGTGCGGGCATCGCCAGCAGCTCGGCGCCCGCTCCAACGCGCCATAAGTGAATATATTAGCCCGGCCTGAGCGCCAGGGAGTTTCTGGAGCAGCCGCTTTATTAAATGAGTGAAAATGAAAGGATCGGCATCATGAATGAGCGAGCCTGGCCATGCGCGGGGCCACCGAGGAGAACGCAGCTATAGCATCATAGATTTATCTAGACATGTGTGACAGGACAGTGCGGTGATACATATAATAAACATTAAAGAACGCGGATACTAATACTCAAAAATAAGCGATTTCACTTTATAAGCAACAAAATCTGATTTATGGTGGAGCCTGCCGTGAAATCACCAATGACATCACTGGTGACAGCACAGCGCCACTGATGATATCACAGAGGGGGAGGGGCAGATGGAGCAGCTTTTAACAGTTGAAACATATTCTGTCCTTTAATTTTTATTCAAACGCATTTTTTTTTTAAATATATATCCCGAGCGAGTGGGCATTAATACACGTTTAAAGCCGCCTGTGCATCTCTTCTAGATATCAGGTCGGCCATGGATTTCTGGACACATATCATTTATTCATACTGATGGACTGTGCTTGAATAATGCCGCCCCGCATCATGTATAAACCATAAGGTGTCACTAAGAAATCATTCGTTATTCAGAGAGAGCTGAAATTGCACCAAACGGCGCTTCCCATACGGGGACATTTTGTGGCTATTCGGCGATTCAAAAAGCAGAGTTACCCAAATTTTGGTGAATTGCCACCAAGTACGGTGCCTGCTCGCCTGCAGAGAAACCCCCATAGAGGAGATACTGTATATAGCGACGGTATCTGTATACAGTGACAGTATCTGTAAATAGCGTCTGTATCTGTAAATAGCGTCTGTATCTGTATATAGTGACGGTATCTGTATATAGTGACAGTATCTGTAAATAGCGTCTGTATATGTATATAGCGTCTGTATCTGTATATAGCTTCTGTATCTGTATATAGTGACGGTATCTGTATATAGTGACGGTATCTGTATATAGCGTCTGTATCTGTATATAGTGACGTATCTGTATATAGCGTCTGTATATGTATATAGTGACGTATCTGTATATAGCGTCTGTATCTGTATATAGCGTCTGTATCTGTATATAGTGACAGTATCTGTATATAGCGTCTGTATCTGTATATAGCGTCTGTATCTGTATATAGTGACGGTATCTGTATATAGCGTCTGTATCTGTATATAGCGTCTGTATCTGTATATAGTGACGGTATCTGTATATAGCGTCTGTATCTGTATATAGTGACGTATCTGTATATAGCATCTGTATCTGTATATAGCGTCTGTATCTGTATATAGTGACGGTATCTGTATATAGTGACGTATCTGTATATAGCGTCTGTATCTGTATATAGCGTCTGTATCTGTATATAGCGTCTGTATCTATATATAGTGACGTATCTGTATATAGCGTCTGTATCTGTATATAGCGACAGTATCTGTATATAGCGTCTGTATATGTATATAGTGACGTATCTGTATATAGTGACGGTATCTGTATATAGCGTCTGTATCTGTATATAGTGACATATCTGTATATAGCGTCTGTATCTGTATATAGTGACGGTATCTGTATATAGCGTCTGTATCTGTATATAGTGACATATCTGTATATAGCGTCTGTATCTGTATATAGTGACATATCTGTATATAGCGTCTGTATATGTATATAGTGACGTATCTGTATATAGCGTCTGTATATGTATATAGCGTCTGTATCTGTATATAGTGACATATCTGTTTATAGCGTCTGTATCTGTATATAGTGACAGTATCTGTATATAGCATCTGTATCTGTATATAGCGACGTATCTGTATATAGCGTCTGTATCTGTATATAGCTTCTGTATCTGTATATAGTGACGGTATCTGTATATAGTGACGGTATCTGTATATAGCGTCTGTATCTGTATATAGTGACGGTATCTGTATATAGCGTCTGTATCTGTATATAGTGACGTATCTGTATATAGCGTCTGTATCTGTATATAGTGACAGTATCTGTATATAGCATCTGTATCTGTATATAGTGACATATCTGTATATAGCGTCTGTATCTGTATATAGCTTCTGTATCTGTATATAGTGACAGTATCTGTATATAGTGACAGTATCTGTATATAGCATCTGTATCTGTATATAGCTTCTGTATCTGTATATAGTGACGGTATCTGTATATAGCGTCTGTATCTGTATATAGCTTCTGTATCTGTATATAGTGACGGTATCTGTATATAGTGACGGTATCTGTATATAGCGTCTGTATCTGTATATAGTGACGGTATCTGTATATAGTGACGGTATCTGTATATAGCGTCTGTATCTGTATATAGTGACATATCTGTATATAGCGTCTGTATCTGTATATAGTGACAGTATCTGTATATAGCATCTGTATCTGTATATAGTGACATATCTGTATATAGCGTCTGTATCTGTATATAGCTTCTGTATCTGTATATAGTGACAGTATCTGTATATAGCATCTGTATCTGTATATAGCTTCTGTATCTGTATATAGTGACGGTATCTGTATATAGCGTCTGTATCTGTATATAGCTTCTGTATCTGTATATAGTGACGGTATCTGTATATAGTGACAGTATCTGTATATAGTGTCTGTATCTGTATATAGTGACAGTATCTGTAAATAGCGTCTGTATCTGTATATAGCGTCTGTATCTGTATATAGCGTCTGTATCTGTATATAGTGACAGTATCTGTATATAGCGTCTGTATCTGTATATAGCGTCTGTATCTGTATATAGTGTCTGTATCTGTATATAGTGACAGTATCTGTATATAGCGTCTGTATCTGTATATAGTGACAGTATCTGTATATAGCGTCTGTATCTGTATATAGTGACAGTATCTGTATATAGCGTCTGTATCTGTATATAGTGATGGTATCTGTATATAGTGACGTATCTGTATATAGCGTCTGTATCTGTATATAGTGACAGTATCTGTATATAGCGTCTGTATCTGTATATAGTGACGGTATCTGTATATAGCGTCTGTATCTGTATATAGTGACAGTATCTGTATATAGCGTCTGTATCTGTATATAGTGACGGTATCTGTATATAGTGACAGTATCTGTAAATAGCGTCTGTATCTGTATATAGTGACGGTATCTGTATATAGTGACAGTATCTGTATATAGCGTCTGTATCTGTATACGCTTGGTTCTTGCTAAGTATAAATGGGTTTCCCCTGTCAGTGTTAATGGAGAGCAGAGACACAGATACATAATCTAATGCCGGCTGAGCATTTTGGGAGGTGTGGTAAAACAGATGTCATGGCGAAAAATAAAGCAAAGACAGAACAAGGGAACGGTGTCCGCGCTGTACGGGGCTGCTGTGCCGACAAGTGTTTTATTGTGTGTGTGTGTGTGTGTGTGTCTGTGTGTGTGTCTGTGTGTGTGTCTGTGTGTCTGTCTGTCTGTGTCTGTGTCTGTGTGTCTGTCTGTCTGTGTGTGTCTGTGTGTGTGTCTGTCTGTCTGTGTGTGTCTGTCTGTGTGTGTCTGTGTGTCTATGTCTGTGTGTGTGTGTGTCTGTTGTTTATTTATTGTCTCTGCATGTTGTTTATTTACATAATAAATAGATACAATATATAACGGATACATTCAGATTTCCCGGAGTAATATACATAGTATACATCGTCCTTATAGCAGCCTTCAAGCTCCTCGCTGATACACATCCATGTGCCGGAATCTTCCGGAAGCTTTACATCTGCCCTGGAATGTTTAATTACACCTTCAAGCGACATCATTAATATATTAGTTTTGATGCCGTATGCACGATCCCGCGGCAGGTTTGGGGATATGGGATTTCTGCTGCGTCGTTCCATGTTGTGCCTGAGTTTATCATCTCCCTCTCCATCTGCTCCTCCGGAAACTTCTAGAAAGTTCAGCCATCGCCCTCTATCCCCCCCTCCCTGCTTGAGATATCAATGAACGCTGGGGAGACCTTTTCACAGGGGAAGAAATACCACCAGGTGACATCATCACCGCATCACAAGCTGTATGATGGCAAGAAGAAGCATGTCCGGCGTGACGTCACAAGCTCCTGCCAGGGTTCCACTTCTCAGAGCAGTTAGAAAATGGGGGCGATCCCACAAATGTATGCACGATCACTTTAGCGCGCCGCTGTTCATTTCAGGCTGCGATCACGTTGGCGCGGCCGCTTGTTTCAGACTGTGATCACGCTGGCACGGCCGCTCGATTCAGGCTGTGATCACGTTGGCGCGGCCGCTTGTTTCAGACTGTGATCACGCTGGCGCGTCCGCTTGTTTCAGACTGTGATCACGCTGGCGCGGCCGCTCGATTCAGGCTGTGATCACGCTGGCGCGGCCGCTCGATTCAGGCTGTGATCACGTTGGCGCGGCCACTTGTTTCAGACTGTGATCACATTGGCGCGGCCCCTCGATTCAGGCTGTGAAGACGTTGGCGCGGCCGCTTGTTTCAGACTGTGATCACGCTGACGCGGCCGCTTGTTTCAGACTGTGATCACGCTGGCGCGGCCGCGCGATTCAGGCTGTGATCACGCTGGCGCGGCTGCTCGATTCAGGCTGTGATCACGTTGGCGCGGCCACTTGTTTCAGACTGTGATCACATTGGCGCGGCCCCTCGATTCAGGCTGTGAACACGTTGGCGCGGTCGCTTGTTTCAGACTGTGATCACGCTGGCGCGGCCGCTTGTTTCAGACTGTGATCACGCTGGCGCGGCCGCTCGATTCAGGCTGTGATCACGCTGGCGCGGCCGCTCGATTCAGGCTGTGATCACGTTGGCGCGGCCACTTGTTTCAGACTGTGATCACATTGGCGCGGCCCCTCGATTCAGGCTGTGAACACGTTGGCGCGGCCGCTTGTTTCAGACTATGATCACGCTGGCGCGGCCGCTTGTTTCAGACTGTGATCACGTTGGCGCGGCCGCTCGATTCAGGCTGTGATCACGTTGGCGCGGTCGCTAGATTCAGGCTGTGAACACGTTGGCGCAGCCGCTTGTTTCAGACTGTGATCACGCTGGCGCGGCCGCTTGTTTCAGACTGTGATCACGCTGGCGCGGCCGCTCGATTCAGGCTGTGATCACGTTGGCGCGGCCGCTTGTTTCAGACTGTGATCACGCTGGCGCGGCCGCTCGATTCAGGCTGTGATCACGCTGGCGCGGCCGCTTGTTTCAGACTGTGATCACGCTGGTGCGGCCGCTCGATTCAGGCTGTGAACACGTTGGCGCGGCCGCTCAATTCAGGCTGTGATCACGTTGGCGCGGCCACTTGTTTCAGACTGTGATCACATTGGCGCGGCCCCTCGATTCAGGCTGTGAAGACGTTGGCGCGGCCGCTTGTTTCAGACTGTGATCACGCTGGCGCGGCCGCTTGTTTCAGACTGTGATCACGCTGGCGCGGCCGCTCGATTCAGGCTGTGATCACGCTGGCGCGGCCGCTCGATTCAGGCTGTGATCACGTTGGCGCGGCCACTTGTTTCAGACTGTGATCACATTGGCGCGGCCCCTCGATTCAGGCTGTGAACACGTTGGCGCGGCCGCTTGTTTCAGACTGTGATCACGCTGGCGCGGCCGCTTGTTTCAGACTGTGATCACGCTGGCGCGGCCGCTCGATTCAGGCTGTGATCACGCTGGCGCGGCCGCTCGATTCAGGCTGTGATCACGTTGGCGCGGCCACTTGTTTCAGACTGTGATCACGCTGGCGCGGCCGCTTGTTTCAGACTGTGATCACGCTGGCGCGGCCGCTTGTTTCAGACTGTGATCACGCTGGCGCGGCCGCTCGATTCAGGCTGTGATCACGCTGGCGCGGCCGCTCGATTCAGGCTGTGAACACGTTGGCGCGGCCGCTTGTTTCAGACTATGATCACGCTGGCGCGGCCGCTTGTTTCAGACTGTGATCACGTTGGCGCGGCCGCTCGATTCAGGCTGTGATCACGTTGGCGCGGTCGCTAGATTCAGGCTGTGAACACGTTGGCGCAGCCGCTTGTTTCAGACTGTGATCACGCTGGCGCGGCCGCTTGTTTCAGACTGTGATCACGCTGGCGCGGCCGCTCGATTCAGGCTGTGATCACGTTGGCGCGGCCGCTTGTTTCAGACTGTGATCACGCTGGCGCGGCCGCTCGATTCAGGCTGTGATCACGCTGGCGCGGCCGCTTGTTTCAGACTGTGATCACGCTGGTGCGGCCGCTCGATTCAGGCTGTGAACACGTTGGCGCGGCCGCTTGTTTCAGACTGTGATCACGCTGGCGCGGCCGCTCGATTCAGGCTGTGAACACGTTGGCGCAGCCGCTCGATTCAGGCTGTGATCACGCTGGCGCGGCCGCTCGATTCAGGCTGTGAACACGTTGGCGCAGCCGCTTGTTTCAGACTGTGATCACGCTGGTGCGGCCGCTCGATTCAGACTGTGATCACGCTGGCGCGGCCCCTCGATTCAGGCTGTGATCACGCTGGCGCGGCCGCTCGATTCAGGCTGTGAACACGTTGGCGCAGCCGCTTGTTTCAGACTGTGATCACGCTGGTGCGGCCGCTCGATTCAGACTGTGATCACGCTGGCGCGGCCCCTCGATTCAGGCTGTGATCACGCTGGCACGGCCGCTCGAGTCAGGCTCGATCACTCCTCACTGGGCTGTGAGCGCGTTGTTAGAGAAATGCCGACGGAAGTCATTACATTGTTACCTCTGTGTGAATATTGCCAACATTCATCATTTATCCGGCAGAACGGACGACACAGAGAATACATCTCCCCGGACAAATCTCAAGTGCCTCTCGCTCTCCTGCTCGGGGAAATGTGACTTTATGTGCGCGCCGGCTGACGCACGCCCTGCCCCGTGTATTATTGTTCTGTTCATTAATGGAGCGTTTCATTTTATGGCAGGAGATAAAATACCCCCTCGTGGTAAATAAACTGGTTTCTGTAGCTTTCTCTGCAATTTATCAGATATTTAAAGAACGCTGCAGCAGCTCGTTAAGCCGGTTTAACTCTCAGGCCCATCATCCTTTACGCGTCAGTATCGCAGCGGGCGGCCTGCGGAGAAAATAAACTCTGCAAGTGCTGAGCTATGCGCGGAATGAATGACATCAAATCTCACACTCTGTGACCGTAAAGGCTGAAACGCTGCATGTTTGTGTTGACGCACGTGAATGTAGCGATTTCAGCCGGTCACCGGGCGAGCCTAATCATCCAGCCAGACCCAGGAAAACATGACGTCACTGGGAATCCCTGAAGAGACTGGAGAACCATGGAGCCCCGGAGCACTCGGGCAGAGGGGTCTTGAATGGACCGTTCACCAGGCCTGGAAGTGTTTTGGGGAGACCTTTGTCACAATGGGGAAGATGATAACAGTGTATGGGGGGGGGGTCATTATTGGGGATGGAATTGTTATGGGAAGTTATGCAAGTTAAAAGGCACACTGACACATACATAATGTGTAACAAGACCCACCGCACCAACATTACACCACAATACAAAATACACCTTATAAAAACATGTGCTGCTGGAGTTTGAAGGAATTTCATGTAAAAATTTAAAATAAAAATTCGATTTTTTTTTTTTTTTAATCGGTTTCCATTTCATGGATAATATCCATGATGCAACATTTACCCAGGGCTCGAGTCGAGCGGGAACGGCGTTTCCGCACTTCTCCCACAGCGGGAACGATGCGGGAACGCAGCATTCCCGCTGTGGCCCGAGCACCGCCGCCCATTGCCGGCGGCCGCGTGCATTCTGTTAGAACGGCCCGCTGACCGGAAGTGGAGCCGCTCGGCTTCACTTCCTGTCAGCAGCGTTGAAGCAGCAAGCACGCGGCCGCCTGCAATGTGCGGCGGCGGCGGCAGCGGCAGCAGCCACAGAAGAAGCAGAGGTGAGCTGGGGGACAATATCCATGAGACCTGGGGGGCAAAATCCATGAGACCTGGGGGGGCAATTTCCATGAGACCTGGGGGGGGCAGCAATTTCCATGAGACCTGGGGGGGCAGCAATTTCCATGAGACCTGGGGGGGCAGCAATTTCCATGAGACCTGGGGGGGCAATTTCCATGAGAGCTGGGGGGCATTATCCATAGGAGCTGGGGGCAATTATATCCATGTGAACTGGGGAAAATATATCCATATAACCAGTGCTGTGCATATTATTCTGGGGGCTCAGTGCTGTGTATATAATTCTGGGGATTCAGCGCTGTGTATATAATTCTGGGGGGGGGGGTCTGTGCCTGGAGATCTATATATATATATTATATTGCGTTAGTCCAGTTGCCACAATCACGAGTATACCTGTACGTAGTGATACCTTTCACTGATCAGTATAGTTTCCACTCTTGAAAGCTTGTCTTTTAAATGTAAAGTTAACCCAATAAAAATGGTATCACCACGCACTGATTGAGAGATATATATATATATTTCTCTCTCTCTCTCTTTAGGTAATAGGGGTTGTGGAATTCATGGGTGAGTTCCCTCACTTTTTTTCCCAGGACTTGACCCCTGCGATTTACCAAAATCTTTGCAAACATTTTACTTTAAACAGTTAAGTCAGCAAGGGGTGTATTGTGTTCTCCAGGCTACATGAGAAGACAGGGAGCTTCAAAGACTAATCTACCTCCTGGTGATGTCCTTTGAATACATTCCACACAATACAATGATGTGAGTCGGTGACTGACCCATTCACTATATTCTATGGCCAAAGCCGCACAGTGAGGAGCAAGTGATGGAAAGATACAAAATAATCACACAATGGATGCACCCAGTGACAGAGGAAATATCACACAATGTGTCAGGTGAGCTGCGTGTGGGGAGTAGCGATGAGCTGTTCGAATCGAACTCCGAACACATCGAACCAAACAGCGCCAGTTTGCAAACTTCGAACATTTCCGCAGCATGTTCGCCCACAATGCACTTTTCCACCGGCCTGAAACTTGTAATTGGCTACAGCCTTTCACCTGACCACAGTTAAGTGCAAGACTATGCCAATCACAGCTCAGTCCTGATTGGGCAAATTTCGGGGGGGGAGGGGGGGGTCTCCTCACTTCTACAAGATATCTGGGAATTGTAGCAATCTGTGTGTTCTCACTTCTAGAACACAGGTTATGGGGACCTCCTAGGCACGATATTTGAAGGAATTTTTCACCCTTATTTCATGGAAAACTCACTGTCCCTTTAAAAACTTTTTTTTTTTACTTTTTGTCCTTGTTTCCTGTCCCCCAGGGCACTACCCGGACCCCCATACACCTTTTATGGCAAATATCGTGCATATATGCCCTCTTGGAGGACACTCTAAAAACCGAATTTGAGTCCCATTGAGTTCGGTTTGTGTTCGAACTTTTGAAACTGTTAGTTTGAATGCGAACCGAACACGGGGGTGGTGTTCGGCTCATTCCTAGTGGTGAGCAGGGGAGTCCGGTTTGCAGCAAATGCAGGAGACAATACAGGTTACGGGGCACGGTTTAGTTTATTCTATTACACAGAAAAAATATAAGAAAAAAGGAGCGGACAAAGAGGACCAAGAGGAAAATGAATAAACAGACCCAGGCTGGATACAGAGGAGCGGGACATGAACTAGACGCTGGCTACAGGAGGCACGACATGAACTAGACACTGGCTACAGGAGGCACGACATGAACTAGACACTGGCTACAGGAGGCACGACATGAACTAGACACTGGCTACAGGAGGCACGACATGAACTAGACACTGGCTACAGGAGGCACGACATGAACTAGACACTGGCTACAGGAGGCACGACATGAACTAGACACTGGCTACAGGAGGCACGACATGAACTAGACACTGGCTACAGGAGGCACGACATGAACTAGACACTGGCTACAGGAGGCGCGACATGAACTAGACACTGGCTACAGGAGGCACGACATGAACTAGACACTGGCTACAGGAGGCGCGACATGAACTAGACACTGGCTACAGGAGGCGCGACATGAACTAGACACTGGCTACAGGAGGCGCGACATGAACTAGACACTGGCTACAGGAGGCGCGACATGAACTAGACACTGGCTACAGGAGGCGCGACATGAACTAGACACTGGCTACAGGAGGCGCGACATGAACTAGACACTGGCTACAGGAGGCGCGACATGAACTAGACACTGGCTACAGGAGGCGCGACATGAACTAGACACTGGCTACAGGAGGCGCGACATGAACTAGACACTGGATACAGGAGGCGCGACATGAACTAGACACTGGATACAGGAGGCACGACATGAACTAGACACTGGATACAGGAGGCACGACATGAACTAGACACTGGATACAGGAGGCACGACATGAACTAGACACTGGATACAGGAGGCACGACATGAACTAGACACTGGATACAGGAGGCACGACATGAACTAGACACTGGATACAGGAGGCACGACATGAACTAGACACTGGGTACAGGAGGCACGACATGAACTAGACACTGGGTACAGGAGGCACGACATGAACTAGACACTGGGTACAGGAGGCACGACATGAACTAGACACTGGGTACAGGAGGCACGACATGAACTAGACACTGGGTACAGGAGGCACGACATGAACTAGACACTGGGTACAGGAGGCACGACATGAACTAGACACTGGGTACAGGAGGCACGACATGAACTAGACACTGGGTACAGGAGGCACGACATGAACTAGACACTGGATACAGAGGCACGACATGAACTAGACACGGGATACAGAGGCACGACATGAACTAGACACTGGATACAGAGGCACGACATGAACTAGACAATGGATACAGAGGCACGACATGAACTAGACACAGGCTGGATACAGAGGCACGACATGAACTAGACACAGGCTGGATACAGAGGCACGACATGAACTAGACACTGGATACAGAGGCACGACATGAACTAGACACGGGATACAAAGGGGTACTTACACAGAAGCAGGATACAAACAGAGGCAGATTGCAGGACACAGGGGCAGATACACAAATAGCAGAGGGTCTATGGTGGAGGTGGCAACAAAGGGGTCTTGGTACAGGGGTCAGCAGGAGTCCATATGAATGGTGGAAGTCTTTGGGAGAAACAAGTCTTTTAGGTAAAATGAGGGGATAATCCAAATAGCAACAAAAGTCCAGATAAGTAAAGCAAGGGTCTTGAAAACAGGAGTCCGATAGGGAATGCAAAGGGGTCTGGAATCCAGGTACAGACAAAAAGGCTCGCACAGGGGTCAGACCTTAATGCTGAAGTGGGGCGCATTGGGCATAGTCTTCCTATATGGAGACCTGGGCAGGTACGGGGTAATTAACCTCAGGGATACACATATGGGAAATACTGGGCTGGAGGAGGGGGAACTGGATGAAAGCGAGGGCTAGATGGGAAACCTGGAATGGGACAGAACAGGGAAGTTGGTGGCTCAGACCCATATCAAGGCCTTTTGCGGGGTCTGCGGCGAGGGACCTGACACAATGGATGCGCCCAGTGACACAGAGGAAAATATCACACAATGGATGCGCCCAGTGACACATATAGAGGAAAATATCACACAATGGATGCGCCCAGTGACACAGAGGAAAATATCACACAATG
Source organism: Leptobrachium leishanense (assembly GCA_009667805.1). NCBI lineage: Eukaryota > Metazoa > Chordata > Amphibia > Anura > Megophryidae > Leptobrachium > Leptobrachium leishanense. The sequence continues at coordinate 387,521,004 of CM019066.1, read as the reverse complement.
GATGCGCCCAGTGACACATATAGAGGAAAATATCACACAATGGATGCGCCCAGTGACACAGAGGAAAATATCACACAATGGATGCGCCCAGTGACACATATAGAGGAAAATATCACACAATGGATGCACCCAGTGACACATATAGAGGAAAATATCACACAATGGATGCACCCAGTGACACATATAGAGGAAAATATCACACAATGGATGCACATAGAGGAAAATATTTTCTAAACATACAAGAGAAAAACAAACATGTAAGATATCAGCAACATCAATAAACACAATAATGACATTGCATTTTTTTGGTGGTTCCGGCCCTTTAAGTTGGAGTAAAAGTGATGGTAAGAAATTGGGTTGGGGGGGGTGTCCTAGAGTCAAGCAGAAAACTATCAGGGTTATTCAAAGAGATCGGAATGGCTGGAGAAAGGTAACCGAACGCTGAAAATCAGAGTTTGGTTACCTTTCTTGGCCATTCGGCTATCCAGAGAGCAGGCAATACGCCAAATCCTGGCAAATTGCCTGCACATACGGTGCCTGTTCGAGGGCAGTGAAATCCCCATAGAGAAGCACTGCTTCGGCTATTCAGAGAACAAAAAACAGCAGTGAAAGGTCAAAATAGCCAAACCAGAAAAATTCTCCCATTTATCTCACTTTCCAAATCGCTATTTTGACGTAGAGTTTTCAGTTCTCCAGTCATTCTCCTGGTTTTCACCTCTCTCTGAATAACCCTGTATGTTTCAGATCAGCTGTGCAGCACCATGGGGAGCTATGGAGCTCACCATGGTGCTGAAACATACAGGGTTATTCTAAAAGATTCGAAAAGTCAACCCCATGTTAGGTGACTTTTCGTTTCCCGCACTTCAGAGCGATTCGGCATTCCTAGTTCGCTGACCCTGCGGTGTATTCAGCAAGCACCGCAGGGAACCTGTAGTGCAGGGAATACTCGCTGCAAACACACTGAACACTTACCGCAAACCTGCAGAACACTCACGAACACTCACCGAAAGCCAGCAGAAACCGCCACAAAAACCCTGCCGAACATGCCAGAAAAATCCAAGCAGCCGCCGATCACAGCGCAGAGCAGCCGCTGGAAAAAGTCGACACGCAGATGAATGAGTTGGAAAAAAAAAAAAAAAAATCTTGAAAGTTTGAAAAGTGAAACGCGGTTTGCAAAAAAACTACTGAACAAAAATGTCTGGAATTTACATATAAAATCCAATGAATGATAATAAAAAGGGAAGTTACAGGAAAAAGAAAAAAAAACGCTTTAAATAGAAAAAAAGGAAAAAAAGTTTACAAAAAAATTCCAAAATATGCCTAAAAGATCCTAATAAAAACAAAAAATAAGAGAGACTTTTTGCTGCAGATTAAAATAATAAACGGTTTATTAGATATTGAATAAAACGGGAATATTTTTAACATTGAAACCTATGGGATTCTCCTGAATAAACCTGTCGAATGAAACCACTGAACAGCAGGGCAATTCGGCAGCTTTTCACTGCTTGTTTTTGTTCTCTGAATAGACGAAGCTATGGGGGGATTTCACTGCCCTCAAACAGGCACCGAACAGGCACCGTATATGCAGGCAATTCGCCAAGATTAGATGAACTGGGGGGGGGGGAGCTAGCAGCAGCAGCGAGCGGCTGTGTTTTAGAGGAGCTCCGCATCGAACCAGCATTTTATAGCCTTTTTCCTCCTCTTACCCGGCGTCTCGCAGTGCCCGGTTGCACTGGGGTGGTCTGGGGATTTCCGCGCTCCTTACCAGCTATTGGACCGAGTGTTCCGAGGTGCACCGCAGCGTTTTCCCGGGCTTGGGCCTAGTGACGGCAGCCATCTTTGAAGCCTCGTGCGGGCAACGGACTGAACCTCTGCGCCTGTGGTGACTACAGCGACATGCCAAACAGCTGGACGGTGAAGGGGGGCTCCCGCCTGCGGGATATCAGGGAAACGCTGACAGGTGGGTCTGCCACTGGAAGGAGGATGGTGACTTCATCTCTCCCTCCAGATTATGGATCGTCTGGGGAAGATGACGGTTCCTGGCCAAGCGGGGATGGAGCGGGGATAGCATGGCTCTCCTCTCAGACCCTGTCATAAGACTCGCGCCCACTCTCCACGGCGGCGAAGAAGCGGGCGCAGAAAAAGCGCAAGGCCGCACTGGCGGCGTCCTCGATGGCCCTGGAGGCCTCTCAGGCCCTGACTGGTGAGGACTCAGCTGATGACTCCCAGTTTTCCGCAACCAGCAGCGGGGCCCCGAATAGACACCCTGGCCCGGGACTGGTGCCTCAGGCGAAGGTGGCCACGCCGGAGGCGAGTTCCGCTGACTCCGCGACAAGGGGAGAAGATAATCATCTTCCTGCCACAAAAGGCGACTTCTACAGAATTTTGAACGAACTGCGGGAGATACGAGAAATCTGGAAACCAGACGTGGCTGCGGTCCGAGAGGAGGTCGCTACAGTACGGGCTCAGGTGGTGGAGGTACAGACGGCAACCTCCGAGGTGAAGCTGGACCACGCACGTCTCTCTGACCAAGTCGTCGCACTTCGATCGCAGGTGGAGGTCCTGACCCGATCCGTGGAAACATTAGAATCTCGACACAGACTCTGTAACATACGGGTCAGGGGCATCCCGGATTCGGCTGAGGAGCTATTGCCCTACGTCACTCGTTTGGCCCTCCAGGTCGTTGGGCTCCCAATAGATACGCCGGATGTCGTTGGCTCCATGTTTCGGGTCCAGAGACCTGCATCGTCCCTTACTGGGGCACCGAGGGACGTTGTGGTAGCTTTTCGTGATGTGGTTCTCAAGGTGACAATTATGACTACCCCTGGTGCGCGAGATCCAGTGCAATTTGAGGGTTCTACCCTGGCCCTTTACCACGACCTCCCGTTCCAGACCTTGATGGCCCGCCGCCGTTTAAGGCTAGGGTCAGACTAAAGCATTTTTCCCCGCGAACGTGAAAAAGTGCGTCTGAACGCACGGACGTATTTTTTCACGGAATGCGCAAAAACGGTCAGACGACGCACATTTTCGGGCGTGATTTTGTACGGATCATCAATAAAACTCTTTTTGCGTCTGGACGTTATGTAGGCTGGACATTAGCAGCGTCTGACATCTCCTAATCACGCACACACGCCGCTATGCCGCAGCTGCGCACTCAGTACGTCAGTACTAGCGGTTCAGCATTCTCAGAAAAATGCGTTCAAATTCCACTTGCGTTGCGCGGCCGGACTTTTGTGCGGCCGTACATCGTATATTGGCCGTCATTGCCCGTCATCTGCTGCTAGTGCGGCCGTAATTATGTGCGCCAGAACGCACGTTAAAAGTGCGCTGGTCTGACCCCAGCCTTAAAGATGTGACATCTACCCTACGCAGGAAAGGAATTTGCTACCGGTGGGGCCCGGCGGGCACATTGGTGGTAACGCACGCTAATGTGCGGTACACGATTACAGACCACGACATGGCTTGGACTAACCTTGCAACGGCCGGTATTTTCCTGGACCCACCGGAGATACAACCGGGCTCAGAATTATTCTACCCCTCCATATGCCTTTTGTTTTAATGGGTTTTTCCAACGAATTCCCCAGACCGTTTTTGATGTTTAGCTATGCGACTTCGGCACGGTTTTCTTGATCCATGCATGGACTATTCTTTTGCCGACCGTTAACCCCGAACGCATTGTTTATCGCTTGATTTTTCTTAATTCCCGCTGGACTATGCCACCGGACTCTTCGTCTTCGGTTTAGCTGGCCATACATACGTGGCCGTATATTCATTTGATTTCATGATCTTCCTTTGTATTTTTAATCTTTAAATAAAGAATTTTTTTTAAAAAAAGGATTTGACGAACTGCCTGCTCTATGAATAGCCGAATGGCCAGGAAAGTTAACCTTACCCTGAATTTCAGTGTCCAGTTACATTTCGGGGCCAGATCGGCAAATCCTCAAAAATACCTAAAAAAAAAATCCTAAATAAATAAAGCGACTTTTTGCTGTAAGTGAAAAAAATAAACGGTTGAATAAATATTTAATAAAAATTATTTACATTTAAACTTATGGAGGAAAAATAGCCTCGTTGCTGTAAAATTAATTAGGAAACCTAAAGTTTCAATAAAAAATCCTGAAAAATGCCTAAAAACTCTTAATAAAGCAATTTGAAAGAAATGAAAAAAAAAAAAAAAAAACGTAATTAAATGATTCGAAACGAAAAATAGTAAACTAAATAAAAAAAATAAAATCCGCTGTTGTACATGTCTATTTACTCCGATCCCTTGGATTGTAAGCTCATGGGGTGTCTGGCTGAGCACCTGTATAAAGTTATCCTATACGCAGGGCCGTCTGTTCCTTATGTATCATGAATTATTATGCCTCATGTTTGTGCAACGCTGTGGAATCTGTTAGCGCCATATAAATACTGTAACATTATATCTAGTGTCACCTCCGCCTGATTCCCCGTTTTTTTCGACGTTTCAGGAACTGAAGGTGCGGCAGCTTCTCTCGAGGCGGCGTGTCAGTGGAACGGCATTGATCGTAACGTAATCGCGTGAGATACATCTTGACACATAAGGCGGACGATTCAGATACATTTTATATTGATCACATAGGGCTAATTGTGTTCGGCACAGAGAGAGTTAACGGGCGCACAGTGACTTACAGCCAGATTATTCAGCCTCCTCTGAATGGCGTCCGCGAAGCAGCGATTACAAGCCAGGAGCTGAGTCAATTACCCCAGATCTGCTCCCTGTCACATGCCATTAGATAGTGGGGGGAACCGGCAGCCCCTCTCGCTTATCTCCCATTGAACCCACACATCCAGCTGGCCCTTTGTCCCGGCGGAGATATTAATTTCCCTCCCGTTAATGGGCAGAAGCCGTCTCGTCGCTATCTGCATCTGGTGTCACCGGCGAGTCCAGGTGTGACGTCCCCGGGCGAAACGCGCCGATCGCTGCGTGATAACGTGCATCAGGTTCCTCGTGTCACTTCATCATTTTTCCATTTGCTGGTGTGAAAAAAAAATCCCTGTTCGTCCAGAGCTGATAGAATGTGATCCTCGTGCGGCTAATTATCTGGATCCAGCGGCAACAAGTAACGGCAGCACAAATAACCCGGCGGAGAAGGTGCCGCGTGTCTAGCCCTGTCTCGTGCATCATTGTTTGGATGTAGTAACCGTCGCTGTGGTACATGATGGAGTATGGGAGCGCACGATTCTAATGGAACTGGGGGATTTTACGCCAAAAAGACCATAAAACGCACAAAAAATGCTCATAATAGAGCCACCGGATTAATCAAAGAGCTGCGGCGAAAACCACCATTACTGCGGCAAACACCGGCGTTTCACAAAATGGAAATCCAGCTGTGAAGCTTCTCCTGATACTTTTAGGATATCCCCTGAGACGCCGGTGTTTGTTGACATTGCAACAATGGTGACTTTCAACTTCGGCAAACACCGGCACTCTTTAAATAACCCAGTAGTAACCTGGTGACAAACACCAAGTTCAGGAGTCTCCCTGCTGCCCGGACTCTGCCCAAATCCAGGTATCCTGAAAGGGATGAGGTTCCGGTACCCCACGAGCCATTATTTTGTGCCCGCCGCTGTTGGCGCGCACGACGTGGTGAAGGAAGGTATCCTATCATCAGCCGTCATTGTCCCCGTCCCAGTCTCCCTCCACAAGCTGCGAATAAGAGTGTAGATCCATCATCCAGGCGTTATGAAATGATGGCGTGTCGCGCACGTCGTGACGGGTGGAGGGAAACATCAGGATTCTAATAAGTGTCATTTCTCATCATATTCTAGATTTTTTTCCTCTAATATTCTCTGCTCCTCCCTGCAGACCCCGTCCTCCCCACAGACCCCATCCTACAGACCCCATCCTCCACAGACCCCCTCCTCCCACAGACCCCGTCCTCCCACACCCCGCCCCCTCCCCCATCCTCCCCACAGACCCCCTCCTCCCCACAGACCCCATCCTCCCCACAGACCCCCTCCTCCCCACAGACCCCATCCTCCCCACAGACCCCATCCTCCCCACAGACCCCCTCCTCCCACAGACCCCATCCTCCCCACAGACCCCATCCTCCCCACAGACCCCGTCCTCCCCACAGAAACCCGTCCTCCCCACAGACCCCCTCCTCCCAGACCCCATCCTCCCCACAGACCCCGTCCTCCCCACAGACCCCGTCCTCCCCACAGACCCCTCCTCCCCACAGACCCCGTCCTCCCCACAGACCCCATCTCCCCCCACAGACCCCATCCTCCCCACAGACCCCCTCCTCCCCACAGACCCCATCCTCCCCACAGACCCCCTCCTCCCACAGACCCCATCCTCCCACTGTATTAAAAGCAGAGCTCTGACATCCCTTTAACCCAATGTATTAAAAGCACAGCTCTGACATCCCATTAACCCAATGTATTAAAGCAGAGCTCTGAGAAACCATTAACCCAATGTATTAAAGCAGAGCTCTGACATCCCATTAACCCAATGTATTAAAGCAGAGCTCTGACATCCCTTTAACCCAATGTATTAAAGCAGAGCTCTGAGATACCATTAACCCAATGTATTAAAGCAGAGCTCTGACATCCCTTTAACCCAATGTATTAAAGCAGAGCTCTGAGATACCATTAACCCAATGTATTAAAGCAGAGCTCTGACATCCCTTTAACCCAATGTATTAAAGCAGAGCTCTGACATCCCTTTAACCCAATGTATTAAAAGCAGAGCTCTGACATCCCTTTAACCCAATGTATTAAAAGCAGAGCTCTGAGATACCATTAACCCAATGTATTAAAGCAGAGCTCTGAGATCCCTTTAACCCAATGTATTAAAAGCAGAGCTCTGACATCCCATTAACCCAATGTATTAAAAGCAGAGCTCTGAGATACCATTAACCCAATGTATTAAAGCAGAGCTCTGACATTATTATTTTATTTATTATTCTTTATTTATAAAGCGCCAGCATATTCCGCAGCGCTGTACAATAGGCACAGTATAGACAGGGTTACAATACATTGAACAACATTTGACAAACAGTACAGGAGGAGATGAGGCCCTATTCCCGTAGGAACTCACAATCTAGGAGGGTTGGGGTTGGAAACAGGAGGAGAGGACTGTAAGGTGAGAGTGATTGATGGTTGCGTCAGTGAGTTGGGGGTAGGCTTCCCTAAATAGGAACGTTTTAAGGAGCGTTTGAAGGAAGAGAAGTTAGGGGAAAGTCTGACAGTACGAGGGAGAGCGTTCCAGAGAGTGGGGGCTGCGCGTGAGAAATCCTGCAGTCTATCATGAGAAGAGGTGATGCGGGGAGAAGCTAGGCGCAGGTCACTGTTTGACCTTAGGGAGCGGGCTGGGGTGTATTTGGTGATTAGTGAGGACAGGTAGTGGGGAGCTGAGTTAGTGAGGGTTTTGTAGGTAAGGATAAGGATTTTGAACTTATTCTGCAGTGGATGGGGAGCCAGTGAAGGGACTCCCAGAGGGAGCGGCAAGAGACAGAGCGGCGGGTGAGGTGAATTAGTCTGGCGGAGGCGTTCAGGATGGATTGTAGGGGGGAGAGGCGGGACAGAGGGAGGCCAGATAAGAGATTATTGCAATAGTCGAGTCGGGAGATTACCAGGGCATCCCATTAACCAATGTATTAAAGCAGAGCTCTGACATCCCATTAACCCAATGTATTAAAACAGAGCTCTGACATCCCTTTAACCCAATGTATTAAAGCAGAGCTCTGACATCCCTTTAACCCAATGTATTAAAAGCAGAGCTCTGACACCCCTTTAACCCAATGTATTAAAGCAGAGCTCTAAGATCCCTTTAACCCAATGTATTAAAGCAGAGCTCTGACATCCCTTTAACCCAATGTATTAAAGCAGAGCTCTGACATCCCTTTAACCCAATGTATTAAAGCAGAGCTCTAAGATCCCTTTAACCCAATGTATTAAAGCAGAGCTCTGAGATACCATTAACCCAATGTATTAAAAGCAGAGCTCTGACATCCCTTTAACCCAATGTATTAAAGCAGAGCTCTGACATCCCTTTAACCCAATGTATTAAAGCAGAGCTCTGACATCCCTTTAACCCAATGTATTAAAAGCAGAGCTCTAAGATCCCTTTAACCCAATGTATTAAAGCAGAGCTCTAAGATCCCTTTAACCCAATGTATTAAAGCAGAGCTCTGAGATACCATTAACCCAATGTATTAAAGCAGAGCTCTGACATCCCTTTAACCCAATGTATTAAAGCAGAGCTCTGACATCCCTTTAACCCAATGTATTAAAGCAGAGCTCTGAGATCCCTTTAACCCAATGTATTAAAGCAGAGCTCTGACATCCCTTTAACCCAATGTATTAAAGCAGAGCTCTGACATCCCATTAACCCAATGTATTAAAGCAGAGCTCTGACATCCCTTTAACCCAATGTATTAAAGCAGAGCTCTGACATCCCTTTAACCCAATGTATTAAAAGCAGAGCTCTGAGATACCATTAACCCAATGTATTAAAAGCAGAGCTCTGACATCCCTTTAACCCAATGTATTAAAGCAGAGCTCTGAGATACCATTAACCCAATGTATTAAAAGCAGAGCTCTGAGATCCCTTTAACCCAATGTATTAAAGCAGAGCTCTGACATCCCTTTAACCCAATGTATTAAAGCAGAGCTCTGACATCCCATTAACCCAATGTATTAAAAGCAGAGCTCTGAGATACCATTAACCCAATGTATTAAAAGCAGAGCTCTGAGATACCATTAACCCAATGTATTAAAGCAGAGCTCTGACATCCCTTTAACCCAATGTATTAAAAGCAGAGCTCTGAGATACCATTAACCCAATGTATTAAAAGCAGAGCTCTGACATCCCTTTAACCCAATGTATTAAAGCAGAGCTCTGAGAAACCATTAACCCAATGTATTAAAGCAGAGCTCTGACATCCCTTTAACCCAATGTATTAAAGCAGAGCTCTGACATCCCTTTAACCCAATGTATTAAAAGCAGAGCTCTGACATCCCTTTAACCCAATGTATTAAAGCAGAGCTCTGAGAAACCATTAACCCAATGTATTAAAGCAGAGCTCTGACATCCCTTTAACCCAATGTATTAAAGCAGAGCTCTGACATCCCTTTAACCCAATGTATTAAAAGCAGAGCTCTGAGATACCATTAACCCAATGTATTATAAGCACAGCTCTGACATCCCTTTAACCCAATGTATTAAAGCAGAGCTCTGAGATACCATTAACCCAATGTATTAAAGCAGAGCTCTGACATCCCTTTAACCCAATGTATTAAAGCAGAGCTCTGACATCCCTTTAACCCAATGTATTAAAAGCAGAGCTCTGACATCCCTTTAACCCAATGTATTAAAAGCACAGCTCTGACATCCCATTAACCCAATGTATTAAAGCAGAGCTCTGACATCCCTTTAACCCAATGTATTAAAAGCAGAGCTCTGACATCCCTTTAACCCAATGTATTAAAAGCAGAGCTCTGAGATACCATTAACCCAATGTATTAAAGCAGAGCTCTGACATCCCTTTAACCCAATGTATTAAAAGCAGAGCTCTGAGATACCATTAACCCAATGTATTAAAGCAGAGCTCTAAGATCCCTTTAACCCAATGTATTAAAGCAGAGCTCTGACATCCCTTTAACCCAATGTATTAAAAGCAGAGCTCTGAGATACCATTAACCCAATGTATTAAAGCAGAGCTCTGACATCCCTTTAACCCAATGTATTAAAGCAGAGCTCTGAGATACCATTAACCCAATGTATTAAAAGCAGAGCTCTGACATCCCTTTAACCCAATGTATTAAAGCAGAGCTCTGACATCCCTTTAACCCAATGTATTAAAGCAGAGCTCTGACATCCCTTTAACCCAATGTATTAAAGCAGAGCTCTGAGATCCCATTAACCCAATGTATTAAAGCAGAGCTCTGAGATCCCATTAACCCAATGTATTAAAGCAGAGCTCTGACATCCCATTAACCCAATGTATTAAAAGCAGAGCTCTGACATCCCTTTAACCCAATGTATTAAAGCAGAGCTCTGACATCCCTTTAAACCAATGTATTAAAAGCAGAGCTCTGAGATACCATTAACCCAATGTATTAAAGCAGAGCTCTGAGATACCATTAACCCAATGTATTAAAGCAGAGCTCTGAGATACCATTAACCCAATGTATTAAAGCAGAGCTCTGAGATACCATTAACCCAATGTATTAAAAGCAGAGCTCTGACATCCCTTTAACCCAATGTATTAAAGCAGAGCTCTGACATCCCTTTAAACCAATGTATTAAAAGCACAGCTCTGACATCCCTTTAACCCAATGTATTAAAAGCAGAGCTCTGAGATACCATTAACCCAATGTATTAAAGCAGAGCTCTAAGATCCCTTTAACCCAATGTATTAAAGCAGAGCTCTGACATCCCTTTAACCCAATGTATTAAAAGCAGAGCTCTGAGATACCATTAACCCAATGTATTAAAGCAGAGCTCTGACATTATTATTTTTATTTATTATTCTTTATTTATAAAGCGCCAGCATATTCCGCAGCGCTGTACAATAGGCACAGTATAGACAGGTTTACAATACATTGAACAACATTTGACAAACAGTACAGGAGGAGATGAGGGCCCTATTCCCGTAGGAACTCACAATCTAGGAGGGTTGGGGTTGGAAACAGGAGGAGAGGACTGTAAGGTGAGAGTGATTGATGGTTGCGTCAGTGAGTTGGGGGTAGGCTTCCCTAAATAGGAACGTTTTAAGGGAGCGTTTGAAGGAAGAGAAGTTAGGGGAAAGTCTGACAGTACGAGGGAGAGCGTTCCAGAGAGTGGGGGCTGCGCGTGAGAAATCCTGCAGTCTATCATGGGAAGAGGTGATGCGGGGAGAAGCTAGGCGCAGGTCACTGTTTGACCTTAGGGGAGCGGGCTGGGGTGTATTTGGTGATTAGTGAGGACAGGTAGTGGGGAGCTGAGTTAGGGAGGGTTTTGTAGGTAAGGATAAGGATTTTGAACTTAATTCTGCAGTGGATGGGGAGCCAGTGAAGGGACTCCCAGAGGGGAGCGGCAGAGACAGAGCGGCGGGTGAGGTGAATTAGTCTGGCGGAGGCGTTCAGGATGGATTGTAGGGGGGAGAGGCGGGACAGAGGGAGGCCAGATAAGAGATTATTGCAATAGTCGAGTCGGGAGATTACCAGGGCATCCCATTAACCCAATGTATTAAAACAGAGCTCTGACATCCCTTTAACCCAATGTATTAAAGCAGAGCTCTGAGATACCATTAACCTAATGTATTAAAGCAGAGCTCTGACATCCCTTTAACCCAATGTATTAAAAGCAGAGCTCTGACATCCCTTTAACCCAATGTATTAAAGCAGAGCTCTGACATCCCTTTAACCCAATGTATTAAAGCAGAGCTCTGACATTCCTTTAACCCAATGTATTAAAAGCAGAGCTCTGACATCCCTTTAACCCAATGTATTAAAGCAGAGCTCTAAGATCCCTTTAACCCAATGTATTAAAGCAGAGCTCTGAGATACCATTAACCCAATGTATTAAAGCAGAGCTCTGAGATCCCATTAACCCAATGTATTAAAGCAGAGCTCTGAGATACCATTAACCTAATGTATTAAAGCAGAGCTCTGACATCCCTTTAACCCAATGTATTAAAGCAGAGCTCTGACATCCCTTTAACCCAATGTATTAAAGCAGAGCTCTAAGATCCCTTTAACCCAATGTATTAAAGCAGAGCTCTGAGATACCATTAACCCAATGTATTAAAAGCAGAGCTCTGACATCCCTTTAACCCATGTATTAAAGCAGAGCTCTGACATCCCTTTAACCCAATGTATTAAAGCAGAGCTCTGACATCCTTTAACCCAATGTATTAAAGCAGAGCTCTGAGATCCCTTTAACCAATGTATTAAAGCAGAGCTCTGAGATACCATTAACCCAATGTATTAAGCAGAGCTCTGAGATCCTTTAACCCAATGTATTAAAGCAGAGCTCTGACATCCCTTTAACCCAATGTATTAAAGCAGAGCTCTGACATCCCTTTAACCCTGTGACGGAACCTGATGTTATCATCCGCCTGCGGGTGTGCTCTAATCTGCAGGTGTGTTCCCCCTTCGTTTTGATTCTTCCCCCGGCCCGACTACCAAGGTTGTGGCACTCGGCGTCTCGAGCGGCCGGGTATGTCTTTGTGATCTGGATGACCCACGCAGTCAAGGGGACTTTGATGTGTACCTAGCCCGACTACTGAGAAGTGTCACTCAGCGTCTCGAGCAGCTGGCCACGGATCTGTACGCAGACCTTTACGGTCGTAGATCGGAACGGCTTGATTCTGCGAAGATTCGGATCTTCCACTAGCGAGTTAGTTGACGATCGATCGTCTGGGTATTCGTATCGCCCAGCGGTCGAAGAAACATCCGCGGCACGGCACCAAGCTGTTCGGATCTCACCCTCACTAGAGACAGCTTAATTCGTTCGACAGCAGGAGTCGGATCGTGCGGCGGTCGAAACGCCCACACGTTGCAAGGTACGAATTCTCGGATCTCCCGGTAGTTAGCTGGACACGTTCAGTCGGCTAGGAGTATTCGGATCGCACAGCAGCGGCGTACGATAGAATTGTATTTCGTCCGGGGTGCTGAACCACGAGGGATGTCAGGCACGCTTGGCAAACAGAGACACGAGACGCAGCTGCATGAACTCAAACCAAAGACAACTTTTATTAAGGACACATCTGTATTTATACTTTCCCCGCGCTCCACATTTGAAAACCCCATGCCCGCCCCCACAGGTATCATTGGCTTTAAGGCGCATCGGGGCGTTGCCGATTCGGGACCAGATGGTCTGATTCAAATTTAGGCGGCAAAATTTGGCGGCAAATTTGAAACGGCATCTATACACAATCAACACTTTTATTTACAGGTCATTTTTCGGTCAGCTAGAAGGCAGGATCGTTGGTGCAACGGCACAACACATAGTTCATGGAATAACAGTGTCCTGATCCCCTGTTTCTGGCTGAGGGTGTTGGGCTAGTTCATCACATTCCTCCCCCTCCCCAAAGTCCGACGAACCCGGTTGGACCCCAACGGGTCGTACCGGGAAGTCGGTGCTCTCAGGTCCATAGTCAGTTGGGAGAGGCCGAGCCACCAGGCTTCTCCATTTGGCCCTGCGGCCGTACCAAGTGGGTGGAGGCCACGCGGGTTTGGGGTTACCCCCTCCGGCAAAAGGGTCCTGTGGCCGGGGAGGAGCACCCCCTGTGCCCCCTCCGGGACTATCTCGCACCCGGGGAAAACGGGTGCTAACTGCACGCGCCCCGAGTACCTGGGCCAGCCGCAGAGGGAAATCGTGGCTGCGCGGGGCCTCTGGGCCAAATGGCTGTGGAAATGGGCAGAGCGGAAGCAGGCTCTGCCCTGCGGCCAGCGCGTCAGCTGGGTGTGTGTCCCCTGGTGGGAGGATGGTTTCCTCCATCCCAAGGACGTACCATGGCGGCCAGCAAAGCCGTCGGGGTGAATCAGGCTGCTCCTCAAGGCATACGGCAGCGAGTGGGCAGAGGCCAGCGGTGCTCTGTCCCGTTGGCAGCTCTGCTGCTGAGGGGGTGGATTCTGAAACAACTTTCGGAGGGTCGGGTGAGGACAACAGCTGCGGGGTCACCGGCTCGGAAAACCCCTGTTGTTCCTCAGGACAGTCGGGAAATGGGCAGAGGCCAGCGGCGCTCTGCCCTGTTGCCAGCTCTTCCGCTGGGAGGTTGGATGCAGCGTTGACATCCAGGAGAACAGGGAACAACGGCTGCGGGGTCGCCAGCACGAAGAAATCCTGCGGCTCCTCAGGGCAGACGGGGAGTGGGCAGAGGCCAGCGGCGCTCTGCCCCGTGGCCAGCTCTTCCACTGGGGGTTGGATGCAGACACAACTTGCGGGGGGTCGGGGAAGAACAACGGCTGCGGGCCGAACAGCTGGGGTGAACCTGGCTGTTCCTCAGGGCATTCGGACAGTGGGCAGAGGCTAGCGGCGCTCTGCCCCGTTGCCAGCTCTTCTGCTGGGGTGGGATGCAACACTGACATCCAGGGGATCAGGGAACGATGGCTGCGGGGTCGCCAGCACGGAGAAATCCTGCGGCTCCTCAGGGCAGACGGGGAGTGGGCAGAGGCTACCGGCACTCTGCCCCGTGGCCAGCTCTTCTGCTGGACCCGCGGACACGGCCACCGTGTCTTCTGGCGGCTTGGGAGGACCATTTCCTCCCGGGACCCCTCGGGCCCCTCACACGGCCCATCCTGGACACTTGGCACCTGCTGTGCCTCTTCCGACCGGGCCGGCTCCTCTACTGTGATCCCGATAGGGACCCATGGGAACATCTCGGGCTCCCAAAACTCGCAATTTCTTTCAGGGGGCAGCGCCTCATCCTGAAGTCCTTGGCGGACCTCGTCCCGCCACTCAAGTCCAGTGGGCTCCACCATGGACCCGAAATACTGATCCAGGCTCTCTTGCAGTCTTCTCAGAAATTCGCCCTCCATGTTCTCGACGGGGAATGTGGCGTCCTCGGATGTAACTCCAGGCGGGCTGTAAGTCTCTATCCAAGGTCCGCTGGGCTGTGCGGGTTCCCCAATACAGGCTCCAGTCGAGCTGTAAGTCCCGTACGGGGTATCGCTGGGGGGTGCAGAATTCCAGGGTGAAGCTCCAGTCGAGCTGTACTCCTCATCCCAGGGTCTACGGGATAAGGGTCAGAGGTAAAATGTTCAATCTTTGTCTCACGGAGCGCTGCCAATCGCAGCTCGTGCTGACGCTCCTTTTCTTGTTCTTCTTCCTGCTGGGTCTCCTGGATCGCCTTTGTTATCTCAGCCTCCGATGGGGCCGCTCCGAGCAGGGCGATCCGCTGCCGCGCCCTTCGGATGAAGGTACTTTCCGCTTCCTCTGCGAGGACAGGAGTGAGCACGGGTGTCGTCGCCCTGTTCTGATCCATCCTGGTCAGTTCTTTAATTATGGTTTTCTTCTTTTTGTTACCCGGCGTTCCTCCCCGGTCCTCCATCATGACACGCAGGGTGTCCCTGGTGTAGTGATCGTACACCAACATGTTGCGGGTCTTCTTGGGGGGTGCAGAGAGCTATCCCACCGCTGCCACCAGTGTGACGGAACCTGATGTTATCATCCGCCTGCGGGTGTGCTCTAATCTGCAGGTGTGTTCCCCCTTCGTTTTGATTCTTCCCCCGGCCCGACTACCAAGGTTGTGGCACTCGGCGTCTCGAGCGGCCGGGTATGTCTTTGTGATCTGGATGACCCACGCAGTCAAGGGGACTTTGATGTGTACCTAGCCCGACTACTGAGAAGTGTCACTCAGCGTCTCGAGCAGCTGGCCACGGATCTGTACGCAGACCTTTACGGTCGTAGATCGGAACGGCTTGATTCTGCGAAGATTCGGATCTTCCACTAGCGAGTTAGTTGACGATCGATCGTCTGGGTATTCGTATCGCCCAGCGGTCGAAGAAACATCCGCGGCACGGCACCAAGCTGTTCGGATCTCACCCTCACTAGACAGCTTAATTCGTTCGACAGCAGGAGTCGGATCGTGCGGCGGTCGAAACGCCCACACGTTGCAAGGTACGAATTCTCGGATCTCCCGGTAGTTAGCTGGACACGTTCAGTCGGCTAGGAGTATTCGGATCGCACAGCAGCGGCGTACGATAGAATTGTATTTCGTCCGGGGTGCTGAACCACGAGGGATGTCAGGCACGCTTGGCAAACAGAGACACGAGACGCAGCTGCATGAACTCAAACCAAAGACAACTTTTATTAAGGACACATCTGTATTTATACTTTCCCCGCGCTCCACATTTGAAAACCCCATGCCCGCCCCCACAGGTATCATTGGCTTTAAGGCGCATCGGGGCGTTGCCGATTCGGGACCAGATGGTCTGATTCAAATTTAGGCGGCAAAATTTGGCGGCAAATTTGAAACGGCATCTATACACAATCAACACTTTTATTTACAGGTCATTTTTCGGTCAGCTAGAAGGCAGGATCGTTGGTGCAACGGCACAACACATAGTTCATGGAATAACAGTGTCCTGATCCCCTGTTTCTGGCTGAGGGTGTTGGGCTAGTTCATCACAAACCCAATGTATTAAAAGCAGAGCTCTGAGAAACCATTAACCCAATGTATTAAAGCAGAGCTCTGAGATCCCTTTAACCCAATGTATTAAAGCAGAGCTCTGACATCCCTTTAACCCAATGTATTAAAGCAGAGCTCTGACATCCCTTTAACCCAATGTATTAAAGCAGAGCTCTGACATCCCTTTAACCCAATGTATTAAAAGCAGAGCTCTGACATCCCTTTAACCCAATGTATTAAAGCAGAGCTCTGAGATCCCTTTAACCCAATGTATTAAAGCAGAGCTCTGACATCCCTTTAACCCAATGTATTAAAGCAGAGCTCTGACATCCCTTTAACCCACTGTATTAAAGCAGAGCTCTGACATCCCTTTAACCAAATGTATAAAAGCAGAGCTCTAAGATCCCTTTAACCAATGTATTAAAAGCAGAGCTCTGACATCCCTTTAACCCAATGTATTAAAGCAGAGCTCTGACATCCCTTTAACCAATGTATTAAAAGCAGAGCTCTGACATCCCTTTAACCCAATGTATTAAAGCAGAGCTCTGACATCCCTTTAACCCAATGTATTAAAGCAGAGCTCTGAGATCCCTTTAACCCAATGTATTAAAGCAGAGCTCTGACATCCCTTTAACCCAATGTATTAAAAGCAGAGCTCTGACATCCCATTAACCCAATGTATTAAAGCAGAGCTCTGAGATACCATTAACTCAATGTATTATAAGCAGAGCTCTGAGATACCATTAACCCAATGTATTATAAGCAGAGCTCTGAGAAACCATTAACCCAATGTATTAAAGCAGAGCTCTGACATCCCTTTAACCCAATGTATTAAAAGCAGAGCTCTGAGATACCATTAACCCAATGTATTAAAGCAGAGCTCTGACATCCCTTTAACCAATGTATTAAAAGCAGAGCTCCTGGCTTTGTCAAGCCCTGGTGTACCCAGCCCGCTCACCAGATCCACCATGTTCACCTGGACACACATTATGCCATGCAGAAGGGGAGCAGAGAAAGGAGCTGCCCTGTAACATGCAGAGGGGAAGCACAGGAAGGAGCTGGCCTGTAACATGCATAGGGGGAGCATAGGAAGGAGCAGCGCTGTAACATGCAGAAGGGTGCAGGAAGGAGCTGCCCTGTAACATGCAGAGGGAGAGCACAGGAAGGAGCTGCCCTGTAACATGCAGAGGGGGAGCACAGGAAGGAGCTGCCCTGTAACATGCACAGGAAGGAGCTGCCCTGTAACATGCACAAGGGGAGCACAGGAAGGAGCTGTCCTGTAACATGCAGAGGGAGAGCACAGGAAGGAGCTGCCCTGTGACATGCAGGGGGAGCACAGGAAGGAGCTGCCCTGTGACATGCAGAGGGGGAGCACAGGAAGGAGCTCCCCTGTGACATGCAGAGGGGGAGCACAGGAAGGAGCTGCCCTGTAACATGCAGGGGGAGCATGGGAATGAGCAGCCCTGCAACATGCAGAGGGAGAGCACGAGAATGAGCTGCCCTGTAACATGCAGAGAGGGAGCACGGGAAGGAGCTGCCCTGTAACATGCAGAGGGGGAGCACAGGAAGGAGCTGCTCTGTAACATGCAGAGGGGGAGCACAGGAAGGATCTGCCCTGTAACATGCACAGGAAGGAGCTGCCCTGTAACATGTACAAGGGGAGCACAGGAAGGAGCTGTCCTGTAACATGCAGAGGGGGAGCACAGGAAGGAGCTGCCCTGTGACATGCAGAGGGGGAGCACAGGAAGGAGCTCCCCTGTGACATGCAGAGGGGGAGCACAGGAAGGAGCTCCCCTGTGACATGCAGAGGGGGAGCACAGGAAGGAGCTGCCCTGTGACATGCAGAGGGGGAGCACAGGAAGGAGCTGCCCTGTGACATGCAGAGGGGGAGCAAAGGAAGGAGCTGCCCTGTAACATGCAGAGAGGGAGCACAGGAAGGAGCTGTCCTGTAACATGCAGAGGGGGATCACAGGAAGGAGCTGCCATGTAACATACAGGAAGGAGCTGTCCTGTTTCCCTGTGGCATGCAGAGGGGGAGCACAGGAAGGTGTCACCCTGTGAAATGCAAAGGGTGAGCACAGGAAGAAGCTGCCCTGTAACATGCAAAGGGGAGAACAGGAAGGAACTGCCTTGTAACATGCAGAGGGGGAGCACAGGAAGGAGCTGCCCTGTAACATGCAGAGGGGGAGCACAGGAAGGAGCTGCCCTGTAACATGCAGAGGGGGAGCACAGGAAGGAGCTGCCCTGTAACATGCAGAGGGGGAGCACAGGAAGGAGCTGCCCTGTAACATGCAGAGGGGGAGCACAGGAAGGTGTCCCCCTGTGAAATGCAAAGGGTGAGCACAGGAAGGAGTGGCCCTGTGACATGCAGAGGAGGAGCACAGGAAGACGCAGCCCTGTAACATGCAGAAGGGGAGCACAGGAATGAGTTGCCCTGTAACATGCAGAGGGGAAGCACAGGAAGGAGCTGCCCTGTAACATGCAGAGGGAGAGCACAGGAAGGTGTCACCCTGTGAAATGCAAATGAGGAGCAAAGGAAGGAGCTTCTCTGTAACATGCAGAGGGGGAGCACAGGAAGGAGCTTCCCAGTGACATACAGAGGGGAAGCACAGGAAGGAGCTACCCTGTGACATACAGAGAGAGAGCACAGGAAGGTGTCACCCTGTGAAATGCAAAGGGTGAGCACAGGAAGGCGCAGCCCTGTAACATGCAGAAGGGGAGCACAGGAATGAGTTGCCCTGTAACATGCAGAGGGGAAGCACAGGAAGGAGCTGCCCTGTAACATGCAGAAGCGGAGCAAAGGAAGGAGCTGCCCTGCAACATGCACGGGAATGAGCTGCCCTGCAAAATTCAGAGGGAAACACAGGAAGGAGCTGCCCTGTGACATGCAGAGGGGGAGCACGGAAAGGAGCTGCCCAGCAACATGCAGGGGGAGCACAGGAAAGAGCTGCCCTGTAACATGCAGAGGGAGAGCACAGGAAGGAGCTGCCCTGTAACATGCAGAGGGAGAGCACAGGAAGGAACTGCCCTGTAACATGCAGAGGGGGAGCACAGGAAGGAGCTGCCCTGTAAGCTGCAGAGGGGGAGCATGGAAAGGAACTGCCCTGTAACATGCACGTGGGGAGCATGGGAATGAGCTGCCCTGCAACATGCAGAGGGGGATCACGGGAAGGAGCTGCCCTGTAACATGCAGAGGGGGATCACGGGAAGGAGCTGCCCTGTAACATGCAGGGGGAGCACGGGAATGAGCTGCCCTGTAACATGCAGAGGGGGAGCACAGGAAGGAGCTACCCTGTGACATGCAGAGGGAGAGCACAGGAAGGTGTCACCCTGTGAAATGCAAAGGGTGAGCACAGGAAGGAGCTGTCCTGTGACATGCAGAGGGGGATCACAGGAAGGAGCTGCCATGTAACATACAGGAAGGAGCTGTCCTGTTTCCCTGTGGCATGCAGAGGGGGAGCACAGGAAGGTGTCACCCTGTGAAATGCAAAGGGTGAGCACAGGAAGAAGCTGCCCTGTAACATGCAAAGCGGAGAACAGGAAGGAACTGCCTTGTAACATGCAGAGGGGGAGCACAGGAAGGAGCTGCCCTGTAACATGCAGAGGGGGAGCACAGGAAGGAGCTGCCCTGTAACATGCAGAGGGGGAGCACAGGAAGGAGCTGCCCTGTAACATGCAGAGGGGGAGCACAGGAAGGAGCTGCCCTGTAACATGCAGAGGGGGAGCACAGGAAGGAGCTGCCCTGTAACATGCAGAGGGGGAGCACAGGAAGGAGCTGCCCTGTAACATGCAGAGGGGGAGCACAGGAAGGAGCTGCCTGTAACATGCAGAGGGGGAGCACAGGAAGGAGCTGCCCTGTAACATGCAGAGGGGGAGCACAGGAAAGAGCTGCCCTGTAACATGCAGAGGAGGATCACAGCAAGGAGATGCCCTGTAACATGCAGGAGGAGCACGGGAATGAGCTACCCTGCAACATGCAGAGGGAGAGCACAGGAAGGAGCTGCCCTGTAACATGCAGAGGGGGAGTACAGGAAGGAGCTACCCTGTGACATACAGAGGGAGAGCACAGAAAGGAGCTGCCCTGCCACATGCAGAGGGGGATCACAGGAAGGAGCTGCCATGTAACATACAGAGGGGAAGCACAGAAAGGAGCTGCCCTGTGGCATGCAGAGGGGGAGCACATGAAAGCGTTGCCCTGTGACATGCAAAGGAAAGCGCAGGAAAGAGTTGCCCTTTGACATGCAGAGGGGGGAGCACAGGAAGGAGCTGCCCTGTAACATGCAGAGGGAGAACACAGGAAGGAACTGCCCTGTAACATGCAGAGGGGGAGCACAGGAAGGAGCAGCCCTGTAACCTGCAGAGGGGGAGCATGGAAAGGAACTGCCCTGTAACATGCACGTGGGGAGCATGGGAATGAGCTGCCCTGCAACATGCAGAGGGGGAGTACGGGAAGGAGCTGCCCTGTGACATGCAGAGGGAGAGCACAGGAAGGAGCTGCCCTGTAACATGCAGAGGGGGAGCACAGGAAGGAGCTGTCCCGTAACATGCAGAGGGGGATCACGGGAAGGAGCTGCCCTGTAACATGCAGAGGGGGATCACGGGAAGGAGCTGCCCTGTAACATGCAGGGGAGCATGGGAAGGAGCTGCCCTGTAACATGCAGGGGGAGCACGGGAATGAGCTGCCCTGTAACATGCAGAGGGGGAGCACAGGAAGGAGCTACCCTGTGACATGCAGAGGGAGACACGGGAAGGTGTCGCCCTGTGAAATGCAAAGGGTGAGCACAGGAAGGAGCTGTCCTGTAACATGCAGAGGGGGATCACAGGAAGGAGCTGCCATGTAACATACAGAGGGGGAGCACAGGAAGGAGCTGTCCTGTTTCCCTGTGAAATGCAAAGGGTGAGCACAGGAAGAAGCTGCCCTGTACCATGCAAAGGGGAGAACAGGAAGGAACTGCCTTGTAACATGCAGAGGGGGAGCACAGGAAGGAGCTGCCCTGTAACATGCAGAGGGGGAGCACAGGAAGGAGCTGCCCTGTAACATGTAGAGGGGGAGCACAGGAAGGAGCTGCCCTGTAACATGCAGAGGGGGAGCACAGGAAAGAGCTGCCCTGTAACATGCGGAGGAGGATCACAGCAAGGAGATGCCCTGTAACATGCAGGGGGAGCACGGGAATGAGCTACCCTGCAACATGCAGAGGGGGAGCACAGGAAGGAGCTGCCCTGTAACATGCAGAGAGGGAGCACAGGAAGAAGCTTCCCTGTGACATGCAGAGGGGGAGCACAGGAAGGAGCTACCCTGTGACATACAGAGGGAGAGCACAGAAAGGAGCTGCCCTGCCACATGCAGAGGGGGATCACAGGAAGGAGCTGCCATGTAACATACAGAGGGGGAGCACAGAAAGGAGCTGCCCTGTGGCATGCAGAGGGGGAGCACAGGAAAGCGTTGCCCTGTGACATGCAGAGGAAAGCGCAGGAAAGAGTTGCCCTTTGACATGCAGAGAGGGAGCACAGGAAGGATCTGCCCTGTGACCTGCAGAGGGGGGAGCACAGGAAGGAGCTGCCCTGCAACATGCAGAAGGGGAGCACAGGAAGGAGCTTCCCTGTAACATGCAGAGGGGAGCACAGGAAGGAGCTTCCCTGTAACATGCAGAGGGGAGCACAGAAAGGAGCTGTCCTGTAACATGTAGAAGGGAAGCACAGGAATGATTTGCCCTTGAACATGCAGTGGGGAAGCACAATAAGGAGTTGCCCTGTAACATGCAAAGGGGAGAACAGGAAGGAGCTGCCCTGTATCCTGCAGGGGGGAGCATGGGAAGGATCTTCCATGTAACATGCACGGGGGAGAATGGGAATGAGCTGCCCTGCAACCTGCAGAGGAGGATCACAGGAAGGAGCTGCCCTGTGACATGCAGAGGGGGAGCACAGGAAGGAGCTGCCCTGTAACATGCACAGGGGGAGCACAGGAAGGAGCTGCCCTGTAACATGCATAGTGAAATCACAGGAAGGAGCTGCCCTGTAACCTGCAGGGGGGGAGCACAGGAAGGAGCTGCCCTGTAACATGCATAGTGAAATCACAGGAAGGAGCTGCCCTGTAACCTGCAGGGGGGAGCACAGGAAGGAGCTGCCCTGTAACATGCATAGTGAAATCACAGGAAGGAGCGGCCCTGTAACCTGCAGGGGGGGAGCACAGGAAGGAGCTGCCCTCTAACATGCATAGTGAAAGCACGGGAATGAGCTGCCTTGTAACATGCAGAGAGGGAGCACAGGAAGGAGCTGCACTGTGACATGCAGAGGGGGAGCACAGAAAAGAGCTGCCCTGTAACATGCATAGTGAAAGCACGGGAATGAGCTACCCTGTAACATGCAGAGAGGGAGCACAGGAAGGAGCTGCCCTGTGACATACAGAGGGGGAGCACAGGAAGGTGTCGCCCTGTGAAATGTCAAGGGTGAGTACAGGAAGGAGCTGTCCTGCAACATGCAGAGTGGGATCACAGGAAGGAGCTGCCATGTAACATACAGAGGGGGAGCACAGGAAGGAGCTGCCCTGTAACATGCAGAAGGGGAGCAAAGGAAGGAGCTGCCCTGTAACATGCAGGGGGATCACAGGAAGGAGCTGCCATGTAACATACAGAGGGGGAGCACAGGAAGGAGCTGCCCTGTAACATGCAGAAGGGGAGCAAAGGAAGGAGCTGCCCTGTAACATGCAGGGGGAGCACAGGAAGGAGCTACCCTGAAACATGCGGAGAGGGAGCACGGGAAGGAGCTGCCCTGTAACATACAGAAGGGGAGCAGAGGGGAAGCACAGGAAGGAGCTGTCCTGTAACATGCAGACACTGCAGGAGGTGTATCAGTGGCCTGATCACCGCAGATCACAAGGGATAATTCACGGATTTCCTGTCTGCAATGTATGGATTCTACATAATGGAGGGCAGCACGTTTCACACACTGCCCATCAGCATTTACATGTGTGTTAACACATATTTACTGCATTCACACACAATGGAACATGGAGGGTTTTAACATGACTCTGATAACACTCACACGTGGCATGCTCGCCCACTTTTGGTCTTTTTTGGCAGATGATACAGGAAGTGTAATTCCAGGGATGTGATTAACAGGCTTGTGGGTGGAGTTACAATCTCAACCTTTAAGGGACTTCTCAAGAAAAATAAGTCTGCGTGAAAACAATTAGGCACTAAAACCTGTACGAAACCAAGACGTTGTTGTGGTTCCAGTGGTTATGCTGCTGGTAGAAGTGCCCGTTTAGGCAATGGTCCCACAGTGGCATGAAGCCTGTAATCCGGATGTGCTGTACAATCTGGAAACTCTTCACTCCCCCTTTTTTTTAATAAACAAATACCCCCACTCCATGCTGTTACCACTCATCATACTAATACCCCTCTCCATACTGATACCCTCTCCTAATACTGGTACCCCCTCTGCATACTAATGCCCCCTCTCCATACTAATACCCCCTATGCATACTAATACCTGTTCTCCATGCTGATACCCCTCGTCATACTATATCCCCATCCATAATAATACCCCCTTCATACTAATACGTCTTCTCCATACAAATGTCCTCCTTTTATACTAATACCTCCTCTTCATACTAATAAATCCTCTTCATACTGATACCCCCTCTCCATACTAATACCCTCTCTTCATTCATACAAATACCCCGTCCATACTGATACCTTCTATCCGTGCGTCCGCAACGTCTGCATAGCTTTGTGTGTGAGTGATGGAACGTGGTCAGACGGACTGCATTTATACGTCCAGCATTTTTCACGGACAAAATGGTTTTGCTTTTTAATTTATTTTCCCTCCTACATCCGTCAAAATATACGTCAGTGAAATAAACGGACTGTGTGACCACTACTGTGTCTTCCATACTGACGTACAGTCCGTAGAAATCACGCTCGTCTGACCCTAGCCTAATACCCCCTCTCCATACTGACATTCCCTCTCCATACTAATACCGCCTCCCCTTACTGATACCCTCTCTCCATACTAATACCCCCTCTCCATACTAATACCCCCTCTCCATACTAATACCGCCTCCCCTTACTGATACCCTCTCTCCATACTGTTACTCCCTCTCTGTGCTAATATTCCCTCTCCATAATAATATCCCCTCCATACTAATACCTCATATCCAAACTGATACCCCCTCTCTATGTTGATACTCTCTCTCCATACGGATACCCCCTCTCCATATTGATACTCCCTCTCCATATTGATACTCCCTCTCCATATTGATACTCCCTCTCCATATTATTACTCCCTTTCCATACTGTTACCTCATCTCCATATTGATACCCCTCTCCATACTGATACCCCTCTCTATGTTGATACTCTCTCTCCATATTGATACTCCCTCTCCATATCCATAACCCCCTCTCCATATTATTACTCCCTTTCCATACTGTTACCTTATCTCCATATTGATACTCCCTCTCCATATTGATACTCCCTCTCCATATTGATACCCCTCTCCATATTGATACTCCCTCTCCATACTGTTACCCCCTCTCCATACTGACACCCCCTCTCCATATTGATACCCCCTCTCCATATGGATACCCCCTCTCCATACGGATACCCCCTCTCCATATTGATACTCCCTCTCCATATTATTACTCCCTTTCCATACTGTTACCTTATCTCCATATTGATACTCCCTCTCCATATTGATACCCCTCTCCATATTGATACTCCCTTTCCATACTGTTACCTCATCTCCATATTGATACTCCCTCTCCATACTGTTACCCCTCTCCATACTGACACCCCCTCTCCATATTGATACCCCCTCTCCATATTGATACCCCCTCTCCATATGGATACCCCCTCTCCATATTGATACCCCCTCTCCATATGGATACCCCCTCTCCATACGGATACCCCCTCTCCATATTGATACCCCCTCTCCATATGATACCCCCTCTCCATACGGATACCCCCTCTCCATATTGATACTCCCTCTCCATACTGTTACCCCTCTCCATATTGATACCCCCTCTGAATATTACCTCCTCTCCATACTAATACCCCTCTCCTGGTTGCCTGGTTGGGCCATTGCTGGGATCTCAAACACTGACCTTTCCGTCAACATCCCAGACTGGTCCTGTGGCTGCTAAATTCGAAGGATGGAAGGAAGGATGGATCCTGGGGATGGATGGTCCTGTGGAAGGATCCTGGGAATGGATGGATGGATGGATGGATGGATGGATGGTCCTGTGGAAGGATCCTGGGAATGGATGGATGGATGGATGGTCCTGTGGAAGGATCCTGGGAATGGATGGATGGATGGTCCTGTGGAAGGATCCTGGGAATGGATGGATGGATGGATGGTCCTGTGGAAGGATCCTGGGAATGGATGGATGGATGGATGGTCCTGTGGAAGGATCCTGGGAATGGATGGATGGATGGTCCTGTGGAAGGATCCTGGGAATGGATGGATGGATGGATGGATGGTCCTGTGGAAGGATCCTGGGAATGGATGGATGGATGGATGGTCCTGTGCAAGGATCCTGGGAATGGATGGATGGATGGATGGTCCTGTGGAAGGATCCTGGGAATGGATGGATGGTCCTGTGGATGGATCCTGGGAATGGATGGATGGATGGATGGATGGATCCTGGGAATGGATGGTTGGATGGATGGTCCTGTGGAAGGACCCTGGGAATGGATGGATGGATGATCCTGGGAATGGATGGATGGTCCTGTGGATGGATCCTGGGAATGGATGGATGGATGGATGGTCCTGTGGATGGATCCTGGGAATGGATGGATGGATGGATGGTCCTGTGGATGGATCCTGGGAATGGATGGATGGATCCTGGGAATGGATGGTTGGATGGATGGTCCTGTGGAAGGACCCTGGGAATGGATGGATGGATGATCCTGTGGAAGGATCCTGGGAATGGATGGATGGTCCTGTGGATGGATCCTGGGAATGGATGGATGGATGGTCCTGTGGAAGGATCCTGGGAATGGATGGATGGATGGTCCTGTGGAAGGATCCTGGGAATGGATGGTTGGATGGATGGTCCTGTGGATGGATCCTGGGAATGGATGGATGGTCCTGTGGATGGATCCTGGGAATGGATGGATGGATGGATGGTCCTGTGGAAGGATCCTGGGAATGGATGGATGGATGGTCCTGTGGAAGGATCCTGGGAATGGATGGTTGGATGGATGGTCCTGTGGAAGGATCCTGGGAATGGATGGTTGGATGGATGGTCCTGTGGATGGATCCTGGGAATGGATGGATGGTCCTGTGGATGGATCCTGGGAATGGATGGATGGATGGTCCTGTGGACGGATCCTGAGAATGTGTGGATGGACGGTTGGATGAGTGTCTGGCTGTGGCCCCCGGGTCCCCGCGCAGTGATCAGGCTGCTCGGCGCCCCCTCCCTTCCAGATGCCAGGGCTGGGTTGTGCCTGATTGGTCCTGCGGGATGCAGGGTTCGGACAGGGGGCGGGGCCTCGCTTTGCTCCTCGCTCTCATTGGTCCGGGCTGGCTCCATATAAAGTGCGGGGAGAAGGAGCGCAGACAGGGAGCGCGTGCCGGGAGGAGGAGGCACAAGTTATCCGGAGCTCCGCATCCCCCTTCCCGCCCCGCCCGCCGAGCAGCAGGTGGCCCCTGAGAGCCCCGACTCGCCAGCCACCACCAGGGGCCACAGCTGGACCATCAAAGGTCTGAGGAGCAGAGTGAGGACATCCCTGGACCATCAAAGGTCTGAATAGCAGAGTGAAGACCTTCCTGGACCATCAGAGGTCTGATGAGGAAAGTGAGGACATCCCTGGACCATCAAAGGTCTGAGGAGCAGCGTGAGGACATCCCTGGACCATCAAAGGTCTGAGGAGCAGAGTGAAGACCTCCCTGGACCATCAGAGATCTGTGGGTCAGAGTGAAGACCTTCCTGGACCATCAGAGATCTGTGGGTCAGAGTGAGGACATCCCTGGATCACTGAGGATCTGTTTGGGGGCTCCGGGTATGTTTTTGGGGGTGCCGAGTTGACTGGATCCCTTGTTCTCCTGGAATCTGGTGTCTGGATCCCTGTGTCTGTGTGCCCGGAGCAGGATGAGGGCATCGCCGGATCCCTGAGGATCTCCCGGGGGGAGTGAGAGGAGATCACATGCCCTGGGGGGAGACAGATCCCCTCTGGCTCCGCGTGCGCTGAGTGGGATCCGCGGGGGATTGGATTGCTCTCCGCGCCCCCTGCATGGTGCCCGGCCCCGCGGAGCGGACTGTGCCCGCGGGGTGATGCGGGATCTCGGCTGAAGGATGGATATCTTGTGGCTCCTCATCCTGACTCTCATCCCCAGAGACAGCGGGGGCCAAGGAGTCTACGGTAAGGGGGGGGGGTCATGGAATCTGGGGTCTGGAATGTTTGGGGTCCTGCACTCTGGAATGTTTGGGGTCCTGCACTCTGGAATGTTTGGGGTCCTGCGCTCTGGAATGTTTGGGGGTCCTGCGCCCTGGAATGTTTGGGGGTCCTGCGCCCTGGAATGTTTGGGGGTCCTGCACTCTGGAATGTTTGGGGGTCCTGCGCCCTGGAATGTTTGGGGGTCCTGCACCCTGGAATGTTTGGGGGTCCTGCGCTCTGGAATGTTTGGGGTCCTGCGCCCTGGAATGTTTGGGGGTCCTGCGCCCTGGAATGTTTGGGGGTCCTGCGCCCTGGAATGTTTGGGGGTCCTGCGCTCTGGAATGTTTGGGGGTCCTGCGCCCTGGAATGTTTGGGGGTCCTGCACTCTGGAATGTTTGGGGGTCCTGCACTCTGGAATGTTTGGGGGTCCTGCGCCCTGGAATGTTTGGGGGTCCTGCGCCCTGGAATGTTTGGGGGTCCTGCGCCCTGGAATGTTTGGGGGTCCTGCGCCTGGAATGTTTGGGGGTCCTGCGCCCTGGAATGTTTGGGGTCCTGCACTCTGGAATGTTTGGGGGTCCTGCGCTCTGGAATGTTTGGGGGTCCTGCGCCTGGAATGTTTGGGGGTCCTGCGCCCTGGAATGTTTGGGGGTCCTGCGCCCTGGAATGTTTGGGGGTCCTGCGCTCTGGAATGTTTGGGGTCCTGCGCCCTGGAATGTTTGGGGGTCCTGAACTCTGGAATGTTTGGGGGTCCTGCGCTCTGGAATGTTTGGGGTCCTGCACTCTGGAATGTTTGGGGTCCTGAACTCTGGAATGTTTGGGGTCCTGAACTCTGGAATGTTTGGGGGTCCTGAACTCTGGAATGTTTGGGGTCCTGCGCCCTGGAATGTTTGGGGGTCCTGCGCCCTGGAATGTTTGGGGTCCTGCGCCCTGGAATGTTTGGGGGTCCTGCGCTCTGGAATGTTTGGGGTCCTGCGCTCTGGAATGTTTGGGGGTCCTGCACTCTGGAATGTTTGGGGTCCTGCGCTCTGGAATGTTTGGGGGTCCTGCACTCTGGAAAGTTTGGGGTCCTGCACTCTGGAATGTTGGGGGTCCTGCGCTCTGGAATGTTTGGGGGTCCTGCGCTCTGGAATGTTTGGGGGTCCTGCGCTCTGGAATGTTTGGGGTCCTGCGCTCTGGAATGTTTGGGGTCCTGCGCCCTGGAATGTTTGGGGGTCCTGCGCTCTGGAATGTTTGGGGTCCTGCGCTCTGGAATGTTTCGGGGTCCTGCGCCCTGGAATGTTTGGGGGTCCTGCGCTCTGGAATGTTTGGGGGTCCTGCGCTCTGGAATGTTTGGGGTCCTGCGCCCTGGAATGTTTGGGGGTCCTGCACTCTGGAATGTTTGGGGGTCCTGCGCTCTGGAATGTTTGGGGGTCCTGCGCTCTGGAATGTTTGGGGTCCTGCGCTCTGGAATGTTTGGGGTCCTGCGTTCTGGATTTTTTTGGGGATTCTGAGCTCTAGGTGTATGAATTCTGGGGGTCTGGGCTCTGGTTAGTTTTTGGGGTTCTGGTCTCTGGAGGGTTTGGGGGCTCTTGGAATCTTGGTTTGTGAAAGGTTTTGGGGTCCTGGGGTGTCAGTGTGGGGGCTCTCATTACCCATAACTCTTTACTGTTGGTGACTTTCTCCAGACCAGTTGTGGTCTGAGCTCAGGGGCTGAATGATCCCCCCCAAACCTCAATTAAATGTGGGTCCACCCGCAAAGTCCCCCCCCCCAATGTTAATGCTTGACCCAGAGAGGGGGCACAGCGCTGCATCATGAAGGGAAAACGCTCTGCCCTGGCATTATGTGGATTTAACAGCAGCCAGAGGGGACACCGTCTGTGCCAATCTGACGCCCCCAGATTCCCCACATCCTCAGTGCCAGTCGGAAGCCCCCAGGCTCACCACGTTTCCAGGCCAGTCTTTGCCAAGCTTAGTGCCCGCTCCTCACACACCTTGTACACCGATTTAAAGAGCCCAATCTTCCTCATAATATCACTGCCAGTCTGTGCCAAGCTGAAGCCCCTAGGCTTTCCACATCCCCAATGCCGGTCTGGCTGCCCATGTTAATATTGTGGCTGTGTGCCATTCTAAGTGCCCTCCTCTCAAATGCCTTTTCAGACCCAGTGTGCCAATCAGTGCCTCTGTCCCATCCAATCTATCTCTGCCAGTTTGTGCCAGTCACAGTGCCCCTTCTGCATTCAGCAACACTGCCAGCCTGAGAACCCATCTTTAATCCACCTTATCATTGTGTGTCAGTGCCAGTCTGAGTGCCACTCTGCCACCGTTTCTACTAACCCTGATCTATGCCAGTCTGGGTGCCACTCTGCCACCATTTCTACTACCGCCGATCTATGCCAGTCTGAGTGCCACTCTGCCACCATTTCTACTACCGCCGATCTATGCCAGTCTGAGTGCCACTCTGTTTCCCACCTTATCAAAATCTGTGCCACATTCATCCACAACATCACTGTGCCCCCTTTACGAACCTGAGCCCCTCTTACCTCTCACCCGTGTCATATTTCCCCCTCCTCACTGGGTGTCTGTGCCCGCCTGGATGCCCTCTCTCACTGCCTTCCTGTGTTCCTGGTGTCCTAACAGTCACCTCAGTGTCTAGACACCGGGCGCTGCACTGCTACAGCCTGGCATTCCTTCATCCTCATTCTATTCCTGTAAGAACATCATGAACCTCTGTATAAGGAGAGCGATGGAATACAGAGGCACCTCCACATACAGTAACCAGCACATACTGCTGTAATGTAACCTGTAAAGCGCTGAGTACACCTGTTACTGCTATATAAATATACACTGTATAACTACTGCACCTCCCTCTACTGTAACTTAACCTGTAAAGCGCTGAGTAACAGGTGTACTCTGTGCTTTATGGGTTATATTACAGTAGAGGGAGGTGCAGTAGTTATACAGTGTATATTTATATAGCAGTAACAGGTGTACTCAGCGCTTTACAGGTTACATTACAGTAGAGGGAGGTGCAGTAGTTATACAGTGTATATTTATATAGCAGTAACAGGTGTACTCAGCGATTTACAGGTTACATTACAGTAGAGGTGTGTTCCCATTGTGCAGTAGTTATATTTATATATACATTATGTAGTGAGTGCAGTAGTTATATTTATATATACATTATGTAGCGAGTGCAGTAGTTATATATACATTTTGTAGCGAGTGCAGTAGTTCTATTTATATATACATTATGTAGCGAGTGCAGTAGTTCTATTTATATATACATTATGTAGCGAGTGCAGTAGTTATATTTATATATACCTTATGTAGTGAGTGCAGTAGTTATATTTATATATACATTATGTAGCGAGTGCAGTAGTTATATATATATATATACCTTATGACGTAGCGAGTGCAGTAGTTATATTTATATATACCTTATGTAGCGAGTGCAGTAGTTATATATTATATATACTTATGTATGTAGAGTGCAGTAGTTATATTTATATATACCTTATGTAGCGAGTGCAGTAGTTATATATACCTTATGTAGCGAGTGCAGTAGTTTTATATATATATACCTTATGACGTAGCGAGTGCAGTAGTTATACTTATATATACATTATGTAGCGAGTGCAGTAGTTCTATTTATATATACCTTATGTAGCGAGTGCAGTAGTTATATATATATACCTTATGACGTAGCGAGTGCAGTAGTTATACTTATATATACATTATGTAGCGAGTGCAGTAGTTCTATTTATATATACCTTATGTAGTGAGTGCAGTAGTTATATTTATATATGCCTTATGTAGTGAGTGCAGTAGTTATATTTATATATACCTTATGTAGCGAGTGCAGTAGTTATATTTATATATACCTTATGTAGCGAGTGCAGTAGTTATATTTATATATACCTTATGTAGTGAGTGCAGTAGTTATATTTATATATACCTTATGTAGCGAGTGCAGTAGTTCTGATAGACGAGTGTAGATTTTTATTTAAAGCACGGATCTGCATTTCCCCTGACCATGTATACTTTATAAGGTGCTGCTGACCCCAGTTAAAGGAACAGTCTGATAATCAGTCCGCTGTATCTATCCTTTCTCCGTCCGTGCGCTGTGATTCTCTTTTTTTCCTTGAAAAGGTCACATCTTGATGTTTATTCTCTAATAAGTGGAATAACCTGCAGCTTCTGCTCTTTTTGTGCTACCGTGTATCTCTGTAACCTGATCTCAATTCCCTTCAGCACTGAAAGCATTGACATAAACCCCATCCCTTGCAGTAGCGCAGATACAGCTCGCAGAGCGCAGTCCGCAGTATGCTGAAATCAGCTGAATGAATGGGATTAACTCCTCCGTGGGCAAAAAACAAGGAAATACTGTGAAGCTGCTTCTTTTACCCAACTGGATTTATTACAATGAACTTTAAAAAGCACCGGGACGCCACCTCAATGCAACACACCACGTACTGCGCCGTCACCTTTAATACAGCTCTAACGGCTTTAGAATCCACTGACACAGATACAATAATGACATTTAGTTACCAGATATGATCAGACATTGAATAAGTCGCAGCAGCCATTTGTTTACAGTTTAATAATTTATGTTTACATTCTGAGCAGTAGTTTTTTATTTATATATATATTTGGTGCAGTAGTTGTATGTGTAGATTTAAAGTAAGTGCAGTGGTTACAATATATCTATGTGTACAGTAAGAGCTATTCATGTGCACAGTAAGAGCAGTAGTTATATATATAAATATATATGATTGGTGCAGTAGTTGTATGTGTAGATTTAAAGTAAGTGCAGTGGTTACAATATATCTATGTGTACAGTAAGAGCTATTCATGTGCACAGTAAGAGCAGTAGTTATATATATAAATATATATGATTGGTGCAGTAGTTGTATTTGTAGATTTAAAGTAAGTGCAGTGGTTACAATATATTTATGTGTACAGTAAGAGCAGTAGTTTTATTTATATATATATATATCTTATCTCTGCTAAAACAAAAAGCCATCCAGTATGGCGCGGCATTGATTTAAGGGTTCTGTGTAAAAACAGACCCAGGATGCAAAAAATGTGAGACGGATGTCATTTGCATGTCTTACCCAGAATGCCTTGCTGCATATGGGGAATGTAACACCGGAGCTCTGGGATGCAGTTCATTGAATTGCTGTGATGTCTAAATGGCTTCTGCAATAATAAACCTTATTGGTTATTGCGTGGAGGCTTTTTATCTCACTTTTTGTCGTCCAGCAGAACCCAAGTAAATTATATATATACTGTGTGTGTATGTGTATATATATATATATATCAATCATATCTATATTTGTAGATTTACCGTAAGTGCAATAGTTATAATATCTATGTAAATTGAGTGCAGTAGTTATATGTATATAAGCAGTAGCTAAAGTATATCTATATGTATACGTACATTAAGTGCAGTAGTTATGTTTATATACATACAGTAGGTGTCGTAGTTGTATCAGTATAAATAAGAGCACTTATCATAATATTTGCATATATTTAATT
The DNA here is from genome assembly GCA_009667805.1 of Leptobrachium leishanense. NCBI lineage: Eukaryota > Metazoa > Chordata > Amphibia > Anura > Megophryidae > Leptobrachium > Leptobrachium leishanense. Next base: position 387,488,023 of record CM019066.1, on the reverse strand, counting down.
AGTGCAGAGGTTATAATATCTATATAAAGTGAGTGGTGCAGTAGTTATATACATACAGTGGCAAGAAAAAGTATGTGAACCCTTTGGGATTACGTGGAGTTTTGCATGAATTGGTCATAAAATGTGCTCTGATCTTCATCTAAGTCACAACAATTTGAAAAACACAGTCTGCTTAAAATAATACAACACAAACATTATATGTTTTCATGTTTTTATTGAACAGAACATGTAAACATTCACAGTGCAGGGTGGAAAAAGTATGTGAACCCCTAGCCTAATGACTTATCCAAGAGCTAATTGGAGCCAGGAGTGAGCCAACCTTGAGTCCAATCAGTGTGATATTATTGGATGTGTTGCTGAAAGCTGTCCTGCCCTTTAAAAACACACACCAGTTTTGGGTTTACTGGTTTCAAGAAGCACTGCCTGATGTGAACCATGCCTTGCAGAAAAGAGCTCTCAGAAGACCTACGCTCAAGACTTGTTGACTTGCATGAAGCTGGAAAGGGTTACAAAAGTATCTCCAAGAGCCTTGATGTTCATGTGTCCACGGTAAGACAGACTGTCTACAAATGGAGAAAGTTCAGCACTGTTGCTACTCTCCCCAGGCGTGGTTGTCCTGTAAAGATGACTGCAAGAGCACAGCGCAGAATGCTTAATGAGGTAAAGAAGAATCCTAGAGTGTCAGCTAAAGACTTACAGAAATCTCTGGCACATGCTAACATTTTTGTTGACACATCTACAATAAGGAAAACATTAAACAAGAATGGAGTACATGGGAGGACACCACGGAGGAAGCCATTGCTGTCCAAAAAGAATATTGCAGCACGTTTGAAGTTTGCAAAAGAGCACCTGGATGTTCCACAGCACTACTGGCAAAATATTCTGTGGACAGATGAAACCAAAATTGAGTTGTTTGGAAAAAACACACAACACTATGTGTGGAGAAAAAAAGGCACAGCACACCAACATCAAAACCTCATCCCCACTGTAAAACATGGCGGAGGACGCATCATGGTTTGGGGCTGCTTTGCTGCCTCAGGGCCTGGACGGATTGTTGTCATTGATGGAAAAATGAATTCCAGAGTTTATCAAGACATTTTGCAGGAAAACGTAAGACCATCTGTCCGCCAAATGAGGCTCCGCAGAGGATGGGTGATGCAACAGGACAATGACCCAAAGCATACAAGTAATTCAACAGAAGAATGGCTTCAACAAAACAAAATACGCCTTCTGGAGTGGCCCAGTCAGAGTCCTGACCTCAACCCGATTGAAATGCTGTGGCATGACCTTAAGAGAGCGATTCACACCAGACATCCCAAGAATATTGCTACACTGAAACAGTTTTGTGAAGAGGAGTGGTCCAAAATTACTCCAGATCGTTGTGCAGGTCTGATCTGCAACTACAGGAAACGTTTGGTTGAGGTTATTGCTGCCAAAGGAGGGTCAACCAGTTATTAAGTCCAAAGGTTCAAATACTTTTTCCACCCTGCACTGTGAATGTTTACATGTTCTGTTCAATAAAAACATGAAAACATATACAGGGTTATTCAGTGAGCGTGTAAAGCAGGAGAATGAAAAATTCTAGGTCAAAATAGCCAAACCAGAAAAATTCTCACTTACATCTCACTTTGCAAATCGGCTATTTTGACCTAGAATTTTTCATTCTCCAGTCATTCTGCGGCTTTTCACGCTCTCTGAATAACCCTGATAATGTTTGTGTTGTATTATTTTAAGCAGACTGTGTTTTTCAAATTGTTGTGACTTAGATGAAGATCAGAGCACATTTTATGACCAATTCATGCAAAACTCCACGTAATCCCAAAGGGTTCACATACTTTTTCTTGCCACTGTATAAACAGTAACTGCAGTAGTTTTATATGTATACATACATTAAGTGCAGTAGTTATGCTTATATTAGGGATGTGCGTTTCGGGTTTCGGAATTTCGGAATTTTCACAAAATTTCCCAATTCGTGCATTCGGATTCTGCCGATTTTCTGAAAATTTTCAGATCCGACACGGCAGATCCGAATAAATTTTCGTGGACTAGAAATGTGTAAAATCGAAATTCATTTTCGTTCCATTCGTGATTTCGGCTCCATTCCTGATTTCGGTTCCATTTCAATAATTTCGGACATCGTATTTATATCGCTGATTCTGTAATTAAATTTTGTATCATTCCCATCTCAATGTAACCTTCCTGGAAATCCAGAGAAATCTCAATGTAACCTTCCTGGGAACCAGAGAAATCTCAATGTATCCTTCTTGTAAAACCAGAGAAATCTCAATGTATCCTTCCTGGGAACCAGAGAAATCTCAATGTATCCTTCCTGGGAAACCAGAGAAATCTCAATGTATCCTTCTTGTAAAACCAGAGAAATCTCAATGTATCCTTCCCGGGAAACCAGAGAAATCTCAATGTATCCTTCTTGTAAAACCAGAGAAATCTCAATGTATCCTTCCTGGGAACCAGAGAAATCTCAATGTATCCTTCCTGGAAAACCAGAGAAATCTCAATGTATCCTTCCTGGGAACCAGAGAAATCTCAATGTATCCTTCCTGGAAAACCAGAGAAATCTCAATGTATCCTTCCTGGAAAACCAGAGAAATCTCAATGTATCCTTCTTGTAAAACCAGAGAAATCTCAATGTATCCTTCCTGGGAAACCAGAGAAATCTCAATGTATCCTTCCTGGAAACCAGAGAAATCTCAATGTATCCTTCCTGGGAACCAGAGAAATCTCAATGTATCCTTCTTGTAAAACCAGAGAAATCTCAATGTATCCTTCCCGGGAAACCAGAGAAATCTCAATGTATCCTTCTTGTAAAACCAGAGAAATCTCAATGTATCCTTCCCGGGAAACCAGAGAAATCTCAATGTATCCTTCCCGGGAAACCAGAGAAATCTCAATGTATCCTTCCCGGGAAACCAGAGAAATCTCAATGTATCCTTCTTGTAAAACCAGAGAAATCTCAATGTATCCTTCCCGGGAAACCAGAGAAATCTCAATGTATCCTTCCCGGGAAACCAGAGAAATCTCAATGTATCCTTCCCGGGAAACCAGAGAAATCTCAATGTATCCTTCCCGGGAAACCAGAGAAATCTCAATGTATCCTTCCTGGAAACCAGAGAAATCTCAATGTATCCTTCTTGTAAAAGATGAGAAATCTCAATGGCAGAATTATCGTATCGTATATCCGAAAAACCATTTGTTTACGTCAAAACGAATAGACACTTTGAAACGAGGAGAACAGACATTCCGAAAAACACGAAAATTTCCGAAATCACGAAAAACAAGTCAATACGAAAAACGAACCGAACCAAAACGAAAATCGGCCGAAACGAGTCGAAACGAAAATTTACAAAATCCGAACGAACCGAATCGAACCGAAAAAATAAATCGGTGCACAAGCCTAGCTTATATACATACAGTAGGTGCTGTAGTTGTAACATTATAAATATGAGCAGTCATTTATTATTTATTTGCAAAGTGTTTTACCAGGAAGGATACATTGAGATTTCTCTCGTTTTCAAGTATGTCCTGGATTCAAGAACATTGAATTGTTACAGTTACAGAAATACAAAGTAATAAATGCAAGATATTAAGAACAAAACACAAATATACAGATTAACACAGAAAATAAATATGTAGGTAATACAGTTACTGTGTTACATGTTTACAGGTGCATTCTGTATATAGTCAGTGTTACATGTTTACGTGTGCATTCTGTATATAGTCACTGTGTTACATGTTTACAGGCGCATTCTGTATATAGTCACTATGTTACATGTTTACAGGTGCATTCTGTATATAGTCACTGTGTTACATGTTTACAGGTACATTCTGTATATAGTCACTATATTACATGTTTACAGGTGCATTCTGTATATAGTCACTATGTTACATGTTTACAGGTACATTCTGTATATAGTCACTGTGTTACAGGTTTACAGGCGCATTCTGTATATAGTCACTGTTACATGTTTACAGGTGCATTCTGTATATAGTCACTGTGTTACATGTTTACAGGTGCATTCTGTATATAGTCACTATGTTACATGTTTACAGGTACATTCTGTATATAGTCACTATGTTACATGTTTACAGGTACATTCTGTATATAGTCACTGTGTTACATGTTTACAGGTGCATTCTGTATATAGTCACTGTGTTACAGGTTTACAGGCGCATTCTGTATATAGTCACTGTGTTACATGTTTACAGGTGCATTCTGTATATAGTCACTGTGTTACATGTTTACAGGCGCATTCTGTATATAGTCAGTGTTACATGTTTAGAGGTGCTTTCTGTATATAGTCACTGTGTTACATGTTTACAGGCGCATTCTGTATATAGTCACTGTGTTAACATGTTTACAGGTGCATTCTGTATATAGTCACTGTGTTACATGTTTACAGGCGCATTCTGTATATAGTCACTGTGTTAACATGTTTACAGGTGCATTCTGTATATAGTCACTGTGTTACATGTTTACAGGTGCACTCTGTATATAGTCACTATGTTACATGTTTACAGGTGCATTCTGTATATAGTCACTGTTACATGTTTACAGGTGCATTCTGTATATAGTCACTATGTTACATGTTTACAGGTGCATTCTGTATATAGTCACTGTGTTACATGTTTACAGGTGCACTCTGTATATAGTCACTGTGTTACATGTTTACAGGTGCATTCTGTATATAGTCACTGTTACATGTTTACAGGTGCATTCTGTATATAGTCACTATGTTACATGTTTACAGGCGCATTCTGTATATAGTCACTATGTTACATGTTTACAGGCGCATTCTGTATATAGTCACTGTGTTACATGTTTACAGGTGCATTCTGTATATAGTCACTGTGATACATGTTTACAGGTGCATTCTGTATATAGTCACTATGTTACATGTTTACAGGCGCATTCTGTATATAGTCACTATGTTACATGTTTACAGGCGCATTCTGTATATAGTCACTGTGTTACATGTTTACAGGCGCATTCTGTATATAGTCACTGTGTTACATGTTTACAGGCGCATTCTGTATATAGTCACTGTTACATGTTTACAGGCGCATTCTGTATATAGTCACTGTGTTACATGTTTACAGGCGCATTCTGTATATAGTCACTATGTTACATGTTTACAGGCGCATTCTGTATATAGTCACTGTGTTACATGTTTACAGGTGCATTCTGTATATAGTCACTGTGTTACATGTTTACAGGTGCATTCTGTATTGAGGTATGTTAATCGGGAGCTCTTGAGTAGGGATGAGCTACCCCCGAGTTCGGTTCGCATTCGAACTCAAACTCAATGCAAGTCAATGGGACTCAAAATTCGGTTTTTAGAGTGCCCTCCAAGAGGGCATATATGCTAGATATTTGCCATAAAAGGTGTATGGGGGTCCGGGTAGTGCCCTGGGGGACAGGAAACAAGGACAAAAAGTTTTAAAAAGAAGTTTTTAAAGGGACAGTGAGTTTTCCATGAAATAAGGGTTAAAAATAAAAACGAAAAATTCCTTCAAATATCGTGCCTAGGAGGTCCCCATAACCTGCCCGTGAAGTGGCGGATTTCTAGGATGTATAGAAACATTTAAAAACAATGTCCTGGTCCGGGTAGTGCCCTGGGGGACAGGAAACAAGGACAAAAAGTTTTCAAAACAGACGTTTTTAACCCCTTCACTGCTGACAACGTGTGGGACACGTCCTCAGTTACTCCCACTGTATGCTGAGGAGGATGTGTCCCACACGTCATCAGCTTTGCGGGACCCCCGGCGGAGATGCTGATGGGGTTGTGTATAGAGATGCTGTGAGGCTGTGTATAGAGATGCTGTGAGGTTGTGTATAGAGATGCCTTGCGGCGCCAAAGTGCGGCCTAGCTCGGGGGGGGGGCGCCATCTTGGATGGCGGCTCCACCCCCGGGTCCCCCCTCACTGCCTGACGTCCTCACGCATAGCGTGATGACGTCAGATAGGCGGGGAACCCCTAGCTGCCCAGAATCCCCTGGTGGAGATATCGGTGTTCAAATGAACCCCCTATCTCCAGAACAGTGGCAGCTAGGGGGTCATGGAGGGTGTCAATCGAAAGGCCTGAGCATGATACCCAACATGACCATGTATAAAGTAAAAAAATAAATAAAAACATGTATTTTTTTTGTGTGTTGTTTTTATTAATGCAGCAATATTGTTCTCATTTCAAATTATAATGCTGCACTAATGATTTTTTTCTATGGGGTGCGTTTGCTATAAATCACGTAATTCCCCCCCACAAAATGTAACAAGTCCCCATTTCTAATTTTTGTACAAGCGCACCCCATAGAAAATATAACCGCAAACGCTCATGTGATAAAATGTGAAAAAAAACACTTTACACACTGCAGATGATTAAAAATTCAATTTTTATTGCATTTTTTGTCATAATATACAGGCAGGACATGACGTATACATATAAAAATGATATATTATGAATCTGCGGAGTCTGCCGGAAAGAACAATATATAATATGTCTGAGTCATTTAATAAAATGTGGCTTCATATCGCGTTTAAACATGATGAGCGAAATCGGTAAAAATGAGCTAAGGGGTTAAACAGCATATCAGAGGAAGATTTAGTAGAGAAATGAACACTTCTCAGAAGCACAGGTGTTGTTTGATACATGTTCAGATCAGGAGACACCACACCCTCAGTCTCTAACAATGTATCAAATTCATCAGACCAGACTAATTAAAAGCACAACACTAATTAACACCTGTTGTTTACGCCGTTTGAGAACACAGGTCATTTAGAGGTGAGAATCTTTGCACCTAGACATTAGTTTTTAATTCAATATCTAATAAACCGTTGCTTATAATATTCTACAGTAAAGAGTCTCTTTATTTCTAGTTTTTTTTAGTATTTTTTTAAGCATTTTTCATACTTTTTAAAAAAAAAATTTTTTTTTTCGAACTCGAACCGAACACGCCAAAAAGTTCGAAGTTCGCGAACTTGCGAACGGCCAAAGTTCGAATCGAACTCTGAACTGATCGAGCCGAATAGCTCATCCCTACTCTTGAGTGACTTTAGACTGGGGGAAGATTTGATGGTGTCTGGGAGGTTAGTCCATAATTGCGGTGCTCTGTAGGAAAATGAGGATCGAGCCACTTTCTTTTTGTATTGTGGTATTGCAAGTAAGGTGCTGGTCCTGGATCGGAGGTTATAGGATGAGGGAACTGCTGGAGGAAGCAGTCTATTCAGGTAGGGTGGCAGCTTCCCAGAAATGCTCTTAAACACCAGGCTGGAAAGGTGACTGGTGCATCTAGATTCCAGCGATGGCCAGTTTAGCTCTTTTAACATGTCACAATGGTGTGTCATGTAGTTACATTGTAGCACAAAGCGGCAGAATGAGTTATACAATGTAGTAAGTTTATGAAGGTGTGTTTGCGGGGCGGCTGCATACACTACATCTCCGTAATCAATAGCCGGCATAAGCATTTGCTGTACAATCTGCTTTCTTACCGCAGGGCTCAGGCAGGATTTGTTTCTGTACAGGGCACCTAGTTTGGGGTAAAGTTTAGATGAGAGTTTTTCGATGTGGGGCAAAAGGATAGATTTGGGTCTAACCACATACCTAGATATTTGAGAGAAGTGAATGTGGTCAGCGTGCCATTTGATTTTGTCCTGACACATAGATGGGGATTTTGCAATTTGTGTAATTTAGGTTTTGTTCCAAAGAGCATCGTTACAGTTTTGTCAGTATTTAAAAAAGGTTTGTTATCTTTGATCCACGTTTCTACCCCTGTGAATTGTTCTTGCAGCACAGCCTCCAGCTGCGGGAGATTTGGTTTGCTGGTATAGATCACAGTGTCGTCTGCGTACATGTGTACAGTTGAGGCTTTGCAGACGTTGGGCAGATCGTTTATGAATATTGTGAATAGCAGGGGGCCTAGTATTGAGCCTTGGGGTACACCGCAAGTGACTGGGAGCGGGAGGGAGGAGCTGCCAGAAATTGACACATATTGTGATCGGTCAGATACATATGATTGAAACCAGGTTAACGTGCGATCACCAATGCCAGAGTTTTTAAGTTTTTCTAACAAGATGCCATGGTCTACTGTGTCAAAGGCCTTGGCAAAATCAAGGAAGATTCTCCAGTTAGGTTTCCTTGTTCCATCCCAGCTTGGATATCATTGCAGACTTTTAAAAGGGCGGTTGTGGTTGAATGATTTGGACGAAAGCCGGATTGATCCGGGGTTAAATAGTTAAATTATTATTATAATAGTTATTATAATGTTTGCATATGTTCAGTAAGTGCAGTAGTTATAATATTTCTTTTTACAATATGTGCAGTAGTTATACTATTTATACACACTGTCAGGTTAGCAATGACATATGTCTACACAGTAAGGGCAGTTAATATAATAGCCAGATATGCAGTAAGGGTAGTAGTTGTAATATTTGTATCTGTCAGTGCAGTAGTTAGAATATTTGTAATCATAAAATACATGCAGTAGTTATAGTATTTCTAGATACAGGTTGTGTAGTAATGTTAATATTTATTTATGCTGTAAAGGCAGTAGCTACATCCAGACATGAAGTCAATGTAGTCGTTATACATGTATCTATACGGTAAGTGCAGTAGTTATGGTATTTGCAAGTATACATTATGTACAATTAAAAAAAAAAAGAGATATACAGTCAGTGCGGTATTTGTAATATTTTTATCTATATAGTACGAGCAGTAGTTACAATATTTGTTCAGAGAGTCCGTGCAGTAATTAGGTGTATCTGTACAGGACAATAGATTTATTTTCAGATATACAGTCAGTGCAGTAGTTATAGAATGTGCACTTATTCTGTAAGTACAGTAGTTATATTTGAATAGCGTTGGTGCAGTAGTTATAGAATGTGCACTTATTCTGTAAGTACAGTAGTTATATTTGAATAGCGTTGGTGCAGTAGTTAGATCTGTATGAATAGATACCAGTGCTTTAGCCATATTGATAAACACAGCACATTAGTTATTATGTTACTTGTAATATGTTTGTATACACAGTCGCTGCAGTAGTTATATATATATATATACAGCGAGTGCATTTTCCCATCATTACCGGTGTTGCTCTGTGAGCCCCAGTGCTCGCTTTCTGAGGATGGCCAACTCAGATTTGGAGAATGGGGAGTGCTGGTCTTTGGTCAGAGTACTGGACCAGGACGCGGTTACTGATAGTTTACTTATAGCTTAACCCTTTCCTGCCCAGAGTCACCATCATGCTGCGTTGCCCCCACGTTAACCCTCTACCTCGGTCCCCTCCGCATGTCGCCTCCGACCTCAAGTCCATTCAATTCAACATCAAGGGCTTCTAGAGAATTCCGCAGATGCTTCCCAGGTCCTGGCGGACTCTGCACGGCCCCAGGACAGTGTGATTGAGACTTGCATGCTGGTATTAAAGGGTTAACACCAGTGACAGAAGCCAAAATATTCCAGGAAGGGGTTAACAGAGAATTTCACTGCAGAAAAGCGAGCGCTACAAGACGTGCGCAGACAGTCGGGGGTTAAACAATGATATCTGAGGGTGGAGACTGGAACAGCTATACTGTGAGTTAACCCTTGCTTGTCTGAGAGTTTGGGAACCATATCTCCTAAGACGCCCTCGGGCATGATGGGAGTCGTAGTTTTCAGACATTGATCCGTTGTAAAAAATCTGCACAATAAAAAAAAAAAATTCTTGGCAATAATATTAACTGTTAGCGTGCTGGACAGCAGACAGGGCCCCAAAATCGTGAGAACGCGCAGAACGCTCAGGCGGCAAATTCACTAAACAGCGAAATGCTTCATCTGAAAAAAACAAATTCCTTTTTTTTAAAACAACCAAAACTGAGAAATCTCAGCCTAAACTGTGCATTAAAATATGTAAATAGTCCTCCATTTAGTGGATAAACCCCTTGGTGTTAAAAAAAAGGCATTTGCCAGATTTGGGCGATGATTTGTTTAAACACGAGACGTGGTCAATTTCAGAATATCTTTTATTCTTATTAATCCGATTTTATTTCATTTGAATCAAAAATATTGTGTTTTCCTTTTTTTTGCTACTTTTCCTCTAACGAATGATTGAAGACCTGAAGCTTCTCCGTGGCTCCATATATTCAGGGTGTGTGTGTGTCTTTTTAGGGGCTCCTCCATATATTCAGGGTGTGCGGGTGTGTTTTTAGGGGCTCCTCCATATATTCAGGGTGTGCGGGTGTGTTTTTAGGGGTTCCTCCATATATTCAGGGTGTGCGGGTGTCTTTTTAGGGGCTCCTCCATATATTCAGGGTGTGTGGGTGTATTTTTAGGGGTTCCTCCATATATTCAGGGTGTGCGGGTGTCTTTTTAGGGGTTCCTTCATATATTCAGGGTGTGCGGGTGTGTTTTTAAGGTTCCTCCATATATTCAGGGTGTGCGGGTGTCTTTTTAGTGGCTCCTCCATATATTCAGGGTGTGCGGGTGTGTTTTTAGGGGCTCCTCCATATATTCAGGGTGTGCGGGTGTGTTTTTAGGGGTTCCTCCATATATTCAGGGTGTGCGGGTGTGTTTTTAGGAGTTCCTCCATATATTCAGGGTGTGTTTAGGGGCTCCTCCATATATTCAGGGTGTGCGGGTGTCTTTTTAGGAGTTCCTCCATATATTCAGGGTGTGCGGGTGTCTTTTTAGGGGCTCCTCCATATATTCAGGGTGTGCGGGTGTGTTTTTAGGGGTTCCTCCATATATTCGTTATGTGCAGGTGTGTTTTTAGGGGCTCCTCCATGTATTCGGGGTGTGCAGGTGTGTTTTTAGGGGTTCCTCCATGTATTCGGGGTGTGCAGGTGTGTTTTTAGGGGTTCCTCCATATATTCAGGGTGTGCGGGTGTGTTTTTTAGGGGTTCCTCCATATATTCAGGGTGTGTGGGTGTTTTTTAGGGGCTCCTCCATATATTCAGGGTGTGTGGGTGTCTTTTTAGTGGCTCCTCCATATATTCAGGGTGTGCGGGTGTGTTTTTAGGAGTTCCTCCATATATTCAGGGTGTGTAGGGGGTTCCTCCATATATTCAGGGTGTGCGGGTGTGTTTTCAGGGGCTCCTCCATATATTCAGGGTGTGCGGGTGTGTTTTTAGGGGTTCCTCCATATATTCAGGGTGTGCGGGTGTCTTTTTAGGGGCTCCTCCATATATATTCAGGGTGTGCGGGTGTGTTTTTAGGGGTTCCTCCATATATTCAGGGTGTGCGGGTGTCTTTTTAGGGGCTCCTCCATATATTCAGGGTGTGTGGGTGTCTTTTTAGGGGCTCCTCCATATATTCAGGGTGTGTGGGTGTCTTTTTAGGGGTTCCTCCATATATTCAGGGTGTGCGGGTGTCTTTTTAGTGGCTCCTCCATATATTCAGGGTGTGCGGGTGTGTTTTTAGGAGTTCCTCCATATATTCAGGGTGTGTTTAGGGGTTCCTCCATATATTCAGGGTGTGCGGGTGTGTTTTTAGGGGTTCCTCCATATATTCAGGGTGTGCGGGTGTCTTTTTAGGGGCTCCTCCATATATTCAGGGTGTGCGGGTGTGTTTTCAGGGGCTCCTCCATATATTCAGGGTGTGCGGGTGTGTTTTTAGGGGTTCCTCCATATATTCAGGGTGTGCGGGTGTCTTTTTAGGGGCTCCTCCATATATTCAGGGTGTGGGGGTGTCTTTTAGGGGCTCCTCCATATATTCAGGGTGTGCGGATGTCTTTTAGGGGCTCCTCCATATATTCAGGGTGTGCGGGTGTCTTTTTAGGGGCTCCTCCATATATTCAGGGTGTGCGGGCGTCTTTTTAGGGGCTCCTCCATATATTCAGGGTGTGCGGGTGTGTTTTTAGGGGCTCCTCCATATATTCAGGGTGTGCGGGTGTCTTTTTAGGAGCTCCTCCATGTATTCGTTGTGTGCAGGTGTGTTTTTAGGGGCTCCTCCATGTATTCGGGGTGTGCAGGTGTGTTTTTAGGGGTTCCTCCATGTATTCGGGGTGTGCAGGTGTGTTTTTTAGGGGTTCCTCCATGTATTCGTTGTGTGCAGGTGTGTTTTTAGGGGTTCCTCCATGTATTCGGGGTGTGTGGGTGTGTTTTTAGGGGCTCCTCCATGTATTCGGGGTGTGCAGGTGTGTTTTTAGGGGTTCCTCCATGTATTCGGGGTGTGCAGGTGTGTTTTTAGGGGTTCCTCCATGTATTCGGGGTGTGCAGGTGTGTTTTTAGGGGTTCCTCCATGTATTCGGGGTGTGCAGGTGTGTTTTTAGGGGTTCCTCCATGTATTCGTTGTGTGCAGGTGTGTTTTTAGGGGCTCCTCCATGTATTCGGGGTGTACGGGTTTGTTTTTAGGGGTTCCTCCATGTATTCGGGGTGTGCGGGTGTATAACAATAAACCCCCAGCTCTGTGTCTGTGATGTTTAATAAACGCTGTTAGAAAGTGTTCGCTGTAAAGAAGATGTGTTGCTTCGGTTATTGACGCCGCTCGGTCATGATGTCATTTAATGTAAATAAAGAGGCTGCGCCGGTGTTCCCTTTAATGTCTTCCCCCTCAGCCTCCATGCACAGTATCAGGTTAAGGCCTTTATATTCAGGCAGGACGTGGTGCAGTGTTTGCAAACATGGGATTTAAGGAATGGTGCGGCTCGCCCGTACAATCCATTTTCCTCTCACACTCAGTGCTCGCTCGGGATATATGGTGTAACGACACTAGAGATGGGCCAAAGAGCTGACACTCATGTTTCCATGCCCTAGGTGAATCTTCTTTTCTCTCCGCGTCTGTCGGCGATAAGACCCAAATGATTTCATTGGATGTTACTTAATGTGAGAGATAATTACATTGTATTAAACGTTATTGATAAACAATATTCCATCGATATTTCTGTAAATCTTCCGGCAGACATTCCGACGGTTATTCACAAAGTGCCGGTGTTGCTGTCGCCTCAAACAATGTAACAATGGGAATTTTTAACAACTGACACAAACTTCGGTGTTTCAAAATGAGGAATTGAAATGGCAGCAGAAGGAGATTCACTGGTGAAGCTTCCCCTGCTGCTGTATGAGTTCATATTTTGGAAAACAATGAAGTTTGTCGCAGTTCAGTTGCAACAACAGTGATTTCAACAGTTTTTTTTCAGCTGCAGCAAACGCCGGCGCCGCGCGAATAACCCTGAGTTAATATTGGGCTGGTTGTCGCGGTGTGATGTCACACGTGTTTTCGCTCTGGTTGTCGCGGTGTGATGTCACACGTGTTTTCGCTCTGTTTGTCGTGGTGTGATGTCACACGTGTTTTCACTCTGGTTGTTGCGGTGTGATGTCACGCGTGTTTTCGCTCTGGTTGTCGCGGTGTGATGTCACACATGTTATCGCGGTGTGATGTCACACGTGTTTTCGCTCTGGTTGTCGCGGTGTGATGTCACACGTGTTTTCGCTCTGGTTGTCGCGGTATGTCACACGTGTTTTCGCTCTGGTTGTCGCGGTGTGATGCCACACGTGTTTTCGCTCTGGTTGTCGCGGTGTGATGTCACACGTGTTTTCGCTCTGGTTGTCGCGGTGTGATGTCACACGTGTTTTCGCTCTGGTTGTCGCGGTGTGATGTCACACGTGTTTTCGCTCTGGTTGTCGGCGGTGTGATGTCACACGTGTTTTCGCTCTGGTTGTCGCGGTGTGATGTCACACGTGTTTTCGCTCTGGTTGTCGCGGTGTGATGTCACACGTGTTTTTGCTCTGGTTGTCGCGGTGTGATGTCACACGTGTTTTCGCTCTGGTTGTCGCGGTGTGATGTCACACGTGTTTTCGCTCTGGTTGTCGCGGTTTAATGTCACGCGTGTTTTCGCTCTGTTTGTCGCGTTGTGATGTCACACGTGTTTTCGCTCTGTTTGTCGCGGTGTGATGTCACACGTGTTTTCGCTCTGGTTGTCGCGGTGTGATGTCACACGTGTTTTCGCTCTGGTTGTCGCGGTGTGATGTCACACGTGTTTTCGCTCTGGTTGTCGCGGTGTGATGTCACACGTGTTTTCACTCTGTTTGTCGCTCTTGTTTTCCAGTCGTTTTGTTGCACAGATTCCATATTTTGTTTCATTGTGTCGCTGAGGTGTTGTTTGCGGGACGGGCCGCAAGAGGGCGCCGTGGAGAGCAGAATTATGTTTAAAAAATGTATAAACCCCGATCGGGCACCACAATAAACCCCGTGCCAGGTGCAGCGTGTCACAGGGATTATACGGTTACGTGACGCCTGTCACAGGGTGAAAAGATGTGACGGGGCAAAAAGTGACGGCCAGAAACAGTCACAGCATCTCCAAAACGCCAAGTCAGGTAGGGTGTTCCCAGTGTGCAGTGGTTAGTACCGACCATACATGGTGCACGAGGGACAACCGGTGACTGACCGGCATCAGGGTCATGGGCGCCCGAGGCTCATTAATGCACGTGGAGAGGGAAGGCCCCGGCCCATCTGGTCCCGTCACACAGAGGAGATACTGGAGACTAGACATGTTCATGGTGGTTTTTTTTTTTCTCGTTCCATTTAGTTTTTTTCCCCTCCCGTTTTTTTTCCCGTTTTGGATCATTTCTGTCTTTTTTTTTTTTCTTTTTTCGGATTACTTCATTTTTTGTTTTTATTAATTATTTATGTTTCGGGTTGATTCGTTTATCGTTTTTATGAGGTTTTTCGTATTTTCGAGCGATTCGTATTTTCTTGTGGCCGGTATTTCGTTTTCCAGATCACTTCGTTTCTCCTTTTTATGGGTTATTTCATATTACGGGTTGATTCGTTTTTCGTTTTTATGAGTTATTTCGTTTTTATCGTTATTTTGGAATATGAAACCGATTACTAATACAATAAAATGAAAATACCAGCCGTACAAAGTAATCCCAAAGAATTCAACGTAAAAAAATGAAACCCATGGGATCCTCCTGCTGATTAAACCAGGCGAACTGAAGCACCGAAAATCAAGGCATTACACTGACATAAAATTTCACCCAAAAAAATCCTGAAAAATGCCTAAAAAATCCTAAAAAAAAACCAAAACAAAGAGACTTTTTGCTGCAGATTAAAATAATAAATGGTTTATTAGATATTGAATTTAAAACGGGAATATTTGTAACATGGAAGCCTATGGGATTCGCCTGATTAAACCTGCCGAATGAAACCACTGAACATCAGGGCATTTCACTGACATTTCTCTGCTGTTCAATGTGAATAGATAAACCATTGCTTCTCTATGGGGGATTTCACTACCGCCGAACAGACACCGTATTTCAATGCCGCCGAACAGGCACTGTATTTCACTGCCGCCGAATAGGCACTGAACGGCACCATGGCGAACTGACTGGAGCACCGAAAATCAGGGCATTTAACTGAAATAAAACTTCACCGAAAAATGCCTAAAAAATCCTAAAAAAATAAATAAATGAAGAGACTTTTTGCTGCAAGTGAAAAAAATAAATGGTCGAATAAATATTTAATAAAAACTGGGAATTTTTTCACATTGAAACCTATGGGCGAATCCAATAGGTTTCAATGTTAAAAAGATCCCCGTTTTTGTTAGTTTGAAATCATCTCGTTCTGTTTATTTTTTTTCATTTTGGGTTATTTTCGTTCTGTTTTTTTTTTCATTTTGGGTTATTCTCGTTCTGTTTTTTTCATTTCCGATCTTTTCCGGATCATTTTGTTTCCCGATCTTTCGTTTAGTTGTTTTCGTTTTGCTGCCACAATCTGTATTTTCAGCAGATTCGCATTTTCAGAAAACAAAAAAAAATACTAAAACGGTGATTTTTGTTTGTATTTGAATTCGGAACGAAACAATACGCACATGTCTACTGGAGATAATCTGCCGAAACATGTACCGCTGGCCGTGATAGAAAGGTATCAGCACACACGTGACACGCACCACCTACTTAGAGATTGCTGCAGACCGTGTAACCCCTTCATGGCCTTGATCGGTAGAAAGGGCGGCACAGTGGCGCGTGTCCATTTATAGATTAAATACTTTCATATTAATTTTCCCCAGACTGGCAGCGCGCAGACGGAGACATTAGACAGGCATTTGATGCCCGCTTTGCCCACTTACTTTCCAGCCCCTTTAAGGAAGCGGCGATCTAACAGTCATTTCATTATCTCTTGTCTGCGCCCATATGCTCCTCGCCTCATAAATCCGATGGCCGTAAATATCTCCACGCTGTCATCTTACTTATCTGGTGGCATAAATTCCTCCGGAGCACATCTCCAGCACTCGCCCACGTGTCCCGGCCACGGCAGATGGCGTTCGCTGGGTTTGCGCAGCAAATGGCAGGCGATAAGTGTCTGGCACGTGATCAGCCTGTTTTGCTCTCCAATAAATCCAGATTTATTGGGACTTACAAGCGTATCTCCCGGCCGGCGCATAAACAACACCAATAAACACATCAGAGCGGAAAGTGCGAGAAATCTGGCAATAAGCAGGAGGTGCGCAGACTAGCGGATCCTCTCTGATCCTTGGCAGGTGGCAGTACCGGCAACATGGAGCCTACTTATGGTGCGTCCCACCTGCCCGAGGCGTGTGAATGTCACAAAGTGTCCTCCTATACCTCACTTCGAGGATAAAATCTTCATCCTGTAGAACACGCCCAAGGAGCACACATGGCACTTTACTCACTGATGCCCCTGGTTGCCACAGTAGGAACGTCTCGTTCGCAGCATACTTTGTGCAAATCCATCCTATAAAATCTCCCAATGCGGCTGCATGACGTAACGGATAATTGCACAACTTTTTTGTCATTATTTTATACTTTAGTTTGGTGTATTAGCGCATGCGCTGGCATGATGGCATTAACCCTGTGGCTTCCTGCTCTGAGGCCGTGGCACTGGTAATGTGCGGAGGTTGGTGTGATATATTTGGGTTCGTCTTTGATCACTGTTTTTGTGCATGTTTAATCATAGTCTCATTAAAAGTGTAATCAGGCCTGCACATTGGGGGCCCCGCACTTCAGTTCTCACCCTCCGTGTGATAAAAAGCAATCCATCACCTCTCTCTCTCTGGGGGTGAGGGGTGTCTATCTGTGGTCGAGAGGGGTCAGGAGTGTCTATCTGGGGGAGGAAGGAAGATCAGGGGGGTCATTATGTGTATCTGTGTATGAAAAAAGGTGGCGCATAAGGAGGCGTGGCTTTGGAAGTGTGGCAAGGGGCCCCCAAAAAGGTCTCACACCAGGGTCCCTCAAATGCCAGAGGTGGCCTTGTGTGCATTTAATTGACTTTTGGTTTCAAATGTTTACTTTGAACCAATATGAGAACAAAACGGATCACCTGATGCGCAGACTAGACATGTGCACAACGGAAACATTTGTTTCGTTTCGTATCAACTTGTTTCATTTTTTTCAATTTGTTTCAGTGTTTTCGTTATGTTACCGCGATACATATTTCGGATTAATCCGTTATTTCATTTTTATTAGGCTTTTCGTGTTTCGGATCAGTTTGTTATTTCATTTTCTTAGTTATTTCAGAACGTGAAACGGATTAATTAATTAGGGTAACCCCCCCCAAAAAAAAACGTAATTCCCCTGGTCCGGAGCCCCGCGGAGCTGCTGTCCTTTGTGCTGAATAGGTTTCAGCACCATATACAACCTCCGCCAAACACAGCCAGACTGAAGGAAAAGGAATAAAAGCACTGTTCGGCAAACCCATATGGTTTAGAGCAGGACGGCCAAACTCAAGTTTCCTCAGATGCTGATGCCTACAAATCCCATAATTCCTTCAATGCAATAGATGACCAGAGACTCGTGGAGGTTGTAGTTTTGGAAACATTTGGGGGGGCCGCAGTTTGATGTCCCTGGTTCAGCAGGATTATGATATGCTCAATGGTGGAAAGGATTTCACTGTCATGATGTTCATTCTATAAAAGTGGTCTGTAGAAATCATTGCACTTGCTTGGGTTGACTCCTATTTATCCAACAGGTCCTTCTGTGTGTCCTTTGCTGGTAACTCCTCCTCTTCATTGCCTCTATCTGTTGGTGTACCTCAAGGCTCTGTCCTTGGTCCTCTGCTCTTTTCCATCTACACCTCCTCCCTGGGCAAAATCATCAACAGCTTTGGCTTTAATTACCACCTCTACGCTGATGACACTCAGATCTACCTCTCTAGCCCTGATCTCTCTCCCCCTGTCCTTTCAAAGTCAGTGACTGTTTATCTGGCATCTCCTCCTGGATGGCCTCCCACCACCTAAAGATCAACATGTCAAAGACTGAGCTCCTACTTATTCCTCCCTCCAATGCCTCCCCACCTCCTGACTTCTCTATCACGGTGGAGGGTATCACCATCTCCCATCAAACCAAGTTCGCTGTCTTGGAGTTACACT
Source organism: Leptobrachium leishanense (assembly GCA_009667805.1). NCBI lineage: Eukaryota > Metazoa > Chordata > Amphibia > Anura > Megophryidae > Leptobrachium > Leptobrachium leishanense. The sequence continues at coordinate 387,469,715 of CM019066.1, read as the reverse complement.
AGACTCTGCTCTTTCCTTCATCCCCCACATCCAGTCTCTTTCCTCCTCCTGCCGATACCAACTGCGTAATATGTACAGAATTCGGCCATTTCTTACCGCTGTCGCCAAAACAACTCATACACGCCCTGGTAATCTCCCGACTCGACTATTGCAATAATCTCTTATCTGGCCTCCCCTCTGTCCCACCCTCTCCCCCCTACAATCCATCCTGAACTGAACGCCTCCGCCAGGCTAATTCACCTCACCTGCCGCTCTGTCTCTGCCGCTCCCCTCTGCGAGTCCCTTCACTGGCTCCCCATCCACTGCAGAATTAAGTTCAAAATGCTTATCCTTACCTACAAAACCCTCACTAACTCAGCTCCCCACTACCTGTCCTCACTAATCACCAAAATACACCCCAGCCCGCTCCCTAAGGTCAAACAGTGACCTGCGCCTAGCTTCTCCCCGCATCACCTCTTCCCATGATAGACTGCAGGATTTCTCACGCGCAGCCCCACTCTCTGGAACGCTCTCCCTCGTACTGTCAGACTTTCCCTAACTTCTCTTCCTTCAAACGCTCCCTGAAAACATTCCTATTTAAGGAAGCCGACCCCCCAACTCACTGACGCAACCATCAATCACTCTCACCTTACAGTCCTCTCCTCCTGTTTCCAACCCCACCCTCCTAGATTGTGAGTTCCTACGGAATAGGGCCCTCATCTCCTCCTGTACTGTTTGTCAAATGTTGTTCAATGTATTGTAACCCTGTCTATACTGTGTTTATTGTACAGCGCTGCGGAATATGCTGGCGCTTTAAAATAAATAAAGAATAATAATAATAATAATAATTGGACATATGAACCAATATTGTGAACATTAAGACATCTTCTTAACCATATTCCTGCAAGTGGAGTCATTGATTCCTATTTTTTTTTTAACTGTGTAAGTGTTGTATACACTGTTATATTGGTTCATGTCGGGAGAAACTCTATCAGGGTTATTCAGAGAGCGGTGAAAAGCTGGAGAATGACTGGAGAATGGAAAATTCTAGGTCAAAATAGCCGATTTGGAAAGTGAGATGAATGGGAGAATTTCTCTGTTTTGGATATTTTGACCTAGAATTTTCAATTCTCCAGCCATTCTCCTGCTTTTCACCTCTCTTTGAATAACCCTGTAAATGTGCTATTTTTATTTACATATTAACTCCCATTGGTTATACATTAAAAAGAAAAAGAATGGACCTGCAGCTCAAACCTCTGGAACTCGGTTGGGCAGTAGATGGCGCCATCAAGTGGCCAAATAGGTTATTTACAGTAAGACATACAATGGCTCAAATATTTCCTACTTTATAATTAATTTAAAATGATTTTACAAAAAACTCTGGTTTCTGACAATGTATTTTTGGAAAATCATTTGGTAGTGAAGGGGTTATCCGCTTAAAATATAAAAACAGTTGTTTGTTTTGTCCATTGACAATATATCGATGTAGGCTCCGTCCTCCTTGCACTGTGCGGGTTGCTCCTGGCGTGCGTCCGGCTCCGTGCTGTGTCCGGCGTGCTGTCGCTGGAGACACAGTGTTTAGCGCTCTGGATCACAGTGTTAACCCGGTGGATTAATCAATCAAGCCCATGGATAACAGTCTCGGCGGGAAGCCGAGAGGAAGACGCTGCGTCCACAGGTCTCGCTGAACATCTGTATCAGAGAACGATCTCAGCCGCCAGGAGCAGAAACGGGGTGAACGACCTATAAAAGATATAAAGCGCGGGAATTAGCGCAAAGACAAATAAACCATGTATCGTTCGTGTCGCGGGTTACAGCGCGAGGCCGGACGTGTCACCGGTGGGATAATTAATATTTCATAAAGCCACCAGCCAGACTCTTATACTGGAAGGACATCAGCAGATAAAGGGCTGGAGGGACCAAGCGGCCCCAAGCTGTCCCTCATCGAGGGCTCCTGTCGGTCATCAATACACTCGTTCCTCGTGAAAGGACCTGAGCTGTGACGCTTAAACCTTTAGTTTTCATTAAATCCCGCGTAACGTTTAATCCAGGTCTTAAAACGAGCAGAATCCGGTCTGATCCCTCGGAATTATTATTTCATCGTTCAGAAATAACGCCGGCGGCTTCTGACCTGCAGGAAATACGGATTTTCACAGCGTTTTGGAATCCGATCAGAAATTGTAGAAAGTTCCCCTTATTTCGTGCTTTTGGGATCGCCTTGATCCTCTATTTTCGTTTGAATGCTCTACAAGGGTTTGGGCCACCATGGGGACCATGTGAGCGACATGCTGGTGCTGCACAGTTCGTCCTTCACAAAGCGCTGCACAGCGTATCCCAGCATGCATCACACCGCAGCTAGTGTCTCTTGTGTGTCGTGACGCCCCATCCACGCTCCCACAACGTCAGGGTCAGGTTCGGTACCAGGATGGACCAAGGTATGGAGGTTTGAGCCCAGTATGCAGGGAACTAATCACACAGGATGGGTGGAGGGAAGTGGACTTCAGGAACCAGAGTATAAGGAGCCGGCTGAGTGTGATGGGAATCCCGGTGAGGCTGGAGATCACGTTAAGGCTGCAGAGCCCAGGACATAGGAATACTCGGAGGTACCAGGAGGCTTGAATAAGGTGCGGGTCTTGAGGGGACACACGAGGAGACTGAAGGTACTTTGGGGGTGGTAGGCACAGGGGTGCAGCAGGCAATAGAAGGGACACAGGGGGAATCCAGGTGCAGTATTACAGGGTTATCCAGAAAGAGTGGTCTGGTCGTAATCCAGGGTCTACAGGTTGTAGCAGGACAAGATCAGAATAGGTCTTTACTCTAGGAGTAATTGAGCGTCAACGATGAAGCAACGTGAGCACCCCTTTATTCAGGTATGTATCATGTGGTTTGTGTGTCAGGTGGTTAACGTTTGTGTGCTGGATTCCAGTACAGGTGATGAGCAACACCTGAAGAGCGCTGCCAGGGGTTCAGAGCCAGGTTCCTGATAGTTGGAATGCTGTCCTGATTCTGGAGACGGGAAAACGCCGAAATCCAGAAATCTCGGGGTCATGAACATCCTGTTTAAAGGGCTCTCCGTCTGTAATAATATTTAAAAGAATTGTTTACACACGTTATGAAATAACGCGGCTTTATCCATCTATAAGAATTAGAAAAGATCCAGTTTTCCCTCCTTCCTAATTGATCAGGGAGATAAAACATTGTGGGACATTTATGAAAACTGCCCCATCTGAGACCACTTTAGACATGCTCAGTCTGCTCCTGGAAGGGATTTCTAATGTTTTCTGTTTGCTTTGCACTGGGACAGCAGAGGAGGGAGTCTTGAAAAGAGATGGGCTCTGTCATTGGCTGACAGCATCAGGGGGCGGAGTTACTGGTGCAGCTCAAGGGATTAAAAGGGAAACATTAGACCAGGGATGTCAAACTCCAGCCCCAGATGCCGACGGCCTTCAACTCCAGAATTCTTTGAATGTCATAGATGGCAATGGAGTCATGGGAGTTGTAGTTCAGAAACATCTGGGGGGGGGGTCAGAGTTTGACAGGTCAGCTTTAGTTCAATCACCATCCCTCTTTTAACGGAAACAAAAGTTGTACTGTTCTGGCGGTCACACTTGTTTTTCGAGAGTAATCGAGGAACAGAGGACTAAGAGCATGAGGTGACACCTCAGACAGATTGCTGGAGTGCTGATTTTCTGGGATATGGTGGAGGGTTGGGGAACACAGGCTGATGCTGAAAGAAACTATGATTGGATGGGTGGAAATAAAAGCGAAAGCGATGGATCCATCAGACGGTTATTTTTAAAGTTGAGGCTCTGCAGTTCGTGTTCTGGCCGCGTCTCCCATCCCCTCTAATTACACTCTGTATGGTCAGTCTGAGACGTGAAAGTCTCGGACAATTGATTTTTTTTTGTTACAAATGTGAGATTTAAAAATAAAGCGTTTTTACTTTCTGACAGAAGTTACAATCAGCAAACGAGCAGAGTATTGATCCGATCCGGTAGGAAAATCGCAGCTTGTTTCCTTAACGATTTAATGAAATGGGGCAGGAAAGTAGTGAAAGGTCAGAGACGTCTCCATAGATACGAGGTTTTATATAAAGTACCAAATTAAACCAATTCCAGCGCAATGTACCATTTTATTCACTGCGGGGAAAGATCTGGGGAGCTGCAGGAAATCAAGTTAATATCCTGGGGCTTTCCAATAATTAGTGAACCCCTGGGGGGCGCAAAGTAATAACTAGTTACGCTTAGTTGTGAAGTCCATAAGGCTGGCTGTCCCCAAGGTTCGTATTCCGCTGTATCTGTGAGAGCCCTTTGTCATGGGGCCCTGGAGGTCTACGTACATGGAGGTCTACCTCACCGATAGAGCATGCACTCTTATATGACATCTCTGCCGGCCAAATGTTTCCACGGCTCTGCCCACTAATGGTTTCCATAGTTCCACACACCAGTCGTTGTCGCGGCTCAGTCTGCCCTGGCCGACCCTTATGCACCCACGTAAGCTTCCAATGGAAACCTGCGAGCAAGCATTATTATGTAATTACAGTGGAGGCAGCTTTATCAGGGATATTATTACCTGAAATATGTCACTACACGCATTATTCACTGTATATATTATAGATTTAATGTCATGTTTTACCTAAATACATATAACAGAGCTGATAGATTGAATTGTTGTGCAGATATCACGGGACAAATAAGACCTGGGACAGGGTGTTGGAGGTTTGGTGTTAGATATGGTAGAGATATCCTGTTGATGGTCTTAGGACTTTCATGTTAGAAGTTTTTTTCTGTTTGAGGTTTAGTGTTATTTTCGTCTTAAATGTGTTCTAGGTGTCATGGTAGAAGGTTTGGAGGGTTTGTGTTAGAGGTCTTGGTGGTTTCACCTTAGAGGTCTTGGTGGTTTAATCTTAGAGGGTTTGTGTTGGAGGTCTTGGTGGTTTCACCTTAGAGGGTTTGTGTTAGAGGTCGTGGTGGTTTCATCTTAGAGAGTTTGTGTTAGAGGTCTTGGTGGTTTCATCTTAGAGGGTTTGTGTTCGAGGTCTTGGTGGTTTCATCTTAGAGAGTTTGTGTTAGAGGTCTTGGTGGTTTCATTTTAGAGGGTTTGTGTTAGAGGTCTTGGTGGTTTCACCTTAGAGGGTTTGTGTTCGAGGTCTTGGTGGTTTCATCTTAGAGGGTTTGTGTTAGAGGTCTTGGTGGTTTCATCTTAGAGGGTTTGTGTTAATAGTGTTGGAGGTTTCAAGTTAGAGGTTTTGGAGGATTAATTTTGGAGATGTTGGTGGTTTTGTTTTGAGGTGTGATGTTGAAGGTGTTGGAGGTTTTGTTTGGGAGGTTTCATGTTAGAAGTATAAGAGGTTTCTTGATGGAGGTCTTGGAGGTCTTGTGTTGGAGCTTTCATGCTGGAGGCTTCTTGGAGATTTTGTGTTGGATATTTCATGTTAGATGTTTCATTTTGGGGATGTTGAAGGTTTCATAATGGAGGTTTGGTGTTGGAGCTTTCACGCTGGAGATGTCATGCTGGAGTTGTTGAAAGTTTCATGATGGCGGTGCTGTGTTGGAGGTTTTGTTTTGGGGTGCTGAATGTTTCACGTTGGAGATTTTGCGTTGAAGGTGTTGGAAGTTTCTTTTGGTGGTGTGCTGGACGTTTTGTGTTGGAGGTTTTGTGTAGGATTTGTTGGAGGTTTCATTTTGGGGGTGTTAGTTGTTTTGTGTTGGAGATTTCATGTTGAAGAGTTCGTATTGGAGGTTTCACATTGGAGGTGTTTGGGGTTTTGTTTTGGAGGGTTCATGTTGGAGAGTTCGTATTGGAGGTTTTGCATTGTAGCTGTTGGAGGTTTTGTGTTGGATTTATTGGATGTTTCGATTTGGGGGTGTTTCATGTTTTGTGCTGGAGTCCTTTTGTTAGATGTTTCCTGTTGGAAGTGTTGGATGTTTCTTGTTGGAGGTGTTGGAGGTTTCAGTTTGGGGTGTTTAATGTTTTGTGCTGGAGGCTTTGTTTTGGAGGTTTAGTGGTAGAGGCTTTGTGTTGGAGATGTTGGATGTTTCTTGTTGGTGGTTTTGTTTTGGGGTGATGGAGGTTTCGTGTTGGAGGTTTCGTGTTGGAGGTTTTGATTTGGGAGGTGTTGGATTTTTCATGTAGGGGTGTTGGAGGTTTTGTGTTGGTTGTTTAGATTTGGTGGTGTTTAATGTTTTGTGTTGTAGGTTTTGTTTGGGAGGTGTTGGATTTTTCATGTTGGAGGTTTCGATTTAGGAGGTTATTGCTTTTTCGTGTTGGAGGTTTCTTGCTGGGGGTGTTGGAGGTTTCGTGTTGGGGTGTTGGAGGTTTTGTGTTGGACGTGTTGGAAGTTTCATGTTGGAGGTTTTGATTTTGGGGGTGTTTAATGTTTTGTGTTGTAGGTTTTGTTTTTTGGAGGTTTTGATTTGGGAGGTTATGGATTTTTCGTGTTGGAGGTTTCTTGCTGGGGTGTTGGAGGTTTCGTGTTGCGGTGTTGGAGGTTTTGTGTTGGACGTGTTGGAAGTTTCATGTTGTAGGTTTTGATTTTGGGGGTGTTTTAATGTTTTGTGCTTGAGGCGTTGTGTTGGCGGTTTCGTGTTGGGGGTACTGAAGGTTTTGTGTTGGAGGTTTTGATTTTCGGGTTGTTTAATGTTTTGTGCTTGAGGCGTTGTGTTGGAGTTTGAGCGAAGAAGATTAAAGCTTGGTTTGTATCGTGCCCACTAGCATGGAAACGGGTTAACAGCCGAGTGTTTTATGGATGGGAAGATGGCGGTGTGTGCATACAGAGAGATTCCCCCAGGGTCGCACCTGACAGTTTAAAGTCATCATTGCTGGCAGGTAATAAAATTATGCAGTTTGTGGATTGCTTGTCCACTGAATAATGTAATCTGCAAGACTTACAAACAATGCATCAGCGCCTCCCCGGGGCCCGCGCGTATTGACTTGCTGTTAGTTGAAGAAGTAATGGACATTGAACTGCATGCAATAATATTCGGCGGGCCTCCTCCTGAGCAACGGCGGACACGAAAAGGCACAATCACAGACACGCTCCATTCTGTAATGAAGCTAATAACCAAGAATGGGGGCGGCCATACTGCAAGTCACCCCGAAATCTGCTGGGAAAAATACCACGTTCCGATCGGATAACACAATGTCAGCCAGACTCAAGTCCAAGAACACAATCCCCGATAGACGTAATGATTTCCATTTGAAGCAATGAATGAACTTGTTCTGGGTCTTCACAAACATAGGGGGTGAAAATAAATGGAGATAGGTGTTTTATAGGACCAGGACTCACATGGGCCTTCAGCCTCCTCATATCTGGGCTTTTAGACCTGTTTCAAACTGAGCCCTCACCTGTTATCTGTCTGACCCCTGAACCCCACCTCCCAGGGTCAAACCTTCATAAATCTTGACCAGTTAATGAGTTACTGCCCATAATGTGATTTTGTAGGCAGCACGTGCTGGTCCTGTAAGACCTGCTCATAGTTATCGTTTCTTGGATTTATATACTGAGTATTTCATGTGTACAAAGTTATTTTCATGTTGTCCATACTGTGAGTCAGCCAAGACCAGAGAACAATGTTGGCGTTAGTGTCCATACCGTGGGTCTTCTGGGAGCAGGTACCAGTTTTGGAATTGGTTTCCATCGTCTGGTCCTGTTGTGAGCAGGTTACAGAGGCTGATAAAAAGAAATGCGTCCATCGGGATCAGCCTTTCACACATCACCTACTGCTACTGATCCAAAAGAAGCAAAAAAAAACTCCAGTCTGAAGCGCTCGCCAATATGCAACATACTGAGAAAAAATCCCTTCTTGACCCCAGATGGCGTCAGATTCTCCTTGGATTGAGCAACGTTTACCACATATTAAATATTGTAACCCTTAATATTATATTTTTGCTGTTGGTTAAAAGTCTGTACAGACTCGGACTCGACCAGCTCAACAGGCAGAGAATTCAACAGCGTTATTGTTCTCACAGTTTTGTCCTTGGTTTCCGTCCCATGGGTCTGTCATCTGTCATGTGAAGGTGTCACTTTTAGTATTGGCCACCATCCTATGGGGTTCTCATCAGCAGGTACCAGTTTTGGCATTTGCCTCCATCTAGTGGGCTATCATGAGCCGGTGCTGGTTGTGTCATTGGTCTCCATCCTATGGTTCTGTCATGACTAGGTACCACTTCTGACATTGGTCTCCATCTTATGGGTCTGTCATGTGTGGGTACTGATTTTGGCATTGGTCTCCATCCTATGTGCCTGTCGTGAGCAGGTACCAGTTTTGGTATTGGTTTCTATCTTATGGTTCTGTCATGAGTTAGGTATCAGTTTTTGCCTTGGCCTCTATCCTGTGGGCTGTCATGAGAAGGTGTCAGTTTTGGTATTGATCTCCATCCTACGGGCTGTCATTAGCAGGTACCAGGTTGTGATTTTGACCTCAATCCTGTGAGCTCTGTTGAGCAGGTACCAGTGTTGGCATTGGCCTCCATTCTGTGGCCCTTGATGAACAGGTACCAGTGTTGGCATTGGCCTCCATTCAGAGGCGTAGTGTGGGGGGGGGGTCAAGGGTTACGGTTGCCCTGGGCGCAATTTTCTTAGGGGGTGCAAAATTTCAAAAGATATTTGGACCCCTAATAGTGACAGCGGGTACAGGGAGAGAGTTACTGGGGGTACAGGGAGAGAGTGACTGTGGGTACAGGGAGAGAGTGACTGTGGGTACAGGGAGAGTTACTGGGGGTACAGGGAGAGAGTTACTGGGGGTAAAGGGAGAGAGTGACTGTGGGTACAGGGAGAGGGTTACTGGGGGTACAGGGAGAGGGTTACTGGGGGTACAGGGAGAGAGTGACTGTGGGTACAGGGAGAGTGTTACTGGGGGTACAGGGAGAGAGTGACTGTGGGTACAGGGAGAGAGTGACTGTGGGTACAGGGAGAGGGTTACTGGGGGTACAGGGAGAGAGTGACTGTGGGTACAGGGAGAGAGTGACTGTGGGTACAGGGAGAGGGTTACTGGGGGTACAGGGAGAGAGTGACTGTGGGTACAGTGAGAGGGTTACTGGGGGTATAGGGAGAGAGTGTGGGTACAGGGAGAGGGTTACTGGGGGTACAGGGAGAGGGTAACTGGGGGTACAGGGAGAGGGTTACTGGGGGTACAGGGAGAGAGTGACTGTGGGTACAGGGAGAGGGTTACTGGGGGTACAGGGAGAGAGTGACTGTGGGTACAGGGAGAGGGTAACTGGGGGTACAGGGAGAGGGTGACTGTGGGTACAGGGAGAGGGTTACTGGGGGTACAGGGAGAGAGTGACTATGGGTACGGGAGAGGGTAACTGGGGGTACAGGGAGAGGGTGACTGTGGGTACAGGGAGAGGGTTACTGGGGGTACAGGGAGAGAGTGACTATGGGTACAGGGAGAGGGTAACTGGGGGTACAGGGAGAGAGTGACTGTGGGTACAGGGACAGGGTTACTGGGGGTACAGGGAGAGAGTGACTGTGGGTACAGGGAGAGGGTTACTGGGGGTACAGGGAGAGAGTGACTGTGGGTACAGGGAGAGGGTAACTGGGGGTACAGGGAGAGAGTGACTGGGCTAAGGGGTTCAATACTCTACTGGTGGAAGGGAATCAGGGTGTGCTAACCTGTCCACAGGATGGGGGGGCGCAATTCTAGCTTTGCTCTGGGCGCTACGCCACTGCCTCCATCATGTGGGCTGTCATGAGCAGGTAAGAGTATTAAACGAGAAATAAAAAGACATAATACAGCTTCGTTCCATGTACAAATGTTCCATTCCATGAGCTTCTCGGTGTAGTAGAAGACGATGAATGGAAATTCAATATTATACAGGGAGGTTGAGAAAAAACAGGAATCAATAGTGTGATATGAATGTGCTAATAACGCTGTAACCGTAACACACTCTCCTTTCCCCGGGGTACGAGCAGCGCGGCGAGATAAGGGCAGGTTTTAATCTCATGCTTTGCAGCCAGTTATCTGAGTATATAGAGGTTCACGGTGAGGAACCTCTGATCATTCGGAACATAATATCCTTCAATGTGACACTCGGTGAGGTTGGTAATGAATGATATATAGCATACAGTGCTCTCTTATTCAGCTGTTTGAACGGGCTCGCCCCCCGCTTTACCAGAAGTCCTGCTTGCCGTGTCCCTCCTCTCCACCCATCCCTGGTCAGCGCATGGTACCAAGGCAAGTCGTAACCCCATGGCATGAGCAACAAACCTTCATCACTTACCAGCTTCTAAAACCTACCCCAAAACCTGTGCAACTGTCCTCTTAAGTTTGCACAAACGATCTCCCTGTGCCCGGTTTTCACCCTACATTGAAAGCAGGTCATATGCCTGGGCTACAATCCATGTGGCCGCATTTTAGGAGCCCGGGAGGTGGGAAGGAGGAGGCCCTGAGCACAATGACCACCTGGAGCACCTCCTCGCACTGCAGAGTCCTGGATGTGATGTTACAGATCTTAAACAAATGAAAGGAAATTAATGATAGTTTCTGAAAACTTACCTCCTCTTATGTTGAGCACATCCCATCACAGTCTGTGCTGGAAGCAGCTGCCATTTTCTGTTAGGCACATGCCAATGCGGTGCTGTGTGTTGTTGCTTATGTGTATCAATCAAACTGTTGGAGCTCATTGGTAATGTAACCCGCTAAGGCATCCATCGTGCTAGTCTTGTTATGTTGCACTCGTTCCTTCAGAAAGCCAAAAAACAAGTCTGGGCTGGACTGGGGTGGCCACAGATTCTTGGCTATGTGCCATTGACTCCCGTGGTGTGGGGCACATCTCACCATCTTGCTGGAAGTAACCCTGTGCTCTTTCAAACAGTATGCCGTTTTGTCCCGTGACAGTGCTATTCTTGTGGCGGCACTGTTGTTGTGGCTGTGCTGCCGTCATGATGGAATGCACTCAACATAAGAGGTGGTACATGTCCTGAAAGTCTCATTAACTTCCTTTCATTTGTTTATGATCTATATGGAAACCTTTGGGTTCGGGTCGATATGAATCACCCTGTATGTATATTGTGTAAACACACAATCCTGGCAACAAAGGGGTTTCATAGCATTTAAAACATACATTTCCCTCTGATATTGTGAACGCTATACCCAGGCAAACGTTTGGTGATGGCAAACTGAAACGTCCTTCCGAGTAATGCGTTTACGTATTAATTGCCGCTCTTCCATGTTGAGTGTTTGTGTATATATACTGTATATGTATGTATATTTATTTATATATAAAATGTTTTACCAGGAAGGATACATTGAGATTTCTCTCGTTATATATGAAATGATGGTGGACGCACTTGACGGTATAACAAAAAATATAAAATAAAACCGTTTCGGCTCTTAATATCAGTAAGAGATGAAGGTTTTATATTTTTTTGTGAAACCCTCGAGTCCTTCCTCCAGCAGTTTGTTATAGGATATCTGGGACAGGGCACCGAGAAATATACTGTATATATATTTGCAGAAAGCTGCTGCAAGGAGAGAGTGCAGGTTAATGGTTTTGTTTGTGCATATGTATAAAGGGCTGGATTTACAGTTGTGTTCAAAATTATTCAAGCCCCACTGAAATTGAGTGTTTTGGCCAGTTTGACATTGATTTTGATCATTCAGTCATCTTGCTTACAATTAAATCAAAGAGGCACGTGTAGGTCAGACAAATATAACATAACATTTATAATGAAATAACCACAAATGTATTTTCTGTGCTCACATCATTATCAGTTTTATTCAACCCCCAAGTGACATTCAATCTTAGTACTTAGTACAACATCCTTTTACAGTTATAACAGCTTTTAAACGTGAAGCATAGCTTGACACAAGTGTCTTGCAGCCATCTACGGGTATCTTCGCCCATTCGTCGTGGGCAAAAGCCTCCAGTTCAGTCACATTCTTAGGCTTGAGCACTGCAACTGCTTTCTTTAAGTCCCACCAGAGGTTCTCAATCGGATTTAAGTCAGGTGACTGCGATGGCCACTCCAAAATGTTCCAGCCTTTAATCTGCAACCATGCTCTAGTGGACTTGGAGGTATGCTTGGGATCATTGTCCTGTTGAAAGGTCCAACGTCTCCCAAGCCTCAGGTTTGTGACGGACTGCATCACATGGTCATCCAATATCTCCTTACTGAAGAGAATTCATGGTACCTTGCACACGCTGAAGCTTCCCTGTACCTGCAGAAGCAAAACAGCCCCAAAGCATGATTGACCCCCCCGCCATGCTTCACAGTAGGCAAGGTGTTCTTTTCTTCATAGGCCTTGTTCTTCCTCCTCCAAACATAGCGTTGATCCATGGGCCCAAACAGTTCTAATTTTGTTTCATCAGTCCACAGAACACTATCCCAAAACTTCTGTGGTTTGTCCACATGACTTTTGGCATACTGCAGTCGACTCTTCTTATTCTTTGGAGACAGCAAGGGGGTGCGCCTGGGAGTTCTGGCATGGAGGCCTTCATTACGCAGTGTGCGCCGTATTGTCTGAGCTGAAACTTCAGTACCCACATCTTGACAAATCTTTTCTCAGTTCCTCAGCAGTCACACGGGGACTTTTCTCCACTCTACGCTTCAGGTAGCGCACAGCAGTCGAAGTCAGCATCTTCTTTCTGCCACGACCAGGTAGCGTTTCAACAGTGCCCTTTGCCTTGAATTTGCGAATGATGCTTCCTATGGTCTCTCCTGGTATGTTTAACATCTTTGCAATCTTCTTATAGCCATTGCCCTTCCTGTGAAGAGTAATCACCTCTTCTCTTGTCTTCCTGGACCATTCTCTTGACTTCACCATGTTTGTAACCACACCAGTAAATGTCTAGAAGGAGCTGAGTATCACAGTCATTTTAAAGCTGCCTAATTGGTGCTTATTATGCTTTATTGCTGCTCCGTGACATCCACAGGTGTTTTCAATACCTGATTGAAAACACTTGAATGAACCTCTGTTCTTCAGAGTGGTAGTCTTTAAGGGGTTGAATAATTGTGTCAATGAAGAATTCACAAAAGAAACATTTACTACTGTATTACAAAACCAATTGATGTCATTTTAGTTGCATATGGTTCTTTAAAAAGTCCTTGTAGGATTTCATTCTGAATACAATTACAAATGTCACTAAATTCCCTAAAACCCTTTACAGCATTGGGGGTTGAATAATTTTGAACACCACTGTACAATTAGGCAGAGTAGGCACGTGCCAACAGGTGCCCACTGCGGTTGAGGGCACCATGACCTGCATCACAAAATTTTTTTAGCAGGGTTATTCAGAGAGAGCCGAACAGCCCAGAAATTACATCGAACAGTGAGTTTCCCCGTACAGTGCTATTTCGTGGCCATTCGGCTATTCAGAGAGCAGGCAGTTCGCCAAATTTTGGCGAATTGCCATCAAAATATGGTGCCTGTTCGACGGCAGTGAAATACGGTGTCTGTTCAGCAGCAGTGAAATACATTGTCTGTTCGGTGGCAGTGAAATACGTTGTCAATTCGGCGGCAGTGAAACACGGTGTCTGTTCGGCGGCAGTGAAATACGGTGTCTGTTCGGCAGCAGTGAAATACGGTGTCTGTTCGGCAGCAGTGAAATACGGTGTCTATTCGGCAGCAGTGAAATACGGTGCTGTTCGGCGGCAGTAAAATCCTCCATAGAGAAGCAATGGTTAATCTATTCACATTGAACAGCAGAGAAATGTCAGTGAAATGCCCTGATGTTCAGTGGTTTCATTCGGCAGGTTTAATCAGGCGAATCCCATAGGTTTCAATGTTAAAAATATTCCCGTTTTAACCCAATATCTAATAAACCGTTTATTATTTTAATCTGCAGCAAAAAGTCTCTTTATTTTTTATTTTCTTTTTAGGATCTTTTAGGCATTTTTCAGGATTTTTTCCTTTTTTTAAGTGTTTTTTCTTTTTTCTGTATCAGACCTTTTTATTATCATTCATAGGATCTTTATATGTAAATTCCAGACATTTAAATCCAGTAGTTATTTTTGCAAACAGCGTTTAAAGTTTTAAAAGTTTCAAACGTTTTATTTTTTATTTATTTATTTTTGTCCCCCCGTTTGTCGGCTTGTCGGCTTTTTCCGGTAACTGTTCAGCACTGTGTTTGGCGGATCGTCGGCTTTTTCCGGACGTGTTCGGCTGGTTTGCGGCAGATCGTCGGGTACATTCGGTGGGTTTTCTGCGAGGTTCGAATCAATCTGATTTTTTTGGATCGTATAGGTGGATTTTCGGTGCTTTTTTCCAGATCCGTTTGGCGGCTTGTTACCTGCACTTCACGGGCCCTGCGGTAAATCCTGAATTCACCGCAGGATCAGGGAATTAGTCACCAACATCGGTGCTCTCTGAATAACCCCGATTTATATTTTCAGTAAAATCCACACATATATACATAAATATACCCGATCTGAGTGTGTGTTGTGTTACGTGCGAGATGGTAAGTGATAACTGGGGGGACAGGAATCTTGCTGAGTTCCCACATTTCTTTTTTTAAAACTTGACCCCTGGCATCCAGTACATCCCCTCCCTGTCCTCGGCCCGCACCCTCTTCCCCTTCCTCGGCCCCGCACCCTCTCCCCTTCCTCAGCCCCGCACCTTCTCTCCCCATCCTTGGCCCGCATCCTCTCTCCCCGTCCCCAGCCCGCACCCTTTCTCCCCATCCTTGGCCCGCACCCTCTTCCCCGTCCTCGGCCCCACACCTTCTCTCCCCATCCTTGGCCCCGTACCCTCTTTCTCCGTCCTCAGCCCGCACCCTCTCTCCCCATCCTCGGCCCGCACCCTCTATCCCTATCCTCTGCCCGCACCCACTCTCCCCGTCCTCGGCCCGCACCCACTCTCCCCATCCTTGGCCCCGCACCCTCTTTCTCCGTCCTCAGCCCGCACCCTCTCTCCCCATCCTCGGCCCCACACCCTCTTTCCCCGTCCTCGGCCCCGCGCACTCTCCCCTTCCTCAGCCCCGCGCCCTCTCTCCATGTCCTCAGCCCACACCCTCTCTCCCTGTCCTCGGCCTCGCACCCTCTTTCTCCGTTGGCCCCGCACCCTCTTTCCCCGTCGGCCCCGCACCCTCTTTCCCCGTCGGCCCCGCACCCTCTTTCCCCATCCTCGGCCCCGCGCTCTCGCCTTCCTCGGGCCCGCACCCTCTCTCCCCGTCCTCGGCCCCACGCTCTCTCCCCGTCCTCGGCCCTGCACCCTCTCTCCCCGTCCCCGCACCCTTCTCTCCCCGTCCTCGGCTCGCACCCTCTTTCCCCGTCCTCGTCCCCACACCCTCTTTCCCCATCCTCAGCCTGCACCCTCTCCCCATCCTCAGCCTGCACCCTCTCCCCGTCCTCGGCCCCGCGCTCTCTCCCTGTCCTCGGCCCCGCACCCTATTTCCCCATCCCCGGCCCGCACCCTCTCTCCCCATCCTCGGCCCGCACCCTCTCTCCCCGTCCTCGGCCCCGCACCCTCTCTCCCCATCCTCGGCCCCGCACCCTCTCTCCCCATCCTCGGCCCCGCACCCTCTCTCCCCGTCCTCGCCCTGCACCCTCTCTCCCGTCCTCGGCCCTGCACCCTCTCTCCCCATCCTCGGCCCCGCACCCTCTCTCCCCGTCCTCGGCCCTGCACCCTCTCTCCCCATCCTCGACCCCGCACCCTCTCTCCCCATCCTCGGCCCGCACCCTCTCTCCCGTCCTCGCCCTGCACCCTCTCTCCCCATCCTCGGCCCGCACCCTCTCTCCCCGTCCTCGGCCCTGCACCCTCTCTCCCCATCCTCAGCCCCGCACCCTCTCTCCCGTCCTCGGCCCGCACCCTCTCTCCCCATCCTCGGCCCCGCACCCTCTCTCCCCATCCTCGGCCCCGCACCCTCTTCCCCGTCCTCGGCCCCACACCTTCTCTCCCCATCCTTGGCCCCGTACCCTCTTTCTCCGTCCTCAGCCCGCACCCTCTCTCCCATCCTCGGCCCGCACCCTCTATCCCTATCCTCTGCCGCACCCACTCTCCCCGTCCTCGGCCCGCACCCACTCTCCCCATCCTTGCCCCGCACCCTCTTTCTCCGTCCTCAGCCCCGCACCTCTCTCCCCATCCTCGGCCCCACACCCTCTTTCCCCGTCCTCGGCCCCGCGCACTCTCCCCTTCCTCAGCCCCGCGCCCTCTCTCCATGTCCTCAGCCCCACACCTCTCTCCCTGTCCTCGGCCTCGCACCCTCTTTCTCCGTTGGCCCCGCACCCTCTTTCCCCGTCGGCCCCGCACCCTCTTTCCCCGTCGGCCCCGCACCCTCTTTCCCCATCCTCGGCCCCGCGCTCTCGCCCTTCCTCGGGCCCGCACCCTCTCTCCCCGTCCTCGGCCCCACGCTCTCTCCCCGTCCTCGGCCCTGCACCCTCTCTCCCCGTCCCCGCACCCTTCTCTCCCCGTCCTCGGCTCGCACCCTCTTTCCCCGTCCTCGTCCCCACACCCTCTTTCCCCATCCTCAGCCTGCACCCTCTCCCCATCCTCAGCCTGCACCCTCTCCCCGTCCTCGGCCCCGCGCTCTCTCCCTGTCCTCGGCCCCGCACCCTATTTCCCCATCCCCGGCCCGCACCCTCTTCTCCCCATCCTCGGCCCGCACCCTCTCTCCCCGTCCTCGGCCCCGCCCCCTCTCTCCCCATCCCCGGCCCCGCACCCTCTCTCCCCATCCTCGGCCCGCACCCTCTCTCCCCGTCCTCGGCCCTGCACCCTCTCTCCCGTCCTCGGCCCTGCACCTCTCTCCTCCTCGGCCCCGCACCCTCTCTCCCCGTCCTCGGCCTGCACCCTCTCTCCCCATCCTCGACCCCGCACCCTCTCTCCCCATCCTCGGCCCCAGCACCCTCTCTCCCCGTCCTCGGCCCTGCACCCTCTCTCCCCATCCTCGGCCCCGCACCCTCTCTCCCCGTCCTCGCCCTGCACCCTCTCTCCCCATCCTCGGCCCCGCACCTCTCTCCCCGTCCTCGGCCCTGCACCCTCTCTCCCCATCCTCGACCCCGCACCCTCTCTCCCCATCCTCGGCCCCAGCACCCTCTCTCCCCGTCCTCGGCCCTGCACCCTCTCTCCCCATCCTCGGCCGCACCCTCTCTCCCCGTCCTCGGCCCTGCACCCTCTCTCCCCATCCTCAGCCCGCACCCTCTCTCCCCGTCCTCGGCCCCGCACCCTCTCTCCCCATCCTCGCCCCGCACCCTCTCTCCCCATCCTCGGCCCCGCACCCTCTCTCCCCGTCCTCGGCCCCGCACCCTCTCTCCCCATCCTCGGCCCGCACCCTCTCTCCCCATCCTCGGCCCGCACCCTCACTCCCCGTCCTCGGCCCCGCACCTCTCTCCCCATCCTCGGCCCGCACCCTCTCTCCCCGTTCCTCGGCCCGCACCCTCTCTCCCCACCTCGGCCCGTACACCCTCTCTCCCCGTCCTCGGCCCCGCACCCTCTCTCCCCGTCCTCGGCCCCGCACCCTCTCTCCCCAGTCCTCGGCCCGCACCCTCTCTCCCATCCTCGGCCCTGCACCCTCTCTCCCCGTCCTCGCCCCGCACCCTCTCTCCCCGTCCTCGGCCCCGCACCCTCACTCCCCGTCCTCGGCCCCGCACCCTCTCTCCCCGTCCTCGGCCCTGCACCCTCTCTCCCCGTCCTCGGCCCCGCACCCTCTCTCCCCGTCCTCGGCCCCGCACCCTCACTCCCCGTCCTCGGCCCCACGCGCTCTCCCCTCTCCTCCTCCATAAATTTGTTGTTCAGTGGCGCACACAGGAGTGAAAAGGAGAAATGTGATTGTATTTCTTCCCCATAAAGAATCTCATTTGTCTCACTCGGATGTGGAGTTTGCTTTCTGTGTATTCGGTGCCTTTCAGGGGAGACCAGGCAGAGCATGAAAAAAAACCCTAAATTATTAAGCCCAGGCTGCGTATTAACCCATGAAATGACACAGACGAGACCATCCTTCTCGGGCAGGAAGCAGGACACCCCGTGCATGTTAACAACGTATCTCCCATTAGAATGACTGGGATGAAGTGGGCAGTGATCAGATGTCACAGCATCCCCTGACAAATGGCCTCCTCATTATTACCCACAACAGCCGCGCTTGTGCAATGCGATCCGAGCCTGGGTTTAAGCAAAGGCTAAAATAATGACGGCCAAGGAAAGAATAATCTCGAATGGCTCGGAAAACATGAAAATGTGCATCTAGCATTGACTGATCCGTTTTCCTGTGTTAGATAAACATGAGGTTTATACACTGTGTTATGGGCGAGTATGAGCTCGCCTGCAGCAATCGAATAAAAGACGATGAGACACTCTATATCCCTTTTTACTGCAGCATTGCTTGCTGTGGATTTCCATAATTCCTGTAGCGATGCTTGCCCTGGATTTCCAGATTTCTTGTCGCAGGCATGTACTGGCCATTGGGACTTCCCGGTGGGCCGATGGCTCAGTGGGCCGGTGTGGATGCAGGTTCACCGCTTCCTCAGTGTCTGTAAAGTAGACGCAGTCTCATATTGCGGCCACCGTGCCGGTGAGACCCTATGCACAGCCGCGTCACCTTAAGACAGGGTGTGCGCTCAACCTCAGCCACTGCGTTGCTTTACTCAATCGCTCTACGGCAGCTCCAGTTTCTGCAGAGCGATTGGTTGAGCGATTCGGTTGGTCCAGCAGTGACGCTGGGCTGGATGGCGTCACCCCTCGCACTGATCCCCGCACGCAGTGATGTGAGAGGGAGGAAAAGTAAAATAAAATGGGGGAGAACGAGTTTATTTTCGGTTCTGTTCACAAATTCATCAGAAATCATATCGAGCAAATATAACATAAAGGCGCGATTCCTTTTTGCCCATTTTTTTTGTTGAAAATTTGAAATAAACGGACTTTGTTTTATCCTTTGACTGTAAATATACGCAATATATAGGATTTCATCTACGTAAAAAATAAAACTGAAATCAATCCTATTTAGTTGCTTTTTTGTGCAATACTTACAGTTTCTGTGCTATTTTTGTGTGTGTTTGCATAGTTAAAGTGGGCCGGTCTGGATGACGTCCAGGGCCAATTTATTGTCCCGTTCCAGCCCTGTCCTGTAGTGATGCTTGCTGTGAATCTCTGTAATTCCTGTGGCGTTGCCTGTTGTGGATTAACCACCTTTCATGCAGTGATGCTTGTGGTGGAGCTCTCACCTTCACAGCAGCAGTGCTCACTGTGGATCTCCATGCTTTCACTTTTAATGTTTGCTATTGTCTCCGTATTTCCTGTAGCGAAACCTGCTGTGAATCTCCCTAAATCTGGTAGTGATGCTTGCTGTGGATCTCCATAATTACTGTAGTGATGCTTGCTGTGGATCTCCATAATTCCTGTAGTGATGCTTGCTGTGGATCTCCGTAATTCCTGTAGTGATGCTTGCTGTGGATCTCCATAATTCCTGTAGTGATGCTTGCTGTGGATCTCCATAATTCCTGTAGTGATGCTTGCTGTGGATCTCCGTAATTCCTGTAGTGATGCTTGCTGTGGATTTCCAGAAATCCTGTAGTGATGCTTGCTGTGAATCACCACAATTCCTGTTGTGATGTTTGCTGTGGATCTCCGTAATTCATGTAGTGTTGCTTGCTGTGGATTTTCATAAATCCTGTAGTGATGCTTGCTGTGGATCACCACAATTCCTGTTGTGGTGCTTGCTGTGTATCACCGTAACTCCTGTAGTGTTGCTTGCTGTGGATCTCCGTAATTCCTGTAGTGATGTTTGCTGTGGATCTCCATAATTCCTGTAGTGATGCTTGCTGTGGATCTCTGTATTTCCTGTAGTGATGCTTGCCATGGATCTCTGTAATTCCAATAGTGTTGCTTGCTGTGGATCTCTGTAATTCCTGTAGTGATGTTTGCTGTGGATCTCCGTAATTCCAGTAGTGTTGCTTGCTGTGGATCTCCGTAATTCCAGTAGTGTTGCTTGCTGTGGATCTCTGTAATTCCAGTAGTGATGTTTGCTGTGGATCTCCATAATTCCTGTAGTGATGCTTGCTGTGGATTACCTGCATTTCATGGTGTGATGCTTGCTGTGGATTACCTGCATTTCATGCTGTGATGCTTGTTGTGGATTACCTGCATTTCATGCTGTGATGCTTTCTGTGGATCTCTGTAATTCCAGTAGTGATGCTTGCTGTGGATCTCCATAATTCCTGTAGTGATGCTTGCTGTGGATCTCCATAATTCCTGTAGTGATGCTTGCTGTGGATCTCCATAATTCCTGTAGTAATGCTTGCTGTGGATCTCCATAATTCCTGTAGTGATGCTTGCTGTGGATTTCATACTTTGCCGTCAGCCGTGGTAGTTGTGAAACGTAAAGCCAGAGTAGGATTACACTTTCAGGATGATCGCTCCCTCTTTCAGGACTTCACTAGCCTTTTCACTGTGAGACTTTGACAAAGGGGGGGGGGCGGTCACCCCCTCCTATTGGGACCTCCTTGTCTTTTCTTCTGTAGATCCTAAATATTCCCCATGGTTGAGCGATTCCAGTTACTCAGCGTCTGCAGATACTGCAGGAAAAATACATTGAGTCACGGAATCTGCTCCTACCACCCCCAGCCCCGCACGGGGAGAATCATGCGATAAACACCTGCATCTCGGGAACACGTGACCGCGCGCGTGGAGGACAGACAGGCACTTATTGTACTTGTAATTATACTGGTTTATACAAACATCGCCTTTTTGCGTGCACTCAAACTCTTGGAAAACAACAGCGATGTGTCCTTGCTCCGCGTTCCGCTCTCCGTGCTCCGCGTTCCACTCTCCGTGCTCCGCGTTCCACTCTCCGTGCTCCGCGTTCCACTCTCCGTGCTCCGCGTTCCGGCAGGTTTCTAGTGATTCTCTTCATTTATAGTGAGAAGATCTTCCTGGGAATGAGAGGAAATGCCGGAGGTAAAGTGACCACCGGGTTACGCCGCGTATGTTCTGACAGCCGCCTGTTGTTATTATTATCATTTCACGGTCACACAATGGCTTCAGAAATGCCGTACGGTGCACATTAACCCTTCAGTCACCTGAGAACAACATGTAACTAATGCAGGAATCTGGATCAGGAGTCAGCAGCCTTGTCTCCAGATGTTTTGGAACTACAGTTCCCATGATGCTCATTCTACTTAATGAATGGCTGAGCATCATGGGAGATGTGGTTCCAAAATACCAAAAAGTTCCAAAAAGCGCTGAGGTTTCTGGTCACTGCTCAAAAGCCAAGATTCAGTAAGCACCGACGTGGCTGCGACGTGGCTGCGATGTGGCCTGATGTTGACGCAACGCCAGCATTTTTATTCACGGTGCATCGTATCGCATTGTTATTCGAGGGATTCACAGTGGAACACGCCGGGATCTACCGACCTGCTAGTACGGGGAAGGGTTAAATCGCATGGCTTTTCAGGTTAAAATACAGTAATAGCGAAGCGTTTTAACACCGACCTTACTGTAAGAGCAATCACTATTTCCATATTATTAACCCTAAAAACTCTGCACAAGATAACCCTATGATACAGTAACAGCGCTTTACTGGTTAATAACATAGGGGGGACACGCCGATACCCCCAATGCTTTCCCCCAAATTGGCGGGTGAGAGCTTAATACGGAGAGCTCTATGGCCAAAGCAACGGGGCCTAAGGGGTTAAATACATAGGGGGAGCTGGGTATTGCAGAGCATTTGGTGGAAGCGCAGGGGGTGGAGTTCCAGTCAGTATTACAGAGCATTTGGTGGAGGCGCAGGGGGTGGAGTTCCAGTCAGTATTCAGAGCATTTGGTGGAAGCGCAGGGGGTGGAGTTCCAGTCAGTATTCAGAGCATTAGGTGGAGGCGCAGGGGGTGGAGTTTCAGTCAGTATTACAGAGCATTTGGTGGAGGCGCAGGGGGAGGAGTTTCAGTCAGTATTCAGAGCATTAGGTGGAGGCGCAGGGGGTGGAGTTTCAGTCAGTATTCAGAGCATTAGGTGGAGGCGCAGGGGGTGGAGTTCCAGTCAGTATTCAGAGCATTTGGTGGAAGGTAGGCGCAGGGGGTGGAGTTCCACCAAATGCTCTGAATACTGACTGGAACTCCACCCCCTGCGCCTCCACCTAATGCTCTGAATACTGACTGAAACTCCACCCCCTGCGCCTCCACCTAATGCTCTGAATACTGACTGGAAGCGCAGGGGGTGGAGTTCCAGTCAGTAATACAGAGCATTTGGTGGAGGCGCAGGGGGAGGAGTTCCAGTCAGTATTCAGTAACACGGGACCTTATATCAGACCTGTTCCGGTACGTCCTGTGGATGCGCAGTGTTGATATGTTCTGGACGCCTTGTCTGATCGTCTCGAGGAATGAAGGAAATGCATTATTAATTGAGAGGCAACGTCCGTACAGAGGGAGCTGATTTATATCCAGTGCAGACGTTGTGAGGTTCACATGTCCGAGATATGGAATCTGTAAAGAGGTTAAAATCTGCCGGTATTGGACGCTCATCTGGGGTCATTAAAATCTAAAACAGGAAGATTCGTGTTAGTTCTTCTGTAACGCTACCTGCGCGGACAGAGGCTCGAACTGCAGGACCAGCGACGAAGCAGACAATTCCCCATCACAAGCTGCCTGACTGTAAAACGGCATGTATCATAATATATCATGTATCATAATATAAGACGAAATGTTTCAAACCACGACATGTATCATAAAACAACATGTATCATAAAACAAC
The DNA here is from genome assembly GCA_009667805.1 of Leptobrachium leishanense. NCBI lineage: Eukaryota > Metazoa > Chordata > Amphibia > Anura > Megophryidae > Leptobrachium > Leptobrachium leishanense. Next base: position 387,447,120 of record CM019066.1, on the reverse strand, counting down.
ATGTATCATGCAACGACATGTATCATAATATCAATACAAAATGTTTCAAACAACGACATGTAGCATAAAATTACAGGTATCATAATACAAAATGTATCATACGACATATATCATAAAATGGTGTGAAAACTACTTGTATCATAATATGGAATGTATCAAAAAACACATGTACTAAAAACCAGTCATAAAACAGAATGTATCCTGCAATGATTTGTATCAAAAATGACATGTATCATAATATGGCATGGATCATGAAACGGCATGTCCTGAGGCGTAGCGAGATCATGTGGTGCCCGGGGGCAAGTCTTTCATTAGTGCCCCCCCCCACCAAAAATAATCATTAAGCATACAAATTTTACAAACATTGAAACCCCCCCAAAATATAATAACTATTTTTTTCAATAACAATTGGACATAAAAATAAAACAGGTTAACAGGAGAGCATCATTAACCTCTTACTGAGGGGCAGGTTTTGCCAGGACTAGCCGACGTGCCACTTGCCTCATTGGCTACGTATGGTGCGTATCACAGAGCTCCACAACTATAAAACTCACAGTAATGTGCTGTGTGTATAAGTGTATCACAGAGCTCCAGAGCAATACAACTTACACTCATACACACCGCACATAGATATTTTGCCCCCAGCTCACATGGATATATTGCCCCCAGCTCACACATGGATATATTGCCCCCAGCTCACACATAGATATATTGCCCCCAGCTCACACATAGATATATTGCCCCCAGCTCCACATATGGATATATATTGCCCCCAGCTCACACATAGATATATTGCCCCCAGCTCACATATGGATATATATTGCCCCAGCAGCTCACAGATGGATATATATTGCCCCCAGCTCACACATAGATATATTGCCCCCAGCTCACACATGGATATATTGCCCCCAGCTCACACATAGATATATTGCCCCCAGCTCACATATGGATATATATTGCCACAGCAGCTCACAGATGGATATATATTGCCCCAGCAGCCCGCACAGGGATATATATTGCCCACAGCAGCTCACACAGGGATATCTATTGCCCCCAGCAGCTCAAACGGATATATATTGCCCCCAGCTCACCTCTGCTCTGCCGGCGGCCGTGTGCTTTTTGTCCTACGAGCGACCGCCAGCAATAAAGTCTGCCGCTCACGTGGGTTCCACCAGCCAGCCATGGTCTTGCGAGATCATGGAGTTCAGGTGAACTCCGCAATCTCGCGTCTGGCTGGTGGAACCCACGTGAGCGTCAGGGCTGCAGCGCCGGCACCCCCCGGCTGAAAGGCTCCCGGGGGCACCTGCTCCCCCTCTCTACCCCACTGGGCATGTATCATAAAACCACATGTATCATAAAAAGACATGTATCATGAAACAGCATGTATCATCATACAAGGTCCATGACATTTTCTCAAGAAAAAGCTACTCTCAGTAAATGATTTAAATGATGTTAAACCTCAAGCCGTGTTCGCTACACGTTAACTACATGCCTCTCCTTGTTAACTAGAAAATCATGAGAAAATTGTGTTTCTTCTGGGGTTTCTACTCGCTGCTTAGATTTGTTCCGGAAAGACTCGGAGGATGTAAAATGATTCGGAATATCTCACCAGGTTTCTGTGATGGTGATGGCCTGAATTTAATTAATGGACATTTGCAGAAAGTCAATATAGTGGGAGGCTGCGCCGCTCGTCAGCGGGAGACGCTACTCTATCAATGTTGATCTAATTAACTCACTGACTGGGATATCATAATACAGATAAGCCGGATCAATAACACTTACAATGCAGAGCTTTCACTCACAGCCAAAAACAGATTGAGCAGGAAAGGGTTACTCTGACTACATGCAGACTCTGCTGCATCCCCTGTAGCTGGCAGTGTGCTGATAAAGGCTGATGGGAATTGCAGTTAGGCTTGTGCAACGATTTTTTATTCGGTTCGATTTTTCGGATTTTTAAACTTTTCGATTCGGCTCGTTTCGACCGATTTCTGTTTCGGTTCGGCTCGATTCGTTTTTCGTGTACTTTTCTTTTCGGAATATCGACCATTTTTCATATTTTCGTGTCACTTAGCTCGTTTTTTGTATCGACTTTTCGTAAGTTCGGAAATTTTTGTTTTTTCGGAACGTCTGTTCTCGTTTCAAAGCAATAAATTTCGATTTGACACATTTCAAGTCCATTCGAAAATTCCGAAAATATTTCGTTTCGGCTCGGAAAACTTTTCGGATCTGCCATTTTCGGATCTAAAAATTTTCGGAAATTCGGCCGCATCCGAAAACACGAATCGGGAAATTTCGTGAAAATTCCGAAATCCGAAACGCACATCTCTAATTGCAGTCAGGCTACAGCAGGATGATATTGGCTTAGAATATTCCCCGTACAGATAATAAGGGGTTTATTTCACCAAACCATGAGCTGAAAGGAATTTTATTTTAGGGGAGATTGGCCAATTTCAGGGGGGGGGGAATTTTCAAGATTTTCTTATGTCAAGTTAAGGTATTTTCCCAAAATTTTTATAATATATCCAATAATTTTTTAATGGAAAAAGAAACACAGTGTAACTCAGCTGGCAAGAAAACTGATCACAGTTAACCCCTTCACTACCGAACACTTTTCATTGAAAAGTTTTTTATTGTAACATTTATTTGAACCATGGGATGTGCCGTTAACAAGTATAACGTAAAATAGATAAAAAATAAAATATACATTTTCTTTTTAATTTTCCAAGCATTGGTTTATCCTTTACAGAAATCTTACTGGGATGAAAGGTTGTAAACTCTAGATGGCAACCCTTAGCTGGCACAATGTGACACAGGGTCTGTATTATCAGCATACAGGCAGAAATTACCTTTGTGTCAGTAAATGTGCTGCAGACAGATAATAAAATGGTGAGATCTGCTTACACAGGGTCTGCATTATCAGCATACAGGCAGATGCAGTAAATGTGCTGCAGACAGATAATCGATATTAGACAGACAGATATTGTATCTGTATGTGCTGCATAATACCTGTGTACTGCAATTACAGCAACACCTTGTATCTGTATGTGCTGCATAATGCCTGTGTATGGCAATTACAGCAACACCTTGTATCTGTATGTGCTGCATAATGCCTGTGTATGGCAATTACAGCAACACCTTGTATCTGTATGTGCTGCATAATGCCTGTGTATGGAAATTACAGCGACACCTTGTATCTGTATGTGCCGCATAATGCCTGTGTATGGCAATTACAGCAACACCTTGCATCTGTATGTGCTGCATAATGCCTGTGTATGGCAATTACAGCAACACCTTGTATCTGTATGTGCTGCATAATGCCTGTGTATGGCAATTACACCAACATCTTGTATCTGTATGTGCTGCATAATGCCTGTGTGTGGCAATTACAGCAACACCTTGTATCTGTATTTGCTGCATAATGCCTGTGTATGGAAATTACAGCAACACCTTGTATCTGTATGTGTTGCATAATGCCTGTGTATGACAATTACAGTAACACCTTATCTGTATGTGCTGCATAATGCCTGTGTATGGCAATTACAGCAACACCTTGTATCTGTATGTGCCGCATAATGCCTGTGTATGGAAATTACAGCAACACCTTGTATCTGTATGTGCCACATAGTGCCTGTGTATGACAATTACAGCAACACCTTGTATCTGTATGTGCTGCATAATGCCTGTGTATGGCAATTACAGCAACATCTTGTATCTGTATGTGCCGCATAATGCCTGTGTATGACAATTACAGTAACACCTTGTATCTGTATGTGCTGCATAATGCCTGTGTATGGCAATTACAGCAACACCTTGTATCTGTATGTGCCGCATAATGCCTGTGTATGGCAATTACAGCAACACCTTGTATCTGTATGTGCTGCATAATGCCTGTGTGTGGCAATTACAGCAACACCTTGTATCTGTATGTGCTGCATAATGCCTGTGTATGGAAATTACAGCGACACCTTGTATCTGTATGTGCTGCATAATGCCTGTGTATGGCAATTACAGCAACACCTTGTATCTGTACTGTACAGGGATTTACACTCATTATAACCCCCTGACTCTTATCCCTGTACAGCAGCGACTGACCCCGCAGCTCTCCCTGTATTCTGACAAATCCCTGGCTGCTGGAATGCTGCAGTAAAGTTTTTTTTATAACGTCTTTTAACCACTTCAATGCTAAGGACGCGCTCAGCGCGTCCTCAGCATTGCCGCTGGTATGCGGAGGACGCGCTGAGCGCGTCCTCGCATTGGGGTCAGCGTTCGGCCGGGTTCCGGCCGATCGCTGGCCCCTCCGGTGCGGGCTGACATCCTGGATGTCAGCCCGGCATCCGGAGCAGTGGCCGCCATTATTATGTGTCATCGCGCCCCCGCGATGACACATAATTCAGGCGCCCCCCCGCATGTGCGGAGGAGGCGCCTGAAAGGGAGGGGGGGAGGTCCTTCGGACCTCTCTCCCTCCCGATCGGCGGCTCACAGGGGCTTAACCCAGGCATCATTTGGAAGGGCACAGCCTGCCCTTCCAAATGATGCCTGGCATTAACCCCTGGGGAGCTGGATCGCAAATCGGCGCTGAAAAGCGCCGATTTGCGATCCTTCCCGGGAGCTGGCCGACATCTTGGATGTCGGCCAAGCTTCCGGGAACTCCCCAGAGGACTGGCGTCATCGTGCGTAGCACGATGACGCCAGTCCTAGCATTAACCCCTAACTGCCACGAACTGTGGAGATAGGGAGTTCCAATGAACTCCCTATCTCCGATCCGTGGCAGTTAGGGGTTAAATTTTGATATCGTTGGATCGGCCAGAGCATGGCCGTTCCAACGATACCAAACATGAAAGTAAAAAAAATTGTAAAAAAAAAAAAAAAAAAAGAAAAAGAAAAAAAAAAAAAAAAATTAAAAAAAAAATAAAATAAAAAAAAATAAACACTTTTTTTTTTTTTTTTTTGTTTTGTTAATGCAGCAATATTGTTCCCATTTCAATTATAATGTGAACAATGATGCTGCATTAACGATTTTTGTATGCGGTGCGTTTGTTAAAAATGGTGTCATTTTCCCCAAAAAAAATGTAACGAGACCCCATCTCTAATTTTTTTTAACAAGCGCACCCATACAAAATATAACCGCAATTGCTCGCATGTTAAAATGTGGAAAAAAACACTTTACACGCTGTAAATTATTGAAAATACATATTTTATTGCATTTTTTGTTATAATATACAAACATGACATAACGTATACATATAATAATGACATATTATGAATCTACCGAGTCTGACGGAAAGAACGATATATAATATGTCGATGTCATATACTAAAATAAGCCTTCAAAACACGTTTAAACATGATGCGCAAAACAGGTAAAAAATGACCTCAGCACAGGGGCGGGAAAAGCCTCAGCAGCGAAAGGGTTAAAAGTTTTTTCCTTTTTTGTCTTTTTTTTTTTTTTTACCCATGTTCAGCAGATGTTCGACTTTTTCCGGCAGTATTCAGTGGCTGGCCGGTTGGCAATCTGTTTGCTGATTTGTCGGCTGTGCGGGTTTGCGATTGTGCTTGACGGTTTATCTGATCGATTTGGTGGTTTATCAGACTCGTTCAGTGGGTCGCTTCGAGGCACTTTGGGGACCATGCGGTGAATGCTGAATTCGACACAGGCAGGGTTATTCAGAGAAAGGTGAAAACCAGGAGAATGACTGAAGAAGTGAAAATTCTAGCAGGGTTATTCAAAGAGATTCGAAAAGTCACCGCACGTTCGGTGACTTTTCATTCCCTGCAATTCGGTGATCCTAGTTCGCCGACCCTGTAGTGTATTCAGCAAGCACCGCAGGACCCCCGTAGTGCAGGGAAAACCCGTCACCAACCCGCAGAACACTCACTGCAAAACCTGCCGAACACTCACTGAAACCTGCAGAAACATCTGGATTAACCCCGCCGAACACGCTGGAGAAACCTGAGCAGCCGCCGATCAGAGTGCAGAGCAGCCGCCGGAAAAAGCCGACACCGCAGACGAATGGAGTGAAAAAAAAAAAAAAACAGTTTGCTTGAATGTTTGAAAAGTGAAAAGCTGTTTGCAAAAAAACTACTGAGCGAAAATCTCTGAAATTTACATATAAAATCCAATGAATGATAATAAAAAGGGCTGTTACAGAAAAAAGAAAAAACGATTAAAAATAAAACGGAAAACATTTTGCCAAAAAAATCCCCAAAAATGCCTAAAAGATCCAAAAAAATCTATAAATAAAGAGACTTTTTGCTGCAGAATATTATAATAAACGGTTTATTAGATATTGGGTTAAAACGGGAATATTTTTAACATTGAAACCTATGGGATTCGTCTGATTAAACCTGTCGAATGAAACCACTGAATGGCAGGGCATTAGGGGAACCTTTCACTGCTGGTTTGTGTTCTCTGAATAGACGAAGCATTGCTTCTCTATGGGGATTTCACTGCCCTCGAACAGGCACCGAACAGGCACCGTATGTGCAGGCAATTCGCCAGGATTTGGCGAACTGCCTGCTCTCTGAATAGCCGAATGGCCAAGAAAGGTAACCGAACGCTGATTTTCACTGTTCCGTTACCCTTTGACAGCCATTCGGATCTCTTTGAATAACCCTGTAGGTCAAAATAGCCAAACCAGAAAAATTCTCCCATTTAACTCACTTTCCAAATCAGCTATTTGGTCTAGATTGTTCTCTTCTCCTGCCAGTTCTCCTGGTTTCACCTTTCTCTAAATAACCCTGAGGGTCGGCGATTTGAGAGTCGCCGAAAGGCTCCAAAGGAGAGAGCACTGAAATTTCAGTGAAATTTTGGTGCTCTCTGAATAACCTCTTAACCCCTTCACTACCAAGTGATTTTCTAAAAAACAAAACATTGTCAGAAACCAGTGGTATTTTGTAAAATCATTTTAAATGAATTATACATTAATAAATAGCTTTTACTGTAAATAACCCATTTGGCCATTAGGTGGCGCCATCTACTGCCAAGCTGAGTTCCAGAGGTCTGAGCAGCAGGGCTATGTTTTTTCCCCCTCTGCATCGACTGCTGAAAGCTGGATATTTCAGATCATTAATCAGCTGGTTTTAAAGTTTTAGCTCTTTGGGCATTATGCCCACGGGGCTAAAACTTTGGGGACACCTTCTGCAGCCCAAAAGGAAACAAAATTCTTTTGTTTTTGGGCTGCAGATCAGCAGATCGAGATATCTCGATATTGGGGCACCAGATGGTGCCTTTGAAGCCCAAGATATCTTGATCTCGGTATTGAAGGGTTTAAGTGTACACACACTGCAGGCTGCTCTGGGATGAAACTCAGAACAGGATGATTGCCTAAAACTCAGGAAACCATCCTGACATTATAAAACAGAAAAAAATATGTTTTAAATGGTCATTTTGATATTAAATTGATCAACAGTGTTATATTATTATTATTATTATCATCATCATTTAAATAGCACTGTAACAGATCTCTGTACCCCGACAGGGTCACATCGGCCAATGCCGCTTTCTTGCTGGACCCCCTGTGTTCTACCCAGACAGACTCCCGTGCCGTCCTCCAGTCCTCGGATGAAGCTCAAGGACAGGGACACATAGGGAGCCTGCTAGCATCCACCAGAAATAAGACAAGGCTGTAGATCTGAGGTCTTTCAGGGTCAGAATAGAACTGATTTTAATCAGGGACACACACACACACATACATTTATACGGTCACACAGGGGTCATTTACATACACAACCCCCCCCCCCCTAGAAACTGCTGGGGGACCCAAACATTTACTTTTTGGAAGGAGAAACATAATTAGATTAGGCAAACAGTTTAATTACACATTATGTAACATTTCTAAATGAGCCAAGACAATGGGAATCGGGATGATAACAGATTACTGTCAACAAATTTACAATTTATTCAGATAGAAACAGATAAGCACATTCTTGAGACAGGGTAAACTGGGATGTTAATCCTTTCAACAGATAACAGATACACAAGGACCAGACAATAGACAGACAATGACATTCTTGCATAATCACAGATTATACCAACATTCTGCACACAAGAGGGAAAGGGCTAATTTTGATTATGAGTCCTGCACCCTACAAATATGCCTCCATGCCCATGCACCCCAAGTCCAAAATGGTTTACGTCACAAGCGCCAACAGTATCCGCAGCACTTTGCAATAACCAACAAGAGCAAAACACAAATAGACATAGGACAAAGACAAATGGTGTAGAGGGGCCTGCTCAGAGGAGTTTACAATCTAGTTCTTGTTATATATATATATATTTTGGTTTTGAGGGGAAGGAGGTTTTGGGGGGTTTATTTCATAAAAAAAGGATCTTACGCAGGGAGTTTGGATTTAATAAAACTTTTTAGTGTTTTTAGATTTTCCGCATGAGAATTGCTTTAAAATGTCTCAACTCGAGATTCTAGATCCAAAATAAATACGTTTTATTACATCGAGAAGAAAAAGTACTTAGAGGGAACATGTTGCACCGGTGTGGGAGGAGGACCCGGGAGGTCGGGTTTTACGCTTTAGAAATGTTTTCCGCAGAATAGCCGGCGTGAATTATTAAAGGACGTTTGTGAATGTTACCAGCGTGGGAAATAAATGGTGAAGTTGCCAGAAATACTCGTATATATATTAAAAAAAGCAATTCATTCTCATTTCATTTTCTAAGCAGGTCCGAGTCACAGTCACCTTGGGACGAGGAAAATAACTTTCCATGGAAGGTGCTATTGATTTTTAAGGATGATTTAATGTTCAGTCGTGTTAAATTTCCCTGTAACGGAAATACTACTTCGCAGGATATCGATTAGGAATGCCAGGCTGAGGACGCGAGCACCAGCCACGCGCAATACAAAGGATACGAACGGGATTAATACCTGAGCCCCCCCTCCTTATAACACAATACATTATACATCTGGCCTCCCCATAATACATACACAAAACATTATATACTCTTAACCCGTTAGCTTTTGGATTGTAATATGTGTACCACAGACATATCGGCGAATCCCAGACTCTCTGTATTGTGTCCTCTCTCTGTATTATGTGTACCGCAGACATATCGGTGAATCCCAGACTCTCTGTATTGTGTCCTCTCTGTGTATTATGTGCACCGCAGACATATCGGTGAATCCCAGACTCTCTGTATTGTGTCCTCTCTCTGTGTATTATGTGCACCGCAGACATATCGGTGAATCCCAGACTCTCTGTATTGTGTCCTCTCTCTCTGTATTAGGTGTAACGCAGACATATCGGTGAATCCCAGACTCTCTGTATTGTGTCCTCTCTCTGTGTATTATGTGCACCGCAGACATATCGGTGAATCCCAGACTCTCTGTATTGTGTCCTCTCTGTGTATTATGTGCACCGCAGACATATCGGTGAATCCCAGACTCTCTGTATTGTGTCCTCTCTCTCTGTATTAGGTGTAACGCAGACATATCGGTGAATCCCAGACTCTCTGTATTGTGTCCTCTCTGTGTATTATGTGTACCGCAGACATATCGGTGAATCCCAGACTCTCTGTATTGTGTCCTGTCTGTGTATTATGTGTAACGCAGACATATCAGTGAATCCCAGACTCTCTGTATTGTGTCCTCTCTGTGTATTATGTGCACCGCAGACATATCGGTGAATCCCAGACTCTCTGTGTTGTGTCCTGTCTGTATTATGTGTAACGCAGACATATCGGTGAATCCCAGACTCTCTATATTGTGTCCTCTCTGTGTATTATGTGTACCGCGGACATATCGGTGAATCCCAGACTCTCTGTATTGTGTCCTGTCTGTGTATTATGGGTAACGCAGACATATCGGTGAATCCCAGACTCTCTGTATTGTGTCCTCTCTCTGTATTATGTGTAACGCAGACATATCGGTGAATCCCAGACTCTCTGTATTGTGTCCTCTCTGTGCATTATGTGTAACGCAGACATATCAGTAAATACCAGACTCTCTGTATTGTGTCCTCTCTGTGTATTATGTGAAACGCAGTCAAATCAGTGAATCCCAGACTCCCTGTATTGTGTCCATTCTGTGTATTATGTGCACCGCAGACATATTGGTGAATCCCAGACTCTCTGTATTGTGTCCATTCTGTGTATTATGTGCAACGCAGACATATTGGTGAATCCCAGACTCTCTGTATTGTGTCCTTTCTGTGTATTATGTGTAACACAGACATATCAGTGAATCCCAGACTCCCTGTATTGTGTCCTCTCTGTGTATTATTAGGCTGGGGTCAGACGAGCGTGATTTCTACGGGCTGTACGTCCGTGCAGTACGGACATGGTCAGTACGGATGACGCAGTAGTGGTCACACAGTCCGTTTTTTCACTGAAGTTATTTTTTGACGGATGTAGGAGGGAAAAATAAATTACAATGAAAAAACATTCTGTCCGTCAAAAATGCTGGACGTATAAATGCAGTCCGTCTGACCTCGCTCCATCACTCACACACAAAGCTATGCAGACGTTGTGGACGTGGCGCACTCCGCACGTCCGTTCTAGCAGTATTACGTTCTTGCCTAACCTGCGTCTGTTTGCCGCGGCCGTCGTGCGTCCGCAGTTCAGTGCGGCCGTACTTCATGTGTCGGGCTCCAATGGACTTTCTTTCATGCTATCACGGACGTACTTTTAGGCGCAATCACGGACGTGAACACTACGCTCGTCTGACCCCAGCCTTATGTGTAACACAGACATATCAGATCCCAGACTCCCTGTATTGTGTCCTCTCTGTGTATTATTATGTGTAACACAGACATATCAGATCCCAGACTCCCTGTATTGTGTCCTCTCTGTGTATTATTATGTGTAACACAGACATATCAGTGAATCCCAGACTCCCTGTATTGTGTCCTCTCTGTATATGTGGGCCCTCCAGGCACATGGGATATTAGACCTTTTTCTAACACGATGTAGAACATTCTATCCTGATCCCGGCACCGGCCTCGTCCATGCTGCGGAGGAGAAGAAAAATCTCCTCTTTAATCCCATTAATATGACACAGTGTTAGTGTCACCTGCACCGATCGATAACCTCTATGCCGCGCGATTATACACAGTCATGCAAATAATAGGCCGCATAAAGCGCCGGTGCCGCGCAGGACGTCGATCCCTAAAATGGCAAAGCTATTGATTTCAGGGAGAAAATAATCCGTAATGAATGGCGCCGCTAAGGATTGGTGGAGCCGGGAATCAGAATGTTGACAATCAATGCATTTAATACCTGGATACATATTAAACCTCTGTATAATCTCTTCCTGTACCTGGGGGATATACTCAACGCTCGCTGCAGGGAGGGGGCGCAACCGCTGCATACAAATTGGTGACTGGACTCAGTGCTGTAACCAGTAACTGGGGTCACTAGCGTCGCTGGGGGGGCGGGGGTGCGGCCCGCACCGGGTGTCACCACCCTCTAATTTTTTTTTAATTTTTTTTACGCAAAACTATTTTACCTGGAAGGATACATTGAGATTTCTCTCATTTTCAAGTATGTCCTGGGTAGGCAAGGCCTAGGCTGGTACTTTCCAGGAGGCAGCAAAAAAAATCACCACTAAAGGGGATATTCACAGAGCACCGAAATGACGCAGACACTTTGGAGAATCAAATTTCCCTGGTGAATTCACCGCAGGGTCCCTGAAGTGCAGGGAATCAGCCACCAAATGCCACCGCGAACCCGTCACCAGCTGTTTTCAAAAAAACCACTGAACGAAAATGTCTGGAATTAACATATAAGATCCTCTGAATGATAATAAAAAGGGAAGTTACAGAAAAAAAACACTATTAGAAAGAAAAAAAAATAGATTTTTTTTAAAAATGCCTATTAGACACTAAGAAAAATAAATCAACAAATAAATAGACTTTTTACTACAGATTAATGGAATAAACGTTTTATTAGATATTGGGTAAAAACGGGAATATTTTTAACATTGAAACCTATTCAGAGAAGGGTGAAAACCTTGAATGACTGTAGAATTGAAAATTCTAGGGCAAAATAGTCAAACCAGTAAAATTCTCTCATTTATCTCACTTTCCAAATTGGCTATTTGGTCTAGATTGTTCATTCTCCTGGCAATTCTCAAGGTTTTCACCTCTCTCTGAATAGCCCTGATGGTGTTCGCCTGAATAAACCTGTCTAATGAAACCACTGAACATCAGGACATTTCTCTGCTGTTCGATGTCTCTGAACAGATTTACCATTACATCTCTATGGGGACTTTTACTGCTGTCGAACAGGCACCGTACTTGCTGGCAGTTCACCAAAATTTGTGTGTGAGTATATGAGAGAGCTGCACAGCAATAAACCTCACAGTAATGTGCGCCGTGTATTATGAGCATTCAGTGTTATATGGGAGTACTAATTTATGAGTAAGAGTAGTAAAAAAAAAAGTAAAACTCGGGGGGGGGGGGTGACACCATGAGTTACCGCACCGGGTGACACCAACCCTAGTGACGCCACTGACAGGGGTAACGCCATGAATATGTGGGATTGCGGGGACCTGGGAGCCCTTTGATTGCGGCCGATATCGCACGGATCGTCCCAGAGGAAAATCTGCTTTGCTTAATCGTGCTGCAAATTCAAAACAAATACAAAGACAAAAGCTTTGCATTGCACCGAAACGAAGAATATCACAAGGCTGTCATTTCACTAAATACTGGCAAATTGACGACGAAATACGGTGCAGATCATCGCAATTCATTGCCCAATAGGAGACTATCGTGTGTTCGATTCACAGAATGTGGAACTGCGTGAAAATTCCGGCGAAATGCCCTTTACAGTGATTTCAGTTCGACAGGTTTAAACAAGCGAATCCCATAGGATTCAAAGTAAAAATGGAAAATCTTTTTATTTCAATTTAAGTTTATTCTTTTTTAAGTTTATCGTCTTTATTTTTTTAAGTTTATTCTTTTTTAAGTTTATCGTCTTTATTTTTTTAAGTTTATTCTTTTTTAAGTTTATCCTCTTTATTTTTTTGCAAAAAGCCTTTATTATTTTAGAATTTTTTAAAAGACCTTTTCGGATTTTTTTTTACACAACATTTTTGTTATTCTTTTTTTAAAAAGTCTTTTCTTTTAATTCAGTAACAGACCTTTTCATTCTTTTTTTAAGGTCCTCGTTTATTTTTTATAGACCTTTTTACTGCATTTTATTGATTTATACTCCTATGAGGACACATTTGTGTCAATTGGACACCAAGACCGCAGAGACCAGAAACTGATGCAGGGAGTCAGTGGATTGAATCGCAGAACTCCTGCACTCCTATTGGTTGCTGAGGTATGAGGACCCACAGCAGTGGAAAGTCCCCCACAATCATCTCTCCCTATAAATACCCAGCAGTCCATTCCTGTGGAGCTCGCTTATTCCAGTGCCTTAGTGCCTGTCACCCAGCGTTCCAGTATCTACCTGAGCTACCTTCCTGCCTCTTTGATTCCCTGGGTACGTGACATGGGCTTCTCACTCCACCCTGTTTGCCTCATCGGACCTGCCGACTACTGACCTCGGCTCGGTTCCTGACTCTGCTCCCTGATAGACCTTCCAACTACCGACCTTGACTATGCACTGCAACTTGGTTCCTGGTTGTTCCAGTGTCTGCCCTGACTTGTCCTTTTTGCCCGTGCCTCCTGGCCTTTACCTGACACAGTGGTCCATCCTCTGAGTTGTTGGCCACCCACCAGCCACCACAATCTGAGTGATAGAAATGGATGAGAATGTGAAGCAGAAGTTCAGGTCTTGATCCTCTCACCACCATGGCACATGTCATCGTGTCAGTACTGGTGTGCGTCCACTATACAAACTCCGTTGAGGTAACAGCCAGAGCTGGTCGTTGATTGATGGGTTACACTGAGTGAACAGAGGAGGACACGAGCTGTGTCAGAGATATTTTATATATTCCCCTTGTATTAAAATGACGCATGTGACGCGGCCGGCGATTCTCCTTTCGGTTCCAGATAAATCAGCTCACACGGAACACTCTCCGAGCCGTATTGTGTTTTCATCGAACCGATCTCATCGAGGAAATGTTTCTGCTGCGATTTCTCTGGGGAGCGGGTTTACTGATCATCCCGAGAAGATTAATCGCAGCCTCGCTTCTCGCCCATCATATCCCGCCGTAATATCTTAGTACATCGCCCCTGTCATCTCAAAACATGGTAAATACGGACCTCGACTCACAGAGTGATGCAACGAGCCGCAAGCCGAGCAGCGAGTGATGCACAGTGCCCGGGTGGTAATGACGAGGCATCATATGGATCGTGCGGTTGTATCAACCCGCTTTACGATCCTCGACCCATCTTTCAGCCGTTATCGAGTCTATTGTTTATTATTTGGAAGCCTGTGAGCCCTGGAGTCGACCGGAGCCCATCGGACAGATTTCACTGAGCAGCAGCGCAGACACGTTCCTGCCAATGCCTCGCATTAAACACGTTGGGCTCCATCTGGACCTTCCCGTTTGGTAGGCGCCGGTGAACGAGATTCGCCGCACTGGAGCCAGACAGATGTCTGTTACCGTCTGTCCCCATTTTCCTGATCACTGAGTTCATATGTCAAGTGGAAGAGAAAACACAACTGCTGCGCTTTCACCACAACGTGATAATTGTTAGTTTTTCTGTAACCCTGTGATTTTTTACACTTTTTTCAGAACGAGACAGTTCTCTGCTTAATTATGCATTCCTTTTACTTACACGGGGAGCCGATCGGCAGCGCAACCCTTAACTTAACCGCCGCCGTCACGCGTCGTCTCCACTTTCTCCCCCTTCCTCCTGCTTTACATTGTCCTCCTGCTTTACATTGTCCTCCTGCCATCCATTAACCAGATCAATTCCAACAAGATAATTACGATATCAACGAGATAACATGATAACAACCTCAGATCCTGATGGGCCGAGCTCATCCACCATAATGCCTTCGTTTGCCCATCACCCTTATCCACATCTTTCCCAGTCTACTGTGCCAGATGCACCATTTTTGGTCTCCTCCACTTTCATTTTCTTGATCCCAGAACTTCCGGTTTCCCTCGCGATACGTCACATCCGTTTTTTCTTTTCAGCACGAAACTTCCTAGTTCATCACATCCATCCTTTCATTGGTCCCATCTACTTTTGTTTTCTCCATCCCGGGTCTTCTGATTTTTCTTCGCCAACCATCTCTTCTCTTTTCAATTCCGGAACGATCCCTTAGTGCCCACTTATTATCCTCCGGAATTTAAAAGAGATGGTCGGTGAGGAAAACAGAAGAAACCATTGAATGTAGTTTTCATGCCTGACCATGTTCTGCTTGCCCACTCGACACCGCTCTTCCATATTTTGTGTCATTCCTGCAACACCACCTCTACCATCCGTCATTCCAGCCTCTTCTCTGTCTTTGGTTGTTTCTGTGAGCATCATTATGTAAAATGGCGCATGTTCCATCAATCCTCCTCCCTCTGGACTATTTATTGACTCCTTTTTCTGGTCGAAGTTGCCTTGTAGAGGTATCAGACTGCTAAATGTATTACTTCTTGATTTGTATTTGGAGTTCTAGTTTCGATTTTGTCTTTGGGCTCCATGACCCCCGCTTGTCTGAATATCCTAAGTGTTACAGACCCCGGGTTGTCTCCTCATTTATGTGTTCTTCTCCCATCACTGCCCTAGGCTATTGTGTTAACCCAGGACCCATATGGCATTAGGTTATACCTCTATAGCTGGTCCGGTCAGCGTGCTAGAATACAGATCTGTGACAATGGTACTCCTGATGTTCCTGGGGAGATAGAAATTACCAACATGGAACTTGGTTAACTCAATGTGTTCCTAACAACCCTCCACCAAACAGGGCTCCCACCATTCCTGTATCCAACACAATCAATACTAATCTGTGTCACACACTGGCTTGTACAAGGGGAGTGCATGGTGTGCGCTAGAACCACCTTTGTCTTTGTGGTGAAATAAAACACGACACCAAAGCAGTCTCTACAGCTGCGGTGGAACCAAACCATCTCTCTTCGGGTGGGAAGGAACACATTTTTATACATGATAACTGACGATATATGGCTGCGGTAAAAATTATCTCGGCACCTACTGGTTCATAGAGCCGTCTCTTTATGATTGTGGTGACTTTACTCTTGTAGACCACAGCCATCTCTCTGCGGGTGTGAAGGAACACATTTTTGTACATGAGAACCGACGCTGTATGGCTGTGGTGGGCACAATCTCTGTACCAGAGTCATCTCCTTTATGGTTATGATGGGTTTACTCTTGTAGACCACAGCCGTCTCTCTTTGTGGTTGTGTTGTAGACCACAGCCATCTCTCTTTGTGGTTGTATTGTAGACCACAGCCGTCTCTTTGTGGTTGTGATTCAACCAAAACCTATGTGGGAGCTGTCTCTCTGTGATTGTGAATGAGCCCAACTCAATGGCTATGGTGAAGCCAATATCTCTACTTCTGCGCTAGAACCGTCTCTCTATGAAATAAACAATCATGCACACAACTTCTTCGAGAAATGAGTTGTGTGTTTGCTGGTGGCTCTGTCGGAGGGGAGGCGTATGGGTGTTTGGATGTGTGTTTTCGGAGCCTATTTGTTAGTATGATCACCCCCATGTTTGTGGATCTCATTCCATTTGTCCAAGCTGTTTCCAATCTAATCAGGGTCAGTTGGCCGGCGTGTGCTCCTGCGCCTTTACAGACCGAGCGGATAAAGTGCATTTCCTCCTGTGCTCCCTGGCGTGCTCTGCGTGCCTTGTGGTGCTCGGCGCGGCCGTGCGGCTCTGCAGCTGTCTGCGGTGTGCGCGTCCCAGCTGTACTTTGTGAAATAAATCAGAAACGCATCACAAAGGAAAAGCAGAATGACACAAGCACGACGTTTAACTCAAAATCCATTTGTGTTGGGAGAAAAAAAAACAAATAAATTCAGCTGTTTTCTCCTAATTATTTCTTAATCAGAAATTGAAGGTAATTACCGCGGCGCGTTTCACATGGAAGCTCCGCGGCGTGCGCTCTCTCCCCGCACATGCCGTGTTTTAATGTTTCGCTGCGTTTTCTTTTTCACTCGACGTTACTTTGTGTTTCTCTGCTAATATCCCGTCCTTTCATAACCTCTGTTTCTCTGCTTATCCTTAACCCTTCCGTTGCCAGCCGTGGGGATCATTCAGCAAAACATTCAGAACCGCCGCGCCACATCTGGCGTTTAATCCCCCGCTCGGTGTAACCGCATTATATTCTATATTCTGTGCGGATTGGGGCTTAATCATGCGATATATTGCTGTAAATCCAGATTTGGGGTCAGTCCCGGCACTGTCTGCAGATAAGACGTGTTTAGGGATTTTCTTGAAATTAGATTTGCGTTGCGTTTCCGTCGCCGCGGTAATCCAGGCCATAGACTGAGCTTTCTCGTGTCCGTGTTTGTTTTGAATAAAGTAATTCTGACTGTTCTTCTGTTAAATCCGGCGTGAAAGTCTGCGGCGCGTGGATTGTGCCGGCAGAGAAGCCCCCGTTTACACCTCTGAAACCTTTGATTGATTTTAATAAATATTGGTGGAGCGCCGAATATCGCTGCGTTCAGGCGCCGTGGAGCGCATTGGTTGCGTTCTGGTGATTATTACAGAAAACGCATGAATACATTTTACAAACAGACTAACGTCAGCCTTAAGTCCCCTGAAACCTCCAATAGTGAACCCCACATCATTACTGCAGTGCGCACTGTGCTGTACGGTCACATTATAAGTGATTCTGGACACTGTAATGGCGTAGCGGAATGTTTACAGTGAGAATATTACATTGTGGCAGGCAGAAACCTGCACGCAGGGCCAGATTTATAATTATAAATATATATTGTGACGTGCGGCATTCGGATTTGGAGTGTAGGCATGATGTGCTTTATTATTTTCATTGCCCTCTCATGTGCAGAAGGTTTGTGTAATCTGTGTTTATGCAAGAATGTTAGTGTCTATCTGTTATTTGTTGCAAGGATTAATGCCCTGTCAAGAATATGCTTACCTGTTTCTATTTGAGTAGGTTGTAAATCTGCTGACTGTAATCTGTTATCCAGATTCCCATTGCCCTGCCTCGTTAGAAATGTTAATTAATGTTTGATTTAATTCTACTGTATGTACCTAAATCTAATTAGATTACTCCAAAACCTCCCCTAGAAGATGTTGTGATTTTGTGAATGCAAATGACCCATCTGTGACCGTATAACTATGTGTGCGTCCCTGATTAAAATCCAGTTCCATTCCAACCCTGAAAGACCTCAGATCTACAGCCTTGTCTTATTTCTGGGGGGATGCAAACAGGATCTCTAAGAGGGCTCTTCAGAGAGAGGTGAAAACCCTAGCATTTTCAATTCTCCAGTCATTCAAGGTTTTCACCTCTTTCTGAATAGCCCTGTATGTGTCCCGGTCCTTAACCTTCGTCTGAGGACTGGAGGGAGGCGCAGGAGTCTGCCTGGGTTCCTGCAAGGAAGCGGCATAGGCAGATGTGACCCTGTCGGGGTACAGAGATTAGGGATGAGCCGAACACCCCCGAGTTTGGTTCGCATTCGAACTCGAACTTTTCAGAAGTTCGAATTCGTACTCGAACTCAATACAAGTCAATGGGACTCAAAATTCGGTTTTTAGAGTGCCCTCCAAGAGGGCATATATGCTAGATATTTGCCATAAAAGGTGTATGGGGGTCCAGGTAGTGCCCTGGGGGACAGGAAACAAGGACAAAAAGTAAAAAAAAAAGTTTTTAAAGGGACAGTGAGTTTTCCATGAAATAAGGGTTAAAAATAAAAACGAAAAATTCCTTCAAATATCGTGCCTAGGAGGCCCCCATAACCTGCCCGTGAAGTGGCGGATTTCTAGGATGTATAGAAACATTTAAAAACAATGTCCGTGTCCGGGTAGTGCCCTGGGGGACAGGAAACAAGGACAAAAAGCTTAAACAAAAGACGTTTTTAACCCCTTCACTGCTGACAACGTGTGGGCTCAGTTACTCCCGGTGTATGCTGAGGAGGACGTGTCCCACACGTCATCAGCTGTGCGGGACCCCCGCGGAGATACTCACCTCTCTGTCCGGGGTCCCGCGGCGTTCTTACTTCAGCATCCTCAGACGCTGAAGTCAAGCTCCTCTCGACGTAAATGACATCATCGTGCCATGCGTGATGACGTCATTTCCAGGCGACCCCCCAGCAATGCCGTGAGATCACCTGGAAGGGAGGGGGGGATCCGTTCGGATCCCTCTCCCTCCCGATCGGGAGGTCCCACAAAAAAAAGCCCGGCACCGCTTCAAAGGAGAGAGTCTCCCCTTTTAATCAGTGCCTGGCTTTAACCCCTTAGGCACCGGGTCATACTTGCGGCCTAGCTCCGGTGGGGGCCGCCATCTTGGATGGGGGCTCCACCCCGGTTCCCCCCTCACTGCCGGGGAACCCATAGCTGCCTGGAATCCCCTGGTGGAGATAGGGGGTTCATTTGAACCCCGATATCTCCAGGCAGCTAGGGGGTCATGTAGGGTGTCAATCGAAAGGCCTGAGCATGATACCCAACATGACCAGGTATAAAGTAAAAAAAAAAACCAGTATTTTTTATTGTGTGTTATTTTTATTAATGCATCAATATTGTTCTCATTTCAATTATAATGTGAACAATGATGCTGCACTAATGATTTTTTCAATGGGGTGTGTTTGCTATAAATCACGTAATTCCCCCCCACAAAATGTAACAAGTCCCCATTTCTAATTTTTGTACAAGCGCACCCCATAGAAAACATAACCGCAAACGCTCCTGTGCTAAAATGTGAAAAAAAACACTTTACACACTGCAGATGATTAAAAATTAAATTTTTATTGCATTTTTTGTCATAATATACAGCCAGGACATGATGTATACATATAAAAAATGATATATTATGAATCTGCGGAGTCTGCCGGAAAGAACGATATATAATATGTCTGGGTTATTTAATAAAATGTGGCTTTAAATCACGTTTAAACATCATGAGCGAAAGCGGTAAAAAAGAGCTGAGCACACAGCAGTGAAATGCAGCATATTAGAGGAAGATTAAGCAGAGAAATTAACACTTCTCAGAAGCACAGGTGTTATTTGATACATCTGGAGACAACACACCCTCAGTATAGTCTACATATATACGATGTATCAAATTCATTAGACCATACTAAAAACACCTGTTGTTTATACCGTTTGAGAACACAGGTCATTTAGAGGTGAGAATCTTTGCATGTACACATTAGTTTTTAATTCCTTTTAATGGTTCCTTTTACTTCAGAATAAACATATGATATTTATGATAATTTTTGTAATATTTCCCTGAATCCTGGACTGACTATAGATTGAATTTCCGTATAAAACTTCTGGCTGAGCTAAAGACAAGATGATAGAAACAGGCGACATTATAGATGAGTTCCCACCATTCTTTCTGTTGGACTTGACCCCTGTGTAGACCCATAGCTCCTAACTGTCCCTGATTTAGTGGGTCAGTCCTGATCGTTAAACGTGGGCCAGATCTGCGCTGCCTCATTGATGTCTAACTCAAAACCTCTTCCATCGTGACCATAGAGTCTATAGCTCTTTCTAATCCCACCAGACGTTGTCACTGTTGACACTTTTATCCGAGCCGGCTGGATCTGAGTGTGTTTAATTAAAAAAAAAAAAAATTTTTAAAAAAATATTTTACACATGTGTTTTTCGAGGCATTACGCCTCACTGTTTAGTGCCCGGCCCCCTGAGTGTAATTGTGGTATTTTTCATCTGACTCGGCAGTCCATAGGTTTTAGTGTATCCTTATTGCCGCGCCGGGGGCGTTGTTTGCCGGGATATCTCCTAATTCTATTTACCGTTTGTGTGGCTTTCCTCCTCGCGGCCCCTGACTTTCACAACCATTTATTCCCCTTCCTTTATTATTTTTTATTATTATCTTCTGACACAGCAATTAAGTTATGGCGCGCACGCCGCGGGAAACCTTTACAATCACACACTGGTGGGATTTTTATTTATTTGTTTATTTATTTCAGGCAAAAAAAACATCAATAAATAAGATAAATTCTGTATTTCCTTATTTATCGGATCCCGTATCTGCTGCTCTTTGCTCCGGTTTATAAAGTATAATCCTTCATCTTAATATATATACTGTATATATTTATATATATATATATATATATATATATAGAAAACACACAGGAACTTTTATTGAGCGCATTCCATTTTTAAGGTTTTTTTTATGGTAACAGTGTAGCATTGTTAGGCTGGACGTGGTCATTTAGCTGAACGAGTACTCACATAATATCACACCAAATTCAGCGTACGGTGACAATATCAGGATCATTCGGCTATTCAGAGAGCAGGTAGTTCGCCAAATTTTGGCGAACTGCCTGCACGTATGGTGGCTGTTCGGCGACAGTGAAATATGGTGCCTGTTCGGCGGCAGTGAAATATGGTGCTGTTCTGTAACCGGAATCTGCTAGGTTCACTCGGGACGAGGCCGGACCGGACACGAGCAAGGATTGTCTGTACACGAGTCTCTTCAGGAAAGGCAAACTTTATTGTGATATCACAACAGATGCTCAAACAGGATTCAAACGCAAAGAATGAGCATCGATTACACAGTGACCTGAGGTTTTATACCCCAAATACATAATTAGGTACATCCCAATTAGCCCACCTCCCGATGACACTCTCCCACCCCACGTGGGTTAATACCTCCCTTAACTTAATACAAAGACATTCCATTAATTGGCCGTAAATTGGCAAACTTTATATTAGTTTCAGTAAATCATGATTAGTTGCTTCTCCTATTCCGGGCTGCGCCCTCCTCCCTAGCGCCTGCAATTATTTGTTGCAGCTAACACCTGGTCTGATCTCTATGCTCCTTTGTCTCTCAGTGGGCCTCAGCAACCTTGGTGTATCTACTCCTCATTCTGCCCTTCCGTGCCAGGAACAGCCTAGACCTTCTCAGACTCTAATTACTTTTTCTGCTAATCTAAAACATTCCTAAATTTCTACGTTTACTTCATTCTAGTTTCAGCTAAAAACCTGCCTAGTTATTTTCGAGTGAACCAATATTCTGAACAAGATGGCCGCCTGGCTTATGATGGCGGCCATCTTCCAGCCTATTTCCACTTCATTCCCCCCTTGGCTCAAGCCTCAAGCTCTTCTCCTGAGACTTGTAGCCATTACACCTCACTATTTTTATTCTCGAGTTCCTCATACTTTGGGGGGCCTATTTTCGTCGGGAACATACCTTGTAGGATAATCAGTGGTATCTTTTGTGTCTGTGCGGGTGTCAGTGCCTTCTTGCATAGTAGTGCAACATTCATAATACATTGTCATCTCACACAATCCATTCAGGGCTGCACTAATCTGTTCCAGTGCCATATTGTGTATCATTTGCACCTTTCGTATCTCTCGTACTTCCAGATTCAACAACTGAATATCCCAACTAGTCTTATTCAAAATCTCATCCATCAAACTGGCATAACTGTTCATTCTTACCGTCAACTCTCTTCCCCATCCAGTCCATGCTGGAAGTCATGCCCATATTCGATCCGCTTTCTTGAACAACTCTCTCTTCTGTCTTTCAAACACCAGTGGGTACCTAGCGTGGAGTGCTGTGTCTGAATTAGTATCTTCTCCCCTCACCCTCTGAATTGGGATCAATTTAGCCAGATAACACATTCCCGTTACTGTAGGTGGTACCCATGTGTAACACACCCTTTAACAGCACACCTGGTACCCTCCTTTCACTATAAATGGTGACAAATGTAGTGTTCCCTTTGATATTTCTATCATCGGTTGTCTCAGTCGTTTCATCATATCCAGTGCACTCTTCCTCCCATTCGTCACATTCGCAATCACCTCCTCCTGTTCGCTTGTGAGCTTTCTACATCTTATATATAGAAAATTTGACTGCTCCTTTGTGTTACATATATAAATGTATGATATCCAGTTGAACTTACTTGAATAACATAACCCACCCCCGTTATTTGTTTCTTTATCTGTTCCTAGTTGAAAACACCACTCTGGTGGGTACACTGGTCCTATTATGGGGTGCCCGGGACTGAATGGTTCTGGTCTCTCCCTCGATATATCGACTGCCTGTATTGTGACATTTCCTGATGCAAACATACTCAAATTCATTGGGACAGAGGCAAATGGTATATAAATTGTCTCTGGGTGCAGTCTACTACACACCCAGCATACAGTTTGCCCAGACTTTTTAGCATAGTCATATTTGAATTGCACAAATAAATATCCTCTTGGCATTATCTCGGATATCACCTCTCGTTTTTGTCTCCACATGGTACGGTTCTCCATCACCGGGTGCGTACCATTCCAGAGGTGGGAGATATCCACTTTCTCGGTGGTGCTCGGGCACCTGGGGCATACTCCATGTGAGAGTCCATAAATCAAATTCGCGAGATATAAAATCAGTACCACAAATGCCCCAAATATCAAAATCCCTTGGGCAATTCTTTTCACAGTCACATAAACCCAATCCCTCCCCACCGGAATTTCAAAAACAAAAAAAACATTTCCGGCAATTTCTGCATTGATTTACTTAACAGTACAACCTGATCATTTAGTTTAGTTTTCCCCAATGCCCGAAGGTCCCCCCTTAGTCCATTAATCAGAGGGGTAGGCCGTCCAAACATAAGTTCGTACGGACTTAGCTTCAATTGGGGGGTTGGCTTGCAACTAATGTGCAATAGGACTATCGGCAGCACATCCAACCAGCCTAATGGCATCTCTTGGCCCAGTTTGGACATCAAAGTCTTTGCGGTTCATTCTCTTGAATATTCTGCTCGTTCAACTTCTATTACTGTTGTATCTTCTTCACACTCCCCCATTAATTTTACGCCGAAGAATTTCAGCATCATTTTGTATACTGTCTGTACTTAGTCTGTGCTGAACTTCTGAGGTGTTAGTCATAAGACGTGTCTCTTGAGGATCTAGAGGAGTGGAGTAGAAATTTCGACCTTGGGACTGAGTTGGGAAAAACCATTGAATATAATCATAACTGAGTTCTAATAGTTTGTAGACATTGCGCCATTTGTGCAAAACAATTTCAATAAATTTGCTTCCAGGTTCAAATTTTCTCCAATTTATGTAGAATTCGTAGTTTGGCATAGAAGGCTGAGCCTCTTGCTTGCGGAGCAGGACTTTGGCTTGATCAGTTGTTAGCAATGGTTTTGCAGCCGCTTTTGCGGCCTGGTAGAGGATTTGCTTCAATAATTTCTTCTGTGGAGACGACTGCATAGCCGGAGACTTTCTTCCCATCATCCATGTAGCTGCTACCATCAGTGAACAACTGTAGATCGTATTTGTCTAGGGGTACGTCTTTTAAATCTGGCCTGCTACTGAACACTTCCATGACTTGGAGGCATTCATGATCTGGATCCTATTCGCAGTCAGGCAGTTAAGTAGCAGGGTTCAAGGTAGCGATGAGGTCCAAATGAACCGGTGGATTTTCATACATCATAGCTTGGTA
The DNA here is from genome assembly GCA_009667805.1 of Leptobrachium leishanense. NCBI lineage: Eukaryota > Metazoa > Chordata > Amphibia > Anura > Megophryidae > Leptobrachium > Leptobrachium leishanense. The sequence continues at coordinate 387,422,668 of CM019066.1, read as the reverse complement.
CTTTGTCATCCGGCTGTTGCTGAACCAGTAGCTTCCTTTTACATCCAGCAGGGCTTTGACAGCATGGGGCACCTTGACATGAAGCACTTGTCCAAGGGTCAGCTTGTCCGCTTCTGCTATCAGCATTGCGGTGGCTGCCACAGCTGTCAGGCATGGGGGTAGGCCGCAGGCCACAGGGTCAAGTTGCTTGGAGAGATAGGCCACAGGCCTTGGCCAGAAGCCAAAGTTCTGAATCAGCACTCCTGTAGCTGTTAGATTGTGTTCATACACGTATAGCTGGAAGGGCTTGCTGTGATTTGGTAGTCCCAGTGCAGGAGCTTCCATTAATAAAGTCTTTAATTTTAGGAAAGCTGCTGTTTGCTCTTCTTCCCAGAGGAAGGGGTCCTGTTCTCCCCCATTTGTGGCTTGATGAAGGGGCTTGGCAATGTCTGCGAAGTTGGGGATCCACAGGCGGCAGAAGCCTGCAGCTCCCAGGAATTCACGGACTTGTCTCCTTGTCTTTGGTTGGGTTATTCGGCATACTGCTCTGCCCCCAGTGCACGCTTGGTACCTGTTAATTGAAAACCTAGATATTTCACAGTCTGTTTACATATGTGTGCTTTCTTTTTGGACACTCTGTAACCTGCACGGCACAGCAGATATAGCAGGGCTTTTGTGGCAGAGAAACAGTCTTTTTCTATGGGAGAAGCCAGTAATAAATCATCAACATACTGTAATAGAACAACTTTGTGTGGCTGAGCGTTGAAGGACAAGAGGTCCTGGCTGAGCGTTGAAGGACAAGAGGTCCTGGCTGAGCGCGCATCCATTGTAGATTCCTCCCACTGAAAAATAAAAAGGGGTTGGCTTGCCGGAACCAGATGGATGCAAAAAAAAGCGTCTTTTAAATCAAACACCGTGTAATATTTTGTATCTCCGGGAATTAATACCAGCAGATTGTATAGATTGGGAACCACAGGGTGTAGAGTTACGGTGGCTTCGTTAACCGCTCGTAAATCTTGGACTGGGGGTACTCTTGTGTGCCCTCTTTCAGTACTGGCAATAGGGGTGTGTTCCATGGTGACACGCAGAATTTCAATATGCCATGGTCTTTAAGTCTCTGTAAATGTGTCTGGATATTCTACTTGGCTTTTTGTGGGATATGATATTGGCTTAAAGCCACAGGCGTTGCACCAGGTTTTAAATCAACATACACTGGGGGAATATTTACAGCCAGTCCGGGCGGGTTTTCCTCCGCCCACACCTCAGGAATTCCAAGGAGTAGTGTGTGCGGGTCCGGGGCTGCCGGCAGAGTTGGTGCTGTACGCCATTCTTCCTCTCTTGGCATAACTACTGCAATTTTTACGGGTTGGGTATGCTGCCGTGGAGAGCTGCCACTCTCAGGCAGCCCTAATCGAGCATGTCCCCCGGGAAAATTTTTAATTTGGGCTTGCAATTTGCAAAGGATATCCCGCCCCAGGAGCTGGATAGAACATTCGAGCATATACATATACACATTGTATAAACAATATTCACAGAGGTCTCTCTCCCGTAGCCAAAACCTTAATACCACATCAGAAAAAAATAAAAAAATAAAAATAAAATTAGTAATCATTTAAAATATTCTTATAACAATAGAATAACTATCTCATCAGAAATAAAATAGAAATATATTTTTAATTGAATTATTAATCATAATTTTGCTATATCTTAACTATATAGAACATAAAACAGTATAAAACTGTTTACTTTAATTATTTCTCGAATTTTTTTTTTTTTTTCAATATTATCTTCTAACCGTTTTATATATTTTCTATTCAATTTGTTAATACATTTTATTATATTTTGGTAGACAATATTGTATATTGTTATATACTTTAAATTTACTTCATAAAATACATGTTGTATTATAAATACTTATTATTGTTACACTCTGTAACAATATAAAAACCAGGACTCCCCTTCTTTTTTTTTTTATTTAATTCTAGCTCTGTGAACAAAACTAGAGTTTTTGGAATAATATCAACACATTACACAATATTGCTTGAAACAAACGGACAACAATACTAGACAATATAAAACTTTCTCACATATAGCCTAGATTATACAAATATATCAACACAAAATCTAAACATATATCTTGCACTCGACAGACTTCATACATTCTATGGTAGCACACATTAAAAATTAGCTAAACATAGTAATCTTTATTCTTTATTTCTCTTTAGTTAATTTAAATTCACTGCACAGGCACATAAAGGGTTACTTTCTTTGTCCATCAGAGAGCAAAAAGCCGACTCCCCCTTTCCCTCCTCCTCCCTAGCAGACAGTGTGTACCAGAAAGAAGGGGGGCGGGAGACGAGTCCGGAGAATCTCACTACCTCTCAGCCATTACACACTCTCAGGCCCGTCTTTAATATTGATTGGACCCTGGGCAAACATTTTCTTGGGCACCCCCCTGAAAACCTGCCTACCGCATAATTTTGCTCCCCACCCCCAACATCCCAAAAAAAAAAAAAAAGCAACACATAAACATCATGGACTTGTCTCAAAATCTTTAATAATGTAAACACAAAGAACTGGCTCACAAACAAACAAAGGTCCTTAGATTGATCTGTATCATAGATACATGCCAATTCTAGCTTCATCTTTTCTCGTCATATATTTCTATTAACAGTTCTATGCTCTTGGGAGAAAAAGGCATGTTAATATCTTAATAACTTTCAGTAATAAAGTGCAAATGAACATTTCCACACTAATGAAACTCACAGTAATGCACGGTGTGTATGAGTGCATCACAGAGCTCCGCAGCAATAAAACTCACAGTACTGTGCAGTGTGTATTTATGAGCGTATCACAGAGCTCCACAGCGATAAAACTCACAGTAATGTGCGGTGTGTATGAGTGCATCACAGAGCTCCACAGCGATAACTCACAGTAATGTGCAGTATGTGAGCCTATCACAGAGCTCCGCAGCGATAACTCACAGTAATGTGCGGTGTGTATGAGTGCATCACAGAGCTCCACAGCGATAACTCACAGTAATGTGCAGTATGTGAGTGTATCACAGAGCTCCGCAGCGATAAAACTCACAGTACCGTGCAGTGTGTATGTATGAGCGTATCACAGAGCTCCGCAGCGATAACTCACAGTAATGTGCGGTGTGTATGAGCATATCACAGAGCTTGTCTAATTTAAAGGAACACTATTGAAAAGTAGTGTCCCTTTTGTCCTTAAATAATTGGGCAGAGGTTGCTGACAGCCTCTGCCCAATTATTTTTTTATTTTGCCCAGTTTTACTCACCTTTTGTCCTACGCCGGGCGCAGCGCCTGCTCTTCGGCTCAGGGACTCCTGCACGTTCCTGAAGCTTTTCCATGAAGTTTCCGCTTCCTCCTCTACTTTTGTAGTGTAGGAAACACAAATTGCGCACTGCTACAAGACTTGCAAACTTTATGTATACAAGTCCCGTACCAACAGTGCAGAATGATGGATCAGAGCTGTGCGCAGGCGCAGTTGTGATCCATCGCAGCCTGTCTGAGACTGGTCGCTAATGAGACTGGTCCCAGTGAAAGTGACGTCAACATGTCCCTCTGTGCCGACGTCACTAGTAACTGAGTAGTAACTGGCAGCCAGGAAATTCTAATTACTGGCTACTGGTGAAGCTGGGTGGAGAAAACTCCTCCACTTCACCCAGCTTTATAGCAAAAATGGGGGGGGGCACTTCTCATATCCCGACCATTTAAAAAATATAAAGTGGTCAGGATGTCTAGAGTGTCCCTTTAACAAATACACTCACCTGATACCATACTTACTGTTAACACAACCTGTGATTAAAAGCAATTCAAGCTGCCTCAACTAAATTACTTAAAACAGCCACAAAACAAGCAGACAGGCATGATTATTATTTTTTTAATTTTTTCGTTTTTAGAAGAGGAGTCTCTTACTGTGCTGCTCCTGCTATCAATCAGCTGGGCCCAGCATCCTGCATGTGTAGGGGAGCTGTGATACCTTCCTTTATGCCTGTGCTCAGATCCCAGATGAGCTGACCTGGAACCATGAGGAATGCAGGCAGAGGGCTCTGCTCATAACTCTATGCAGAGCATGGACGCTCTGTGTCCGGCAAACAAGATTAACCCCATTACGCCTGATGGCTGAAGAGGGAAGCAGCTGTGACCCGTGTCTTATCTCCCTTACACTCTCTCTGCCGCCGGGTGTGGGGAGTGGAGGCAGCAGCGGTTCTGGCCAGGTTGAGGTAATGCTGTGAGCTGTGCGAGGGGGCAGCATGTGATGCACGCAGGCGCAGTAACACACGGACTCCTGACTGACCACCAGGCAACTTTCTCACGTGACCTGCACGCAGCTGCCCATACGTCAGCTCTTGAAATCCCGCGAGATGCTCGCACAGCGGCGGCAGCTGGAGGAAGGAGGAGAAACACGCTCCGTTTCCTCCACTCACTCATTCGGGCTGCTGGCGTGTGATGTGTGGGTCGCCAGAAAGAAAAGCCCTGGATATCCACAGTTTACGGGGGCCCAAGTGGCAGCTGCTTTGGGCCCCTCAACAATGACTGGGCCCGGGGGCAGCTGCCCCTTTTGCCCCGCGTTAAAGACGGCCCTGCACACTCTAAATTAATTACTTATCACACTTTACTCTTAATTGAACAGTTTGATGGATCAATTATAAACACAATCAGACAAAAACATTCTACCATATATCATTCGATCATACAGCACACACTATTTATTAATAACATTCTCTGACTTCATACTCACGCAGAACAGTACAGATATCACATCCGAATGATCAGTCCGAATTACATACACAAATTATACAGCACTGTAATTATTATTTTTTTTAAAACCTTCTAGATTACCATCTGATCTATTGATCATTTCATTTTCTTCTGGCCCAGGGGGAAGTGGGGGCTCAGAGACTCCTGCAGATCATTACATAATCCACACACAAAACTTGTAAATTATCTTTATTTATTTTACTGGTATATTAAAACACTAAATATATATATATGGACTTATTTTTTATATTTACTTATTTGAGGGCATACTTTTTCCTTTGTTCTACTTAATATAACAAAATAGTTTTTATCTCTCACACAGTACCTCCATATATCTATATACAGATATTGTTCAGGATGACTATATCTCCCGGTTACCTGGGAATACACTCTCTGTATTAACTCCGGGTCCATTGACCCCTGCTCTGGCCAGTCTGGAACTAGCAATAGCCATACAATTGTACACATTCCTGTTAATTTCTCTTTAGTTATCTCTACACCATAATCATATGTTGTATATAGTGCTTCAAAATTCCGCACCATATACCCTAAGGGCGTCTCACCCTTCTTCACCTTGTTGGGCTTGGATGACCCGTTACCCATTGTTACTCTTAAGAGCAGTAACCTTTTTACAATACAGATATTACTTGTTAGCAAAAACACTTGAAATTTACTGTCTGGTACTTCAGTCAACAGTTCATATATATATATATATCGGATTCGCTTCCTCCGTCAGTAGCCGGACTGCAGTCGCCTGAGTCGGAAACGTACCTTGGGAGTCCACTTTCAAGTTTGCTTTCTCGCTAGGCGAGTAGGCGCACAATCACTCACAGCACTCTCAGCAACCATTCACAACCCATACTGTACCAGATACTTTCAGCACAAAACAATACATAAACAATTCAACTCTTTCTACTAGCCGAGGGCACACCGTCCCTCCTTTTGGCTCCTTCTACCCCGTTAATTGAACTCTAACTCTTGACTGCTTGTGACTATGTGCACCCCGTTCTATAACTACACTTCCGTCTGCAATTCCAATTTGCCTATGGGTAATCTACCCACCCGGCACCACTATCTCTTCAGCTACCGCTGGCCCCAATGAGCCCTCTTCACTACACAACGTACACACTAGCACTGACTCAGGGCTCTCAGCCCAGTCACAGAAATCTCTCCACCTTTCCTTTTTGTCCACGTGGTGAAGCTCTATCTACAAACACTGACTACGACTACGCAACTCCACGCGGCTCCCCTCTCCCTCACATACAGACTCTACCCTTTAGTTAACATCCCATCCCCCAGGTCCAGACACACGCTAGCCACTCTGGCTCCTTTGCTTGACCGTGCTTTTGGCGGCGGGTTCGGTATGCCAACGAAACCGTGGCCGCGGGTTTCCTTATCCAACTACGGTTGGACGTTTCCCTTTATACCGGTATTTCCATTAGACATACAAACATAGAAGACACTTTACCTATCGCCGCGCTGTTCGCTGTTTCCTCGGACTCAGGGGTGTCCCAGTGTTCCCGGGCCGGGGGTCCGTTTGAGACGAGATGAGGTCCACTGAACAGGAAATCCAGCTTGGCGCCTGCAGATGTCAGCTCACCTTCAACGGACGCCCAACCAGCGGGATCACTCGCACCTGCAGTCAACCGCTACAGTGTTCAGCAGTCATTGCCATGCCGGCAAGGGCCCGCATCCCGGCTATCGAGCCCCCAAGAAATGTAACCGGAATCTGCTAGGTTCACTCGGGACGAGGCCGGACCGGACATGAGCAAGGATTGTCTGAACACGAGTCTCTTCAGGAAAGGCAAACTTTATTGTGATATCACAACAGATGCTCAAACAGGATTCAATCGCAAAGAATGAGCATCGATTACACAGTGACCTGAGGTTTTATACCCCAAATACATAATTAGGTACATCCCAATTAGCCCACCTCCCGATGACACTCTCCCACCCCACGTGGGTTAATACCTCCCTTAACTTAATACAAAGACATTCCATTAATTGGCCGTAAATTGGCAAACTTTATATTAGTTTCAGTAAATCATGATTAGTTGCTTCTCCTATTCCGGGCTGCGCCCTCCTCCCTAGCGCCTGCAATTATTTGTTGCAGCTAACACCTGGTCTGATCTCTATGCTCCTTTGTCTCTCAGCGGGACTCAGCGACCTTGGTGTATCTACTCCTCATTCTGCCCTTCCGTGCCAGGAACAGCCTAGACCTTCTCAGACTCTAATTACTTTTTCTGCTAATCTAACACACTCCTAAATTTCTACGTATACTTCATTCTAGTTTCAGCTAAAAATCTGCCTAGTTATTTTCGAGTGAACCAATATTCTGAACAAGATGGCCGTCTGGCTTACGATGGCGGCCATCTTCCAGCCTATTTCCACTTCAGTTCGGCAGCAGTGAACTACAGTGCCTATTCGGTGGCAGTGAAATATGATTCTGTTCGGCGGCAGTGAAATACGGTGTCTATTCGACGACAGTGAAATACGGTGCCTGTTCAGCAGCAGTGGAATATGGTGCTGTTCGGCGGCAGTGAAATACAGTGCTTGTTCGGTGGCATTGAAATACGGTGCTGTTCGACGGCAGTGAAATACGGTGTCTGTTCGGCGGCAGTGAAATACAGTGCTGTTCGGCGGCAGTGAAATACGGTAACTGTTCGGTGGCAGTGAAATCCCCCACAGAGAAGCAATGGTTAATCTATTCACATTGAACAGCAGAGAAATGTCAGTGAAATGCCCTGATGTTCAGTGGTTTCATTTGGCAGTTTTATTCAGGCGAATCCCATAGGTTTCAATGTTAAAAATATTCCGTAATTATTTAATATCTAATAAACCGTTTATTATTTTAATCTGCAGCAAAAAGTCTCTTTATTGAATTTTTCATTTTAGGCATTTTTTAGGGGAATTTTTCACAGAATTTTTTTTCTTTTTTCTGTAACAGCCCTTTTTATTATCATTCATTGGATTTTATATGTAAATTCCAGACTTTTAGGTAAATTTGATTCCCTGAATTGCAGGGAACAAGAGAGAGAGCACCGAAATGTCGGCGACGTATCGGTGCTCTCTGAATAACCTCCCATACTAAGATTATTCAATGACTGGAGGAACAATAATATTTACAATTAGCTTTAACCCCTCCGGAGCCAGAACGGAGCCGGGTAATCCCCAATTTAACCCCGGACCAGCTAAAGTCTACGCCTGATGCTATCGCAGCAGCCAGCGGCGCCCGGGGTCCGGTAATTTATTCACCAACTACCCCCTGCAACAATAATATTCCCGAGTCCCAACCGGATAAGGGTTTTCATACATATGCAGCGGCGCAGCACTATCTGCCGCATCTGGAAGAAAAAATAAACATTTTGCAGGAGAAATCCCTTAAAGCAAAACAGTAAAAGTATAAATATGTAGAATCGCAGAATCCATCAACATAATAGCGAGGGAATGCATGGAAATAAGCGAAGGAGCGGCAGCCGCGGTAACGGTAATTGAAAGGTCTGTCACATTAATGCAGAGACAATACCCTTTCATGTTATAGATTTCCTTTGACGTTGTGTTATTTTAAATCACATTTTCTATCTGTTTTCCATAACGCGCTGCTTTATATTCTTCCTTTTTGACGTTTGTTTTGTTTGGATGTTTCCCCGCGCTCCGGCGGCCTCCTTTAATAAAATCTGAAGACAGATAAGGATTCAGATTCATTCCTGGCGCCGGAGCAGCGAACCCGAGCGCCCGCAGGCCGCCACTTATTAGCGGTGATTACAGCTTCCGCAGTGACACCGGGCCGCACGTCCGCAGAGCAAGCGGCTGGTGATGTCACTATTCAAATGATACCGCGTTATGATAAGCACTACAGGGACACGCCGAGCTGGATCAGCAGGTATATTTATGTGGATTGGACAGCGGTTACAGCTGCGCACAAAAACTGAGGCTAGAATTGAAGCATTTACTGTTTGCGAAGAGTCAACCTGATTATAAACCGTTACAGTATAACTCACTGCTTCACATCCATATAACTCACTGCGCCACATCCATATAACTCACTGCGCCACATCCATATAACTCACTGCGCCACATCCATATAACTCACTGCGCCACATCTCTATAACTCACTGCGTCACATCCATATAACTCACTGCGCCACATCATATAACTCACTGCGCCACATCCATATAACTCACTGCGCCACATCCATAGAACTCACTGCTCCACATCCATATAACTCACTGCTCCACATCCATAGAACTCACTGCGCCACATCATTTAACTCACTGCTTCACATCCATATAACTCACTGTGCCACATCCATATAACTCACTGCGCCACATCCATATAACTCACTGCGTCACATCCATATAACTCACTGCGCCACATCCATAGAACTCACTGCTCCACATCCATATAACTCACTACTCCACATCCATAGAACTCACTGCTCCACATCCATATAACTCACTACTCCACATCCATATAACTCACTGCGCCACATCCATATAACTCACTGCGCCACATCCATATAACTCACTGCGCCACATCCATAGAACTCACTGCTCCACATCCATATAACTCACTACTCCACATCCATAGAACTCACTGCTCCACATCCATATAACTCACTACTCCACATCCATAGAACTCACTGCGCCACATCATTTAACTCACTGCTTCACATCCATATAACTCACTGCGCCACATCCATAGAACTCACTGCTCCACATCCATATAACTCACTACTCCACATCCATAGAACTCACTGCTCCACATCCATATAACTCACTACTCCACATCCATATAACTCATTGCGCCACATCCATATAACTCACTGCGCCACATCCATATAACTCACTGCGTCACATCCATATAACTCACTGCTCCACATCATATAACTCACTGCGTCACATCATATAACTCACTGCTCCACATCATATAACTCACTGCGCCACATCATATAACTCACTGCGCCACATCATATAACTCACTGCTCCACATCCATATAACTCACTGCGTCACATCCATATAAGTATAACTCACTGCTCCACATCCATATAAGTATAACTCACTGCGTCACATCCATATAAGTATAACTCGCTGCTCCACATCCATATAAGTATAACTCACTGCGTCACATCCATATAACTCACTACTCCACATCCATATAACTCACTGCGCCACATCCATATAACTCACTGCGCCACATCCATATAACTCACTGCTCCACATCATATAACTCACTGCATCACATCCATATAACTCACTGCTCCACATCGTATAACTCACTGCTCCACATCCATATAACTCACTGCTTCACATCCATATAACTCACTGCGCCACATCTCTATAACTCACTGCTCCACATCCATATAACTGACTGCGCCACATCATATAACTCACTGCGCCACATCTCTATAACTCACTGCTCCACATCCATATAACTCACTGCGTCACATCCATATAAGTATAACTCACTGCTCCACATCCATATAACTCACTGCGTCACATCCATATAACTCACTGCTCCACATCATATAACTCACTGCTCCACATCCATATAACTCACTGCACCACATCTCTCTAACTCACTGCTTCACATCCATATAACTCACTGAGCCACATCATATAACTCACTGCTCCACATCCATATAACTCACTGCACCACATCTCTATAACTCACTGCTCCACATCCATATAACTCACTGCGCCACATCATATAACTCACTGCGCCACATCCATATAACTCACTGTGCCACATCCATATAACTCACTGCGCCACATCTCTATAACTCACTGCTCCACATCCATATAACTCACTGCGCCACATCCATAGAACTCACTGCACCACATCCATAGAACTCACTGCGCCACATCTCTCTAACTCACTGCTCCACATCCATATAACTCACTGCGCCACATCTCTATAACTCACTCAATATTCAGAAAAAACTTTTGACGAAAAAATCCCAAACAATGCCTAAAAAAATCCTAAATAAATAAAGAGACTTTTTGCTGCAGATTAAAATAATAAACGGTTTATTAGATATTGAATTAAAACGGGAATATTTTGTAACATTGAAACCTATGGGATTCGCCTGATTAAACCTGTCGAATGAAACCACTGAACATCAGGGCATTTCACTGACATTTCTCTACTGTTCAATGTGAATAGATTAACCATTGCTTCTCTATGGGGGATTTCACTGCCGTATTTCACTGCCGCCGAACATGCACCATATTTCAATGCCGCCGAACAGCACCGTATTTCACTGCCGCCGAACAGCACCGTATTTCACTGCCGCCGGACAGGCACCGTATTTCACTGCCGCCGAACAGCACTGTATTTCACTGCCGCCGAACAGGCACCGTATTTCATTGCCGCCGAACAGCACCATATTTCACTGCCGCCGAACAGCACTGTATTTCACTGCAGCTGAACAGGCACCGTATTTCACTGCCGCTGAACAGGCACCGTATTTCACTGCCGCCGAACACTTCACTGTTGACGAACTGGCAATTCTACATAAATTTAGCGAACTGCCTGCTCTCTGAATAGCCGAATGACCCTGAAATGTCACCGTACTGGGAAATTCACTGTTTGGTGCAGTTTCAGGGCCAGTTCGGCTGTCTCTGATTAACCCTGTGAGTGCTGTGCTTGATACAGACTCAGGATAAAGTATATTATGTCTCCCAGTCGCCCCCTGGCACGATGGCACGTGGGGGCCTATATTGGATATGGATTGTATCCAGTGACTTGTCTCGCTGTGTAGTTACTGTATCGTGTATCGGGACACGGCTCTGGTGGAAGAATCCCGTTTTCGGGTCTTTGTGATGTGTTTTTTAGAAGGAGCGCAGGTTACTCATTAGGCTTGTGCACCGATTTTTTTTTTTTCGGTTCGATTTTTCGGATTTTTAATCTTTTCGATTCGGCTTGTTTCGACCGATTTCTGTTTCGATTCGGTTCGGCTCGATTCGTTTTTCGTGTACTTTTTTTTTCGGAATATCGACCATTTTTCGTATTTTCGTGTCACTTAGCTCGTTTTTTGTATCGACTTTTCGTGATTTCGGAAATTTTAGTTTTTCGGAATTGTACATGTTTTCGGAATTTCGAGCATTTTTTGTATTTTCGTGTCACTTAGCTCGTTTTTTGTATCGACTTTTCGTAAGTTCGGAAATTTTCGTTTTTTCGGAAAGTCTGTTCTCCTTGTTTCAAAGCAATAAATTTCGATTTGACACATTTCAAGTCCATTCAAAAATTCCGAAAATATTTCGTTTCGGCTCGGAAAACTTTTCGGATCTGCCATTTTCGGATCTAAAAATTTGAATCCGAAAACACGAATCGGGAAATTTCGTGAAAATTCCGAAATTCCGAAACCCGAAACGCACATCCCTATTATTTATGTGGAAGGAGCTGTCTCCAGGCTGACGAGGTCGCGGCTATGTTTTTATTGGCGTGCAGCCCTGTCAGATCCGAGATCTGAGTTTTTTTTTTTTGCATTTTGATCTGAATGTGACATTCTCACCGAGAGCGAGCGCAACGCGCGATGTGTTAATTGGCGCTGTCTGGCGATGGAGACAATCAGGGCGCTAAGCCTCATACACATAATGTGCTAAGGAGCAGGTGGCTGTGAGAGCGAGGGCTTTTAACCCCTGATATGCCACAGGTTTGATCCTGGCAAGAGCACCTCTCCGGTAATTGTCTTTGGGCAAGACACCTAACGGTACATACTCGCCACCCAGGACATACTTGAAAACGAGAGAAATCTCAATGTATCCTTCCTGGTAAAATACATTCTAAATAAAATAAAGAAAAAAATAACCTGAGTTCCCACGTTACCACCTAGGACAGGGGATTGTGTAATACGGCACCATCCAGCTCGACAACCACGTGTGTGAATTAAATGTGTGTGCGTGGGGATATGTATGTGTGTCCATGGAGCATCTTGTCCTGCTGTCTCGGGCTCTTGCCACATATATATGAAGCAAAAGGAAAGAAACGTACTTGTGACAGAGAAAAGTACAACACAATCCATATGCTTCTTTGTGGAAGTGAGTTTACACATTTCACAGGCTCACAATGTGTACTAGTAGCGCAGTCTCACAGTGATGGGAGTTAATATATAACATGTAAACATAAGGCGCCGTTACCATTAGCAAGTGATTATAAAGACCCTGGTCGTTAACCATAACAGAGTGCACAGGGGGGTTCAGGGTCCCCCAATCAACCTATGGGGAACCTTTGTTCCCTAATGGTCCAGACCGTCACTGATAGTGATTATATGGTAATAGTGGGAAATGCACTCCCCGTCTGAATCCCCAAAGATTTGGACTGCTGTAGAAAAATAATCATTCCCTGTGTGGCCTTGGTGCAGTGTTAGGCTGGGTATGGTCATTTACCTGTACGAGTACTCGTATTATCCTGCCAACTTTGCCAGATTCTTAAACTGAATTACATCATTTACCTGTACAAGTACTTTTATATTATCCTGCCGACTACGACCAAATTGTTAGGCTGGGTGTGGTCATTTACCTGTATCAGTACTCATATAATATACTGCTGACTATGCCAAATTGTTAGGCTGGGTGTGGTCATTTACCTGTACAAGTACTCATATTATCCTGCCAACTTTACCAGATGGTTAGGCGGGGTGACCTCATTTACCTGTACAAGTACTCATATTATCCTGCCAACTTTACCAGATGGTTAGGCTGAGTTTGGTCATCTACCTGTATGAGTACTCATATAATGTACTGCTAACTACGCCAAATTGTTAGGCTGGGTGTGGTCAATTATCTGTACGAGTACTCATATAATATCCTGCAGCGTTCTTTAACCTTAATCATTCTCTCACTCCCGACCTCAACGTTCTCCAAACGCTGGGACAACCTCAAATAATGCACAGACACAGATATGTATTAAAAGTGATTGTACCTTTACACTTTCTGATAGTCCTATTTATGCACTTTTTAATGGGCTGTACCAGCTTATCATACTATCAGCTCCTACTCCAATCACGTACAAGATGTCGGTTCTTTTACACAAAGAACATTCCAGAATACTAAGGAGTCATTTTGCTCTTGTCTTTATATGTGGTCCTAGCAAAGTATGAGCGGGACAGAAAAAGTGATAAAACAAGACGTCACGTGGTATGTTACACAAAGAACAATACATTGGAAGGAGGAGGACATGAGATAAGGCAGAGGGGTAGCTTGAAAGTTTCTCTTGGATTCTAGAAAACCTCAGTTAACCCCTTCATGGATGTGTGGCTTTGGCACCCATGAAATATTGCGCATTGTCAGGATGCTTTCTGCAACCTAGGAGATACATAGGGCTCAAAATTTAAAGTCCCAAGCTACTAACCAGGCCATAAGAGTTACTCACCACCAGTTGCTCCACCTAACCCCTTCCCAGCCTTTAACTCTGCCCCTAAATACACCCCCTTAAATTATCTTATGAAATTACACTGTTAAAGGTTTTATTTAGAATAAAGGTACAAAAATTACATTAATACCCAGACATCAGACCCCAGATACATGTATACCCAGTCATCTGAGCCCAGTGTGAGCAGAGCGAGGAGGCAAGGAAGCTCCTCTCCACCCCCTGCCAGTGACAGAGATGAGCTGGGTCAGGTTAGGCAGCTGATCCCTGCCATCGTGCAGCCTGGGGAAGGGGGGATGCATGGTGGCACTGCTGGAATACGCAGCACGAAATAATTTATTGTGCTGCCGGTATGTGCATTTCCACTCGCCCTCACTTATTTTCCACTCGCCAAATGCTAGTAGGCGAGTGGAAATTTTGAGCCCTGTACTATGGCACATGTTTTCAGATTCAGGCCTCGTTATCAACGCTGCAACGTCAAAATATTTCCTTTTTTCTCGTGGCGAGCAGTAAAGGATCGTATCACAAACATCTCCGAATGCCAGATAGCGACGGGGCGCAATAGTGATGCCTCTGAACCAACGTGGCAGGAGGTTCCTCTCAGATCCCAGCGTACGTGGTGAACTTAACGAGGATTGTAACAGGGTGACGGCAGCGGAGGAAGGTCATAGTGTGCTGCAGGATGTCGGCGCACACTGATACATGACAGGCCTGTTATTGTGTATTAGACTCGCTCCTCCTAATCAGACTCTTATCAGTGAAGCAGAGAGAGAGAGGCAGCTGCTCGGCTCTTATGAAATATTCAGTGATTTCTGTTCCTCCTCTATGAATAATTCGCCACCGTCGGTCGACAGACTTAGATATTTTTTTTATTCTTTCCTTAAGTTGTTTAACCCATCTTCCATCGGTGACAGATATCGAGGGGAAAATCAGCCGGAAGAGTCTCTCCTTTCACACCTCGTTACTTAGCTCAGGCTAACCTCCGCATTAAAATCAGCCGCGGGTCCTGTGCGCGCGTTTCCTTTTGTTTCTCATTCAAAACAATCCTGATGTGAGATTTGAAGAGGGAAAGGGTTTAGCGTGTGATGACACTGAGCAATGAGGTATCACTGTATAGAGAGGTGTGTGTATCAACTGCCAGGTGCTCTGACATGGGGCGCAGATATTTAGGGCTGTGACGAGAGTCCCTTTGAACTGGGGGTCCTTGGTCTTGGCATTACTGTTGGGAGGTTTGGGACTATGGGTTCTGGCGGGTCTGACTTGTCATTTTATGTCCAAGTCACCCAGTGTATCCTATAAGGATACAGAGTGTTTGTGTTATGTGTGAATATTGTTACAATGTATTCAAACAGTCTGATGCTCAGGTGGTAATATGAGTCCACTGTAGTGAAGGTCTATACGAACCCATAACAACCAGATAAAGTCCTATTTAACCTCGTGTCCTTCCCGGATTTTACATTCACCATGTTTGTTTCTTTTGTGTCTGTGTTTTTATTGAGTCTCTTGGTTTGAGAAGAAGATTTTATTGAAAATAATAATAAGTTATGGTTTATACATAAGATTTAAGAGTCCACTCACTCCTAATTTTAAGCACGTTATGTATGTTGCCCCTTTTTGAATTTATTTATTTTCTTCACATTTTTAACAGGTTCTGGGTTGACACCATCGCGTGGTGGGTGATCACTACTTTGTGGGTATTGTGGTATTGTGGGTATATTGTAAAGTGTCACAATTCCCCAACAACTCTTTCCACTCCGTCTGCAAACCGGTTTTCAATCCTAGAAGAAGTGATTATTTACCTGATCTCGTGCCTTTCAGATTGTACCTTTTTATGCAGATATGTAGAGTTTCCAAAGCTTCAGATGTTTTATCTGCATAGAATTGGGCGTCATATAGAGCTGACGGCAAACATTTGTTTCCATACCACAATAGAGAGAGAGAGAGTCCATCCAGATTAAAGTATGTTGGTTTGGCAGCTAATGCCCAGCGCTCCCTCTGTGTATTAGATATTAAATTCTCTGGTCCTGGCACTGAGGCTCAATCTAAGCTTTAGTAATTACTGTGATCCTTTTTTTTTCTGTGTCATCTCATTACTTTAACTTTCTACTGTTTTAGATCTTATTTTATGCAGAATGTTCCTAGGAATGGGATTTGCACGTGATGAGGTTGGGGGGGGCAAGTATTGTACTAACAAATTAATAATGGTTTTATTCGTTTATACATGGTACAGGTAAAGTCATGAATCCGGATAAACCTAGTCTTACCTGGGTAAAATTGACGTTACCCAGAAGGCTTTGAGTAATGCCGAAAATTATAAACAACTGTCTTAACCCGGTGAAACCCAGATCTGCACAAACGCCGCTGGGTAATGTGTTTTCTGAGACTTTGGAGAGGCTTATGGTTAACCCAAAGCCTAGGATCGCCCTTATCCGTGGCCAGCCCTAACTCTGACACTAACTCTGACCCTAACCCTAAACTACGGGCATGCATTAGATTCGTAATGAATCTCAATTCGTTATGAATCTGGTTAATTCATATTTTGGAAGTACTTCCGAAATAACGAATTGATTTGATCCGAATTGAAACGAAAACTAAACAAAACGGTATAAAATGAAATTGATTCGTTATACTGTTTCACAAGAGAACCATTGATTAAATGATTCCTGAGCAGGATTTTATTCATTAGGGTTTTATTTAGTGATCCAAAATTCAAATTGATATCGAATCGATTCCAACTTAGATTACATACAAGTCAGTCCTAAAGCAAACGACATTATGAAACGAACCAGATTTGTTTGACTGTTTCACAAAGCTCCCTGTCCCTGTAAATTGGCCTGTGGTGCTGAATCTGTTGTCAACACCACAGGTCAAGGGACAGCTCAACATTTAACAGCAGGATTGAATTTATTGGTGCTTTATTTAGTGATCCGAAATTCGAATCAATATCAAATATCAAATCGATGCCAAGTTACAAAGGGGTTTTTAGTGAAACAATATACCAAACAAAACGAAATTTTGAAACGAAAACTAAATTATTTTGAAACAAAACAAATTTTTCAGCCATGCGCACCTCTAATAAACATACAGGATAGACTGCTTGTTATTAACCCTCTCTGGACACGTCCCCCATCCTGTCAAATATTAAATCGATCCCAATTTACAATGGTTATTTTTTTAGGGATCCGATATACCAAATGAAAACGAAATAGCGAAACAAAACTAATTAAAATATAACAAAATTCCGAAAACTAAATTATTTTGAAACTAAGCAAAACAAAAAAAATTCAATAGTGCACACCTCTTCCCTAAACCTGACCCTAACCCATAAACTCAATTTTACCCAAGTGGGGTTGGTTAGTCTGCAGATTACCTGGGTAACGACCAATGTTTGATGTCATTCAAGGGTTACCCAAAGCTGCCTGGGTAATTCCAGTTTTACCTGGGTAATTCTAGGTCTATCTGGGTTTCCGACATTGCCGTAACGTATATATATATAAAACCACCCAGAACCACCCGACAACAATGCGATGATTAAACAAGACAAGGAAAAACACGATACTCGAACATCTGGATAAAATCTGTCAGGTTCTGGTGCTTTTCTTGCAGCTTGTGGACAGGTTTATGAATCAAACTGTGACTTAGAGTACGACTAAAATCCTTTAAGGTAACACAAGCAGGAAACGCTGGCCTGGCGCAGGATCCTCCATGTATCGACAGCCGGGATAATGTAACAAATAATAAACAATTTGCTGGTCGATTGAGGAACGGCCCACACTACAGATGTCAGAGCACGGCAGCCGTGACGAACGCGTCCATTGATATGTTTTACTCTGGCTAATTAAATATGGAAGCGCTTTTAATGCTAATGCATCATTACGTTTAACAAATTATTGTGTCAATTAGCGAGGCCAGCTAAACAGAATCAATAAACCCGGCATGGAGGGAACGAGGCGGACGGTGGGCTGCATATCGCTTCATCACGTGGTGGTGAGCACAGAGATGGTGGACTTGATGAAACTGCTAGCACTAAGGGCTCGATTTAATTTGGCCCGATTACCGAAAGTGGGAACTTCGAAGGCGGATTTTCGGCCATTTTTTGGGCGATTCAAATCTGGATATTTTGATTCATGACAAAAATTCGGTTCAGATATCGGCTCTCGCGGCTGTACTTTTCAGTGGAAATACCGGCGTTATCGATTTTATTTCATCAGTCGACCAGTTTCCGACAAGAGTTTCAAATGCTGAAAGCAAAAATTTATTTTCAGGCGAGAAATAGAGGGAATCAGACTGAGATCTGCTTCTAAAGATCAGATATTTCTAATAGTCACGTTTAAAAGTAGGGATGCACCGATACCACTTTTTTAAGACTGAGTACGAGTACCGATACTTTTGTTCAAGTATTCACCGATACCAAGTACCGATACTTTTATTTTATGTCATGTGACCGCTTTCCAATAAGAACAGACCTCATATAAAGCCCCAGGTCTCATGGATAATGCCCCCCAGCTCATGGATAATGCCCCCCAGCTCATGGATAATGCCCCCAGCTCATGGATAATGTCCCAGCTCATGGATAATGCCCCAGCTCATGGATATTGCCCCAGCTCATGGATAATGTCCCCCAGCTCATGGATATTGCCCCAGCTCATGGATAATGCCCCCGCTCATGGATAATGCCCCCCAGCTCATGGATATGCCCCAGCTCATGGATATAGTGCCCAGCAGCTCATGGATATTGCCCCAGCTCATGGATTTTGCCCCAGCTCATGGATATAGTGCCCAGCAGCTCATGGATTTGCCCCAGCTCATGGATTTGCCCCAGCTCATGGATTTTGCCCCAGCTCATGGATAATGCCCCCCAGCTCGTGGATAATGCCCCCCAGCTCATGGATAATGCCCCCCAGCTTGTGAATAATGCCCCCCAGCTCGTGGATAATGCCCCCCAGCTTATGGATTTGGCCCCCCAGCTCACCTGGCACTTTCCGCTCATACTTACCTTCCTTTAGCGACGCCGGGAAAGTCTTTGCGCACTCCTTGGAAGGTCCCCAGCCGCGACCACGTTGGACCATGTGATCGCGGCTGGGGTCCTTCCAACGAGCGCACGCGCGGAAACTTTCCCGGCGTCGCTCAGCAAGGTAAGTATGAGCGGAGAGCAGCTGCAGGGCCTGTCCGAATGCTCTATCGGCATTCAGACAGGCCCTGCAGCTGCTCTCCTCACTTTGTTTATACTTACCTTCCTTTAGCGACGCCGGGAAAGTTTCCGCGCGTGCTCTCGTTGGAAGGTCCCCAGCCGCGACCACGTGGGACCAAGTGGTCGCGGCTGGGGACCTTCCAAGGAGCGCGCGCGAAGACTTTCCCGGCATCGCTAAAGGAAAGTAAGTATAAACAAAGTGAGGAGAGCAGCTGCAGGGCCTGTCTGAATGCCGATAGAGCATTCGGACAGCCGCCCCAGCCCCTCGGATGTCGGCAAGCCGGATCAATGCCGGCTTCCGGTATCGGAAAAAAATATCGGGGGTACTGCATGAGTACCAAGTACTCCTGCAGTACCCGGTATCGGCCCCGATACCGATACTAGTATCGGTATCTGTGCAACCCTATTTAAAAGCGCAAACCTTAATGATAACATACGAAAATCCTTTTTTTTTTTCTTTGGACCAGCGGCATTTTTCAAATATTGACTGTAGCCAAATTTGTTCAACTGTATCAGCCGATTCCTGAAAAAACATATCACCTGCAAGCAGCCTAGATATATCTATATATATTTTTGAAAATGCCCAACAAAATGAAATCGAGCCTTAAGCAGGGCCAGACTGGGAATAAAGAGCAGCCCTATATAATAAATGGACGTTTCGGCTTCAAGGTACAGAAATATATAACATCAGTTTGTATAGTGTTAATAATAAAAACTAGGGTTAGACCGATATATCGGTTTTGCCGATTATCGGCTGCCAATATTCAGGAAATTACTGATATCGGTATTGGCGTTTTATTTGTCGATATTGCACGTGACCCCGGACGCAATTTAGGCAAGAATGTCAAACCGCTAGGATGGACGCACAGAGTGCGCCACGTCCGCGTAGCTTTGTGTGTGAGTGATGGAACGTATTGCATTTTTGACGGACAAAATGGTTTTTCATGTATCTATTTTTTCATTTTACATATTAATTTTATTTCCCATCTACATCAGTCAAAAAAAAAAATCAGTAAAAAAAAAACATCAGTCAAAAAAAAAACGGACCGTGTGGCCACTACCTTGTCGTCAGTCAGAAAGTACATCAGTTGTGCACGGACGCCCAGTGTGCTCAGAATGCACTCGTCTGACTTTAGCCTTATGGTTAGGGTTAGTATCTCCCTTCATTTTAGGGTTAGTGTTAGGGTTAGTATCTCCCTTGGTGTTAGGGTTAGTATCTCCCTTTGTTTTAGGGTTAGTATCTCTATTTTAAGGTTAGGATTAGCATCTCCCTTCATTTTAGGGTTAGTATCTCCCTTGGTTTTAGGGTTAGGGTTAGCATCTCCCTTCATTTTAGGGTTAGTATCTCCCTTCATTTAGGGTTAGTATCTCCCTTCATTTTAGCGTTAGTGTCAGTGTTAGTATTTGTTGCTAGGGTTAGGGTTAGTATTTGTTGCTAGGTTTAGGGTTAGGGTTAGTATTTGTTGCTGGTTTAGGGTTAGTATTTGTTGCTAGGTTTAGGCTTAGTATTTGTTGCTAGGTTTAGGGTTAGTATTTGTTGCTAGGTTTAGGGTTAGTATTTGTTGTTAGGGATAGGGTTAGTATTTGTTGTTAGGTTTAGGGTTAGTATTTGTTGTTAGGGATAGGGTTAGTATTTGTTGCTAGGTTTAGGGTTAGTAACATAGAAACATAGAAAAATGTCGGCAGATAAGAACCTTTTGGCCCATCTAGTCTGCCCAATTACATGGATACTTTACCTGGATTTATCTTTTGTTTAGGATAGCCTTATGCCTATCCCATGCCTGCTTAAATTCAATCACTGTTTTGGCCTCTACCACTTCTACTGGAAGACTGTCCATGTATCCACCACCCTCTCAGTAAAATAATGCTTCCTGATGTTACTTTTAAACCTTTGCCCCTCTAATCTAAGACTATGTCCTCTTGTTTTGCTACTTTGTTTCCGTTTAAATATACTCCCTTCCTCTACATTGTGGATTCCCTTTACGTATTTAAATGTTTCTATCATATCTCCTCTGTCTCGTCTTTTTTCCAAGCTGTACATGTTAAGATCATTAAGCCTTTCCTGGTAACTTTTCTCCTTCAAGCCGTACACCATTTTAGTAGCCCTTCTCTGAACTCTCTCTAAGATGTCTATATCCTTCTGGAGATACGGTCTCCAGTACTGCACACAGTACTCCAAGTGAGGTCTCACCAGTGCTCTGTACAGTGGCATGAGCACTTCCCTTTTCCTACTGCTAATACAGGCTCTCCCTACACAACCAAGCATTCTGCTAGCATTTCCTGCTGCTCTATTACATTGACTACTTACCCTTAGATCCTCTGAAATAATAACCCCTAAATCCCTTTCCTCAGATGTTGAGGTTAGGACTGTATCAAATATTCTATATTCAGCCCTTGGGTTTTTACGTAGTATTTGTTGTTAGGGATAGGGTTAGTATTTGTTGCTAGGTTTAGGCTTAGTATTTGTTGCTAGGTTTAGGGTTAGTATTTGTTGCTGGTTTAGGGTTAGTATTTGTTGCTAGGTTTAGGCTTAGTATTTGTTGCTAGGTTTAGGGTTAGTATTTGTTGTTAGGGATAGGGTTAGTATTTGTTGCTAGGTTTAGGGTTAGTATTTGTTGCTGGTTTAGGGTTAGTATTTGTTGTTAGGGATAGGGTTAGTATTTGTTGCTAGGTTTAGGGTTAGTATTTGTTGTTAGGGATAGGGTTAGTATTTGTTGCTAGGTTTAGGGTTAGTATTTGTTGCTGGTTTAGGGTTAGTACTTGTTGTTAGGGATAGGGTTAGTATCTCCCTTCATTTTAGGGTTAGTGTCAGGGTTAGTATTTATTGCTAGGTTTAGGGATAGTATTTGTTGCTAGGTTTCAGTTTAGGGTTAGTATTTGTTGCTAGGTTTAGGTTTAGGGTTAGTATTTGATGTTAGGGTTAGTATTTGTTGCTAGGTTTAGGGTTAGTATTTGTTGTTAGAGATAGGGTTAGTATTTGTTGCTAGGTTTAGGGTTAGTATTTGTTGTTAGGTTTAGGGTTAGTATTTGTTGCTAGGCTTAGGTTAGTATTTGTTGTTAGGTTTAGGGTTAGTATTTGTTGCGGTTTAGGGTTAGTATTTGTTGTTAGGTTTAGGGTTAGTATTTGTTGCTGGTTTAGGGTTAGTATTTGTTGCTAGGTTTAGGCTTAGTATTTGTTGCTAGGTTTAGGCTTAGTATTGTTGCTAGGTTTAGGGTTAGTATTTGTTGCTAGGTTTAGGGTTAGGGTTAGTATTTGTTGCTGGTTTAGGCTTAGTATTTGTTGCTAGGTTTAGGGTTAGAATTTGTTGCTAGGTTTAGGGTTAGTATTTGTTGCTGGTTTAGGGTTAGTATTTGTTGTTAGGGATAGGGTTAGTATTTGTTGCTAGGTTTAGGGTTAGTATTTGTTGTTAGGGATAGGGTTAGTATTTGTTGCTAGGTTTAGGGTTAGTATTTGTTGCTGGTTTAGGGTTAGTATTTGTTGTTAGGGATAGGGTTAGTATTTGTTGCTGGTTTAGGGTTAGTACTTGTTGTTAGGGATAGGGTTAGTATCTCCCTTCATTTTAGGGTTAGTGTCAGGGTTAGTGTTTGTTGCTAGGTTTAGGGATAGTATTTGTTGCTAGGTTTAGTTTTAGGGTTAGTATTTGTTGCTAGGTTTAGGTTTAGGGTTAGTATTTGTTGCTAGGTTTAGGGTTAGTGTTTGTTGCTAGGTTTAGGGTTAGTATTTGTTGCTAGGTTTAGGTTTAGGGTTAGTATTTGTTGCTAGGTTTAGGTTTAGGGTTAGTATTTGTTGCTAGGTTTAGGTTTAGGGTTAGTATTTGTTGCTAGGTTTAGGTTTAGGGTTAGTATTTGTTGCTAGGTTTAGGGTTAGTATTTGTTGCTAGGTTTACAGTTAGGGTTAGTATTCACATCTTTGTTGGTTTTAGTGTTTGTATTAGTGCTAGACATGTGTGATTTAGATCGATCCGAATTGCCAGTGAAAAACCAAATCACACTCAGAGTAGAAAGAAATCCTGAATTGACCTGAATCCATCCAAATCTAACCTGCCAGATCCAATTATAATCAGATCTTTCCAGATAAATGTTTAAAAATTACACATATATGACCTGAACGCCCCTCCCTGCCGTCCCCCTGCAGCCAATAACGCACGCTGCTCGTCAGCTGAGTAAGCGGGCCGGAGGAGGGGCCCGCCACATCAACCGGGTACGCCCGTCGGCATTAACACCTTCTCGTCTGGCACAACCTGCCCAACGGTAAGGGGTTAAAAGACTTCTTTTTTTTTTTCCAAAAACCTTTTTTATCTTTAATTTTTAGAAGACATTTTTTTTTTCCTACTTTTTTTAAAGACAATTTTTTTATTTTTAAAAAAGATTTTAACAAACCTTTTTTTATTATTTAGAGACATTTTTACTAAATCTTTTATTGATTTTACCTCCTATTAGGAGAACAGGAGACTTCCTATTTATTTTGGGTTTTTAATTTGATGGAATTCGCCGAGGCTAATTTCACAATAGGATGAACATTTAATAAATAGTGAATTCACCGAATTTGACGAAATGGTATCGCCGAATTGAGCCGAAATACACTGAAACGAAAAGCAACGAAATTGAACTGCGTTCCGGTGCTTTGTGACTGTGAGCAGATCCCGCAGACGTAACCGCTTTATTATATAACACATCTAAATTTAACATAACATTAAATAAAAAAAACCATCGAAAAGAATGCGACTTGGCCGTTTCCCAAAAGCCCTGGTAATTAGACATGCAGTGATTATAACATTAACAACTTCCATATGACATCGACACATGTTATCTGAACATAGAATATTCATCAGTTCTGCTACTTGAGCTTAGTTCTGATTGGTTCTTTCCTCAAATAGCTCCTCCCTGACATTTTTGTCTAGTTTTCAACATAGACGACTGTAATGATCATAAATCATCATATTTATTTATTTGTTATACCAAAGAGGGAACACTAGGGGCAGTGTGAGGCTTTTTGCCCTGTGTGGCTAGCTGTGACATCATTAAGCCAGCCTACTCTAGAGTGTCTACCTCAAAGGGTAACTCCCACTGGGAATAAAGGTGTATACATTGTTGGTGGGAGGCATGTCACTCTGGTGGGGGGGGGGAGACAAGACTCTAATCCAACCTTCTTTTCATTCAACCAGGAGTTCCAGGAAGGGGCTCAGCCCTTTAATTGTGATTTGGCTTGGACCTGAGAGCATGGCTGTGCATCTGGATGGGTAAACGATTGTTGCTCTCTTTGATTATTGATCCCTTTGTATCTCACCTTTACCTATGTCAAGTCTTACATGGTTATTCCAAGAGATCCGAATGGCTGGAGAAAGGGAACCGAACACTGAAATTCAGCGTTCGGTTACCTTTCTTGGCCATTCGGCTATTCAGAGAGCAGGCAGTTCGCCAAATCCTGGCGAATTGCCTGCACATACAGTGCCTGTTCGGTGCCTGTTCGAGGGCAGTGAAATTCCCATGAAAAGCACAGCTTCGGCTATTCAGAGAACACAAACCAGCAGTGAAAGGTTCCTGAAATGCCCTGCCATTCGGTGGTTTAATTCGGCAGGTTTATTCAGGAGAATCCCATAGGCTTCAATGTTAAAAATATTCCTGTTTTAATTCAATATCTAATAAACCGTTCATTATAATATTCTGCAGTAAAAAGTCTCTTTACTTATAGATTTTTTAGGATATTTTAAGCATTTTTCTGTACTTTTTTTAATATTTTTTTTTTTTTTAAAGTTTACTTCTTTTTTCTGTATCAGCCCTTTTTTATCATTCATTGGATTTTATATGTAAATTTCAGACATTTTTGCTCAGTAGTTTCTTTGCAAACAGTGTTTCACTTTTCAAACATTCAAGCAAACTGTTTTGCTAATTTATTCACTGCATTCGTCTGCGGTGTCGGCTTTTTCCGGCGGCTGCGCTGCTTGTGATTGGCTCCTGCTCTTTCGACGGGTTAATCAGGATGTTTTTGCAGGTTTTCGGCGTGCATTCGCCAGGTTTTTGCGGTGAGTTTTTGTCGGGTTTCCGGTGGCTTTTCCCTGCAATTCGGGGACCCTGTGGTGCTTGCTGAATACACCGCAGGGTCGCCGAAATGGGATTGCCGAATCGCCCCGAATTGAAGAGAACGAAAAGTCACCGAACGTGCGGTGACTTTTCGATTCTCTTTGAATTACCCTGTTTGTGTTATTGCGGTGTCCAGGGTTTAGTTTAATAATGGTTTAATGTTTTCTCTTTCTGTTTATCCTTTTTATTTTTAAGTAAATCCTTTATACCCATCACTCACTACTCGACACCTCACGCTATCGGCTGGTATTACCTTTTTAACCCCATAGTGACCAGGCGGTTTTACAAACGTCCGTCCAAAAGTGCCCGCTGCTGTTTTTACGTTTCTGCGCTGTTTGCTTTTAGGTCAAATTTTCCTCTTGCTCGTTCATGCAACCCACACCTATTATATACCGTTTTTCCTGCCATTAAATGGACTTTCTAAAGATACCATTATTTCCATCATATCGTATAATTTACTACAAAAAAATATGAAATATGAAGAAAAAAATGGAAAAAAACCACACCTTTTCAAAATTGAATCCCCACAATGTACAACCATCGAAAAAGACCCCGGCTAAATAGTTTTGAAATTTTCAGGGTTATTCAGAAAGAGGTGAAAACCAGGAGAATGACCGGGGAAGTAAAATTCTAGGTCAAAATAGCCAAACCAGAAAATCTCGCATTTATCTCACTTTCCAAATCGGCTATTTTGACCTAGAATTTTCACTTCTCCAGCCATTTTCCTGGTTTTCACCTCTTTCTGAATAACTCGGTTTGTCCTGAGATTAGAAATTCCCAATTTTTACATGTTTTTGCTTGTTAACTCCTTCACTGCTGAGCCATTTCACCTTTGAGTGCTGAGCTAATTTTGACCATTTTATGCTCATCATTTTTAGATGCCAGCTTAACCTCCCTGGCGGTCTAATTTTTTCAAAATTTTTATGTCTAAAAGCGTATCAATTTTTTTTTAAAGGAAACGTGTTTTTGTACATAGTTAGCCTGTAATAATTAAGAATCACGCACTGAAATCCGTGCAATCAAGAGAGTCCTTACTGGTAAAATCCTTTATAAATTAATTAATTAAAAATAAATAGTAAATACACTGAGTCCGATAAAGTTTGAAACACGAAATAATAATTTATTATCCCAAAAATAATTATCCAAAATAATGCAAATAAATGATATTCAATAAAATACAACAAAAAAAACACTGAAATCTGTCTGAGAACAAGGGTGAGACAATGTATGGTCTATTTCTTATCCTGTACTGCCACCTAGTGGCCGTTCATAAACATTTCCATTTGTATTCAGTGAGTTTTGTGAATGAAATTTGCTGCGGTCCAGCCCCTCTGCATCATGTGACTCGCAGGGAGCCATCCAGGAAGCAGCTCGCTGCGATCACACTGCGGGGACAGCGAGGGAGCCTGGAGGAGGTGAGTATGTATCCAGCCCGAGTGTGGCTCGGGGTTACCTTTCGCAGTAGCGAAATTTAATCCCGAGTCACACTCGGGAATACCGCCAGGGAGGTTAAAGGGACACTCTACTAAAAAAATCCCCCCCCCGTTTTTTTAATCCTAACCTATCCCTATTCCCTTAATAAATCGTTATTTTTTGTTTATGTTTTTGTAACTGTAATACTTACCCTAAAATCCTCTTGTTTCCAGCGGTGTTTTTTTTTTTTCATACTCACCTCCCTCCTCTTCCAGCTCCCGTCCTTCTTCCATCCGACTTGCCTTCTGGTTTACGTGAGTAGCGCGCATGCGCGCCTCTCACATAAGCCAGCCAATCGGCAGGCTTCCTCCCGGCTCCCTCTGAGGATTAGTGTTGCGCGCAAGAGGATGTGCGCAACACTAACCCTCAGAGGGAGCCGCCAGCTTCTGCGGTGAGTTGGAAACGTCATCGCGCTGAAAGCTGAAAGCGCGATAACGTCTCCTACTCGGCAAAAGTCGGCAGAAGCGGGAAATATGATTCCCGCTCTGCTGACTGACAGCTGGGAGGGCGGAGTAAACTCCTCCGCCTCTCTCAGCTGTTTTCAGCATTTTCTGCTGATCGGCTGAGCGGAGGGAGGGGGGACAGGGGGCAGGATACTCCGGGCATCATGACCACCTAAAATAGCTTAGGTGGTCATGTTGCCTAGAGTGTCCCTTTAACTCCTATTTTATTAAACCCCCAGACAAATATTTATTTAAATTGTTATTTTTATTTTATTTGTTACAACAAACATGACCATGTTTGGTATCATTGGAAAGGCCATGATCGGGCCTCTCCAATGATATTTAACATGACCCTCTAGCTGCCAGGGATCAGGAAATACAGGGATGCCAAGGGATCCCACTGTCTCTACTTGGCAGCTAGGGGGTTAACTGGCCCACTGACTTCCTCACACATATGGTAAGGATGTCAGTGGGTGGATAGTGACCCGGAGGCTTGGCTGACATCCAAGATGTCAGCCACTTCCGAGTTTGAATCGCGATCTAGCAACGATAGGGCTAATGAGTGCTACCGCTGGAAAGGGGAGACTCTCCCCTTTCCAGCGGTATCATTTGTGTGTTTGGCTTCCAGACTGCCAGTCCGCCACAGGAGCCCAGCGAGAGGGATGAGTATAGGGAGGGAGGGAGGTTATAGGAGACCCTGACGTACTATGTACGTCAGCGGGTCTAAGGGAGACTTCCCGATCGGACGTACATAGTACGTCAGCAGTCGGGAAGGGGTTAAAATCGTAACATCGACGAAAATATTACTAGATTTTAGTTATAGTTTTAGTCGTCTATTAACTTTTTTTTAGTTTTAATCTAGTTGTAGTCGCTGAAAAAATTTATTCGACGAAGTCTTTGATGAAAGTTATTAGTCGACGAAATTAGCGCTGATGCACAGGTGGTTTGTGGGATGCTTTGCGAGTGGCCTCCGGTTGCGCTCAGTTGTTTAGAGCTTGGGATCAGTTAATTTGAGCTCCAATCTAGTTAAATTCCCCTCTGGTTCTCCTTTTGAGATTGTTGCGGGGAGTTTTAAATGGGATGAAATTGCTGGCCGGGTTTCTAATTGCATTTCTGAGTGGAGCTTTGTCCTGTGTAATGAGCTGCCGTGCGGTGTACATCATTATTTGGACGTTGTAAATCAATACAGTGTTTAACCGGCAGCTCCCGGAGGAAATTACCTTTTCCAAGAGCAGGTGAATATCTGATTGTTGCTTGCTTTTATCTAAATAAATGTTTGTGCTTATTAACGTGGGTTAGCGCTCATTTTCCCCTTTCACTGGGATTCGCTTTGAAATCCTTCCTGGAAGCATCATTTGTCACAGGATCCGTTCGTTTTCCAGAATCACCAAACCTGGTGACGACCGGACACGTCACTCACGCCCAACTTCACTAGTGACGATAATGGGAAACGTATCATTAATACTACCGACAGTATCCTTTATTTATATAGCGCCACATATTCCGCAGCGCTTTACCAGATCAGTGCACAAGGGGTTAATACATTGGAATACCACACATGGATGATACAGCCTGATTCAGGGGTCCCTGATCCCAAGAACTTACTATCTATGAGATGTACAAGTATTTTGTGAGGTTGGCGCATCCGTATCTATAGGTGTTTTGCCCAAGGACACTCGCTGGTGGCGTCTTCTGAGTGGGATCGAGTCGTCTTTCCATGATTGTAGAGCAGCGACCTGGTGGTGAGGTTGAACCCGCTTCTCGTAAAGTCGAGATTTGCTTCTCCACAGTTGTATTGGAGGATGCGCTGAATGGGACTTGCTTCTCCATGGTTGAAGGGTAGAGTCGTTACCACTGGACTTCACAGCCGATATTGTGTGGTTGTGTGGTAGGCAAGTATGTACCGTTAGGTGTCTCGCCCAAGGACACTTACTGGAGAGGTACTCTGGCCGGGATTCCAACCTGGGTCTCCACGGTTATAGAGCAGTGATGTTACCTCTACTTCATCCATCCGGTAGCGTAGCCAGTTATTTCCTGTTTACTGCGTTACACTGTTCTGTGGAATGAAAGAAGAACTGGACTGAATACACAACCTCCTTTTTCATACCGGACAACACATCTACAGCAACGTTTTGGCTAAAAAGCTTTTTTTCAAGCTTGATTGAAAGCTTGAAGCTAGTTGTTGTCCAGTGAAAAGGAGGTTGAGTGTCCAGTCCAGTTCTACTTTCGTGCTATGGAAGTTTTGAAGGTAGTCGCTCCATGGATTGTGGTGGCACCTGCCTGGCTGTACCTGGTATTGGACAGGGTTAGGATGGTGAGTGAGGTAATGGGTGGAATTAGGATAATAGTCGGGTGACGATAGAGCTTGGTTAAGGTAGAGAGCAGGCTAAGGATAGAGGGTGGTCTTGGGATGGTGGACAGGATTAGGGTAGTGGATGACGTTTGTATAGAAGGCCGGGTTGGGATAGTGTTCAGTGTAAGTGGAGGAGTTAGGATATCGTTTGGTTGAGGACAGACAATGGTTAGGATAGCGTGCATGGTTTGTATAGAGGTGAAGTTACAGTAGAGAGCTGGGTAACTGGTGGATTTTGGACGAGGATAGAGAAAGGTTAGGGTAGTGAGTGGGGTTTGTACAGGTCCGGGGTTAGCGCTGTGAACAAGATCAAGATGGAGATACGATAATGATTGGGTGACAGCGCAGTTAGGATGGTGAGCACGGTTTGTCGGGGGGTTGTGATAGTGAGCTGGAGTACGAGATTTGGCTTTGTCAGCATAGCAATGGAGTTAATGGGTGGAACTGGAATAATGATCGGTTAGGGCGAGCGGGGTTTGTGTAGTGGGCGGGGCTAGCACAGTGATTGGGGTAATGGGTGGAGTTAGGAAAATGTTTGGGTGAGAATAGTGAGCGGCGTTTTATAGAGCGGGATTGTGATAGTGTGCGAGGCTAGAGTGGCGAGTCATTTAATCAATAATCGCCACTAAGGTTTGATATAGTGATGTAATTCCAAAATGGCGGCTGCTGCACTGAATCCATGAGAGTTTCATGGAGGTAATGGCAATCTGCATGCGAGGTTGGGGTAAAAGGGTTCATAGAATTAAAATCTTGGGTGTCAGGAAGCCTTAAATTCGGAAAGCAGACATAATAATTTAAGTCTTCCACACTATGGGCCTGTTTGGGTTGAGTTGTGGTTGAAGAACGTAGTATATAACTATCTCCGGAGCTGAGTGTTATCACTTGTGCCGGGGACGTTGTGAAAAGATCTTAAAAGCTGAGTGGTAACGGCTGAGTGAGGCTTGCTAATTACCCCCATCCATGCTCACTTACCAGGCTCCCCTGAAATTCTTGCTCCGACTGATGATCTAGCAGGAGGGAGTCCAAGGTCAAACAGTTCCTTGGTGTCCTTCGCCAAGAATGTTGCACTGCACAAGGTCTCCCGGTGTAACACTCCATAGAATCCTGTGTCCCCCGAGTGTATACCGGCAGCAGTGACCGTCTCATGGTGGTAACACTTGGCATGAAATACCTTGTTCTTCTAGTGGAATAGCCCTGCTGACCCGTTACGCTAGCTGGTTACCAGGAGTTCTGTGAGCTGGAACAAAGCTTCAGATCTTTAGATAGACCGTTTGCTCCTGTACAACACCAAGGTGATTTATAGAGATTAGTGGCCTGTTTAGCGCAGGGAACGTTTATAGAGTGTGATCAATCCACCTATAAATAATACAGTGTTTGGGAAGTGAGCGCAATGCTTTGCCTCCACACCAGTACGTTGCATTACATTTGCATTGCGAAGGAGCCTCCATCCCCCAAGGGCCCCATAATGTCTCCTGTCCCGTCATAAGGTCTCCAGCCAGACACTGAGAGCGCCATTCATCCCAGCGCATTACCCGGCTGGAATCTAACTCCGAGCAATGAGAGCTCCGCTTTGATAAATCTCACCCGATGTGAGCTCTGGGCGCTTTGATCTCTGTGGTACGAGACTTTAATAACAATTCACCATCACACGGCTGGATGTTTACCAGGTCCGGAGATCAGAGGAGCGGGAGCTAGTCCTCCTCGACAGAGGCCGGGCCGTGTACCTCGTCACCCAGCTCCGGATTAAATCCACTCACAGGGGTTAAGAGTTTTGGGTCATTGAAATCGTATTAAGACATTCAGTCGCCGGCAGCCGCCTCGCCGTGACTTTAATGTGTAAGGTGTCTCCTTGTACCGAAACGATTGCTCCGGCAGACTCTCCCCCACATCGGCCAATCCCAGCGAGATATACCTAAATATTCACCACAGTGGTACGCGGCTTTCTAAATGATCCGCATGTAATATGTTACAATGTAATACAGATTAATGTGTAAAATAACAATAGTACGGCGGGATAATAGTATTATCATAACAGCCAAACCCGAAAAGGGTTTTTCAACGAGCGCCGAACTTGCCACTGAAGTGTGAATTTCACCACAGAGTGCAATTTCATGGCGGTTCGTCTATTCGGAAAGCTGTCAATTCACCAAATATTGGATAATTGACAGTGAAATACGGTGCAGTTTGTTTATCTTCGACGGCAGCGAAATTGTCCCATGGAGAAGTAAGGGTTAATCTATTCACAGAACACCGAACTGCACTGAAATGCCCAGATTTTCGGTGATTCAGTACAACAGGTTTAAATAGACGAATCCCATGGGATTCAATGTAAAAAATATCATAATTTTTATCTATTTTTTATTCAACCATTTATGGTTTTCATCTTCAGCAAAAAATTATTTTTATTTATTTAAGTTTTGGAATGTTTTTGTATTTTTTAAGGTAAAATTTTTGACTCACATTTTTTTTAATGCCTTTTTTTATTATGTAACAGATCTTTTTATTATTTCCACACGTTTATTGTTTTAAATGCCTTTTAAAGAATAGCAGAGTTCGGTGGTCTGTTTGGCGGCATATAGCGGTCAGTTTGGCACTCTATGATGGTGTTCAGTGGTCTGTTCGGTGGTGTATGGAGGTGGCGTTTGTCGGGCTGATTGGCGTTCTGTTCGGTCGGAGGCGGTCTGTTCGGTCGAAGGCGTTCTGTTCGGTCGGAGGCGGTCTGTTCGGTCGGAGGCGGTCTGTTCGGTCGGAGGCGGTCTGTTCAGTCGGAGGTGGTCTGTTCGGTCAGAGGTGGTCTGTTCAGTCGAAGGCGGTGGCGTAGTGTGGGGGGGTGGTGGGCGGTGGCCCCGGGGACAGTTTTTTTAGGGGTGCCAAAGTGGGCCCCTGCCGGTTTCCCTGCCCTGTGATCGTCATCAGTGCACACAGGCAGCCAGCGGCGCACTCTGGAAATGCAGCGGTGGCGCCTGTGCCGCCCCCTCACGTGACGTGTCACGTGAGGGGCGGCGCCAGTGCAACGTGCCTGCTCCAGTTTTAGACTGGGATGCAGGCACGCTGCAGGCGCCACCGCAGCATTTACAGAGTGCGCTGCTGACTGCCTGTTAAGAGCACTGATGACCATCACCGGGAAACCAGCGGGTACCCACTATGATGCCCCAAACCGGCCCCCACTACCGACCTGCGGGCCCTCAGAGCCGGTGAGTAAGGAGGGGGAGGGGGCAATATATTTCTATGTTTGAGGTGCTGCCTGGGGACAAATATATTCATGTTTGAGCTACTGGGGGCAAATATATTCATGTTTGAGCTACTGGGGCAAATATATTCATGTTTGAGGTGCTGGTGCAAATATATTCATGTTTGAGCTACTGGGGCAAATATATTCATGTTTGAGCTACTGGGAGCAAATATATCCATGTTTGAGCTACTGGGGCAAATATATTCATGTTTGAGGTGCTGGGGCAAATATTTTCATGTTTGAGCTACTGGGGCAAATATATTCATGTTTGAGCTACTGGGGCAAATATATTCATGTTTGAGGTGCTGGGACAAATATATTCATGTTTGAGCTACTGGGGGCAAATCTATTCATGTTTGAGCTACTGGGGCAAATATATTCATGTTTGAGGTGCTGGGGCAAATATATTCATGTTTGAGCTACTGGGGGCAAATATATTCATGTTTGAGCTACTGGGGCAAATATATTCATGTTTGAGGTGCTGGGGCAAATATATTCATGTTTGAGCTACTGGAGGCAAATATATTCATGTTTGAGCTACTGGGGCAAATATATTCATGTTTGAGGCGCAGGGGACAAATATATTCATGTTTGAGTTGCTGGGGCAAATATATTCATGTTTGAGCCACAGGGGCAAATATATTCATGTCTGAGGTGCTGGGGGCAAATATATTCATGTTTGAGCTGCTGGGGGCAATATATATCCATGTGTGAGCTGCACATTACTGTGGGTTTTATTGCTTTGGAGCTCTGTGATACACTCTGCACATTACATTGTATCACAGTTAAGGGGTTCAATGCCCTAATGGTGGAAGGGAATCGAGGCATGCAAACGTGTCCACAGGTTGGGGGGGGGCACACAATTCTTGGCTGGCCCCGGGCGTTGACAACCCACGCTACGCCACTGGTCAGAGGCAGTCTATTCG
Organism: Leptobrachium leishanense; assembly: GCA_009667805.1. Lineage (NCBI taxonomy): Eukaryota > Metazoa > Chordata > Amphibia > Anura > Megophryidae > Leptobrachium > Leptobrachium leishanense. The sequence goes on along the minus strand of CM019066.1, from coordinate 387,388,829 downwards.
GTCGGAGGCGGTCTGTTCGGTCGGAGGCTGTCTGTTCAGTCGGAGGCGGTCTGTTCAATTGGAGGCGGTCTGTTCAATTGGAGGCGGTCTGTTCAATTGGAGGCGGTCTGTTCGGTCAGAGGCGGTCTGTTCGGTCGGAGGCGGTCTATTCGGTCGGAGGCGGTCTGTTCGGTTAGAGGCGTTCTGTTCTTGGAGGCGTGCTGTTCAATCGAAGGCGTTCTGTTCGGTCGGAGGCAGTCTGTTCGGTCGGAGGCAGTCTGTTCGGTCGGAGGCAGTCTGTTCGGTCGGAGGCAGTCTGTTCGGTCGGAGGCAGTCTGTTCGGTCGGAGGCAGTCTGTTCGGTCGGAGGCAATCTTTGGCGGCTCCATGGTCGACACACTTTGGAGACCCCACGGTGAATAGTGAATTCATCGCAGGGACGACGCCGAAGTACACTGAATTGTATCGAATGAGAAAGCACGGAAATTTCTGAATAACCCTTTAAATTATATCTCTCTAATTATATCGCACTATATAGACAGGGTTACAATACATTGAGACTGAACAACATTTTGACAAACCAGTACAGAAGGAAATGAGGGCCCTATTCCCGTGGGAAGTTACAATCTAGAACGGTTGGGGGTGGAAACCGGAGGAGAGGACTGCAAGGTGAGAGTGATGGGCTGCAAGGTGGGAGTGCTGGGCTGCAAGGTGGGAGTGATGGGCTGTAAAGCGAGAGTGATGGACTGCAAGGTGAGAGTGATGGGCTGCATGGCGAGAGTGATGGACTGCATGGCGATAGTGAAGGACTGCAAAGCGAGAGTGATGGACTGCAAAGCGAGAGTGATGGACTGCAAGGCGAGAGTGATGGACTGCAAGGCGAGAGTGATGGGCTGCAAGGCGAGAGTGATGGGCTGCAAGGCGAGAGTGATGGGCTGCAAGGTGGGAGTGATGGACTGCAAAGCGAAAGTGATGGACTGCAAGGTGAGAGTGATGGACTGCAAGGTGAAAGTGATGGACAGCTAGGCGAGAGCGATGGACTGCAAGGTGAGAGTGATGGACTGCAAGGTGAGAGTGATGGAACTGGTTGGGGCAGTGGGATGTATTAGTGAGACGGGTGGTAGGCTTCCCTAAATAGGAATGCCTTAAGAGAGCGTTAATGACCAAACCCTATGTAATAGGTATTAGCTGCAATAGTTGGATTATAATATACTTTGATAAGCAAACCCTATGTAATATATCCCTGTAATAAATGGATTATAAAATGGATTAATGACCAACCCTATATGTAATAGATCTCTATAATAACCAGAAATAATAATATATTACATAGAGTTTGGTTATTAATCTATATATCTGCAATAAATGGATTATAGTCTGGATCAATAACCAAACCTCTATGTAATATATCTCTCTATAATAACTGGATTATAGTATGGATTAATGACCAATCCCTATGTAATATATCTCTGTAATAACTGGATTATAGTATGGATTAATGACCAACCCCTATGTAATATACTGTAACTCTATAGTAACTGGACTATAGTATGGATTAATGACCAAACCTGTATGTACTACATCTCTGTAATAACTGGATTATAAAATAGATTAATGACCAAACCTTTACATACTATATCTCTGTAATAACTGAATTATATACTTACCAAGCCCCTGCATAATATATTACTAAAGTAACTGGGTTATGGTATGAATTAATGACAGGCCCCGGTTTATTATAAAATGTATTCTAATATCAGTGTAACTTTGCAGAATAATGGCCATATTTTATGTAAATGGATTAATGCCCCCCCCCCCGTGATATGCCGATAATAACACTGGATTATAGCAGTGATTATTTACCCTAGGTTTATGCAGTGCTTTTTTTCTGGAAAAAAGGTGGGGGGGGTACTCTCACACCCAGGGAAAAATAGTTTATTATGACTATTTTTCGTGTCCGAATAAATACTCCTTTATTAACCCTTTAAGGACAGAGGCAATTTTACTAGTTTGGAACACTTCAAAAAGTAGAATTCCAGTTATTCGCCTGTTCACCCATAATTTACCTCTTTCATATTAAGTGCACCCAGGGGCGTACCTTATGATGCTGCCAAGACGCCTGCTGGCATTCTTACTTTGTGAAGTGCAGGCAGCAGATAATGATGCAATTCTAAGCGCAATACCAGCCTTTTGGATGCAGGGCAAGGGGGCAATGCCGGACTGCAACAAGGACACAGGTGCAGAATTTTACGCACAGCAGCCTGTTTAAAGACAAATACATGCATTTACACACACAGCCATACATTCACATACATAACCATATATCCCCTACACGCCAGGGGTATCTAGCATTAAATCTCACAGTAATGTGCGGTGTGTATGGGCGTATTCCAGAGCTCCACAGCAATAAAACTCACAGTAATGTGCAATGTGTATGAGCATATCACAGAGCTCCACAGCTTTTCTGACACCCCTGGCCAATCCCATTCTGCATTACACCCCCCCATGGCCCCCTCCCTTTTTTTACGCTGGTCCCCATTTTTGTTTCTAGACAAGTCCCTTTTTTTTAAACCAGACTGGTCCCCTTTTATTTAAACCAGGCTGGTCCGCTTTTTTGAAAACCAGGCAGGTCCCCTTTTTTTGAAAACCAGGCAGGTCCCCTTTTTTTGAAAACCAGGCAGCTCCCGTTTTTTGTTTTAAACCAGGCAGCTCCCGTTTTTTTTTTTTAAACCAGGCAGGTCCCATTTTTTTTGTTTTAAACCAGGCAGGTCCAGCCCCCCCCCTCGCTACTCACCAGATCTGGCCGCAGCTGCTCCTCCACGCTGGCTCCGCTCTCCTCCCTCACACTGGTGCCTCCTCTTCTCACGTGTGTGATGTCTCGCAGGTCACACAAGAAGGGGCGGCGCGGCCAATGTAGCATGCAGCTCCCAGACTTGCGTTATGAGTGTGGGAGGCATGCTGCAGCGCCGCCACCGAACAGACAGCTCCGGATTCGGACTCCGAGAGTCCGATACCAGAACTGTTGAATAGGAAGGCAGCGGCATTATGGAATGGGCTGCTGGCGGTGAGGTGCCAGTACTGCGTACTGGCGCATACCGCCTGAAAAAGAGCCCTGGGTCTATGTGATGTCATGTGGTAATAAATTAAATAAAACCTGGGTCAGCGCACAAACCGCCACATCCTATATTATATTACATTACTGTATTACGCCGGTTACAGAGTATACACAGAATAAACCAGTATCTTGCGATGCAAATCCCATGACATCATGGTTACCCTTTAGCTGAAGCAAATTTTTCCCCTTGGCTTCCCGGTTTTAGCGAGGGGCAACATCATAGTGCCCTATGTGTCAGTGATTGGTCAGTGGGAGTCGGTGCGCGGTGATACCTCTTTGTTTTATCGCGCGCCTGTGAATCTTTGCTGTTTGTCCCCGGGAGACTCTCTCCATTCAATGTGTGAAACGCGTCAGACAGAAGTCAGGGATGGAGAAGGAGGTGTTAATCTGCTATTGTCACGGCACATGTAAATATTGGAATGCTTGATCTAGCAGGTCCAGCATCATTATGCGAGTCCTAATGGAATGCAATGTTTAATGTTGTATATGGAGCTTCCCAGGTGTGTCCACAATGACCCCGGGCTGTGGATAATTATTATACAAAACGCTTATAGTTATGGACGCCGTCCTTCCTGTGTGTGTAGAAACAGCAAGAGACATTTATAGCGGCCCTGTGACATCATGGTCAGATCTCGGGACAGAAGGTACTCAGCGACATCAAAGAGCAGCAGTTTGACACATGGCTACCGGAGTTTTCAGGGATCCACTTCCTGTTTCCTGTCCAGTGGAATTCTGGGAGCTGCTGTGCGAATGACACCACCTGATTGGCTTCTGATATAGCGATCAGACGTATGTTTCTTACGTATCATGGCCAGACATTACATATAGAGACGGGAAGAATCACGTACGCTTGTTTACTAGTAATTTCACTGAGGTTTGATACAGTGATGTCATTCCAAGATGGCGGCCGCCACGCTGAAACCCTGACACGTCTCTAAGGGATAATACCTGAAAAAACGTCTCGTATCTTCAGGTGAGATGAAAGCATTAACTTGAGGAAAATGTACTTTAAACCCAAGTACGTGAAGAAAAACAGCACTTCCAGTGTCCCTTTAAATAAATATATATATATAAACATATCACAGTGCACTGCTGCTGCTGCGGCTTCAGGAGGCGTAAAGACGTAATTATTTTACACATTAATAAAGATTATTGACCTATTTTGATAATACTGTATCAAAATACCCTTACATTGCTTATGCAGATGGCATGGGCTGTGGCGGAGTTGATTAAGATTTTCTATTCTGTCCATTTCTCTTAAAAATTTGATTTCTTTCTCCTTATTGTTTGGTTTAGTGAATTAGCCCCATGGAGCTGAGTGCTGCTTTCCATCCCGTTAGGGAGAGGAGGAAGAGATGGTGAAACTTTTCTGTGTGAAACATACTGTCCACATCCGGCCCCTGGTGCGGGAGTTGATATCAGGTCAGCGGCTGTCCCTCCGGCACCAAGAGCTGGGCGACTTTACCCCATGTCAGAATCACCCAAAGAATTCCCTTCTCGCCCTTTAAATTTTTTTGTTGCAAAACAAAAGGTTATCATTTTCTATATGAACAATGGCTGGAATTCTTACGGCGCTTTTTCCCACGCCTCCTCGAGCGCAGCGAGCATATATATATATTGCATTTTCTGCTCCTTCCCCATCTATTAAGAGAAATTGTTGCATTTAACCCCCTGCAGGCGCGCGATTGGTTGCGATGCAGAAGAGCTGGCGTAACTCGTGTATTTATGGCGCCGTATTATATCTAATAACAGAGATAATATATATAATAATGTAACTATATATACGTTTACTAAATGTCTCTTTTCTTCAAACCGGAATTCCTTTTTTCCCAGTGTTTAGTTATTTTTTTTGGTTTTCTTTTATTCTGGCGATTTATCCAGCGCAGCGGCGGTTTGATTACACCGTGTATTGTGCGTCGCGGATAAATCCGAGAGGCCGCACGCTTTTTGTTACGGGGATTATATCAGAAACGCAGCGGATGTGCGGGCTGAGTGCACCTCGCACTAAGCTAAGTGCTTCGCGGCGCAGGTCCTCGACGCGAGCGCTCGCTATTTGGAATTTGGCGAATGGGCTCCCAGTGAGAACGTTAATACGTCATAACGACGCTCGCGGCGCAGCGCATACAGCGAGAAGCGAACAACGCACAATAGAAAATAACCATCAGCGGATTAACTTCCCACTCACGTCCGATCACGAGGAGAGGAACCGGCGCTAACCGATGGAACCGATGAAAACGCACTTTATAATTTGCGCTGGAAGAAAAAAAATCATATAAAAGTATACAAAATATCTAACATGAGACTTTCCTTCAGTGCCTGACGACCAACGGTATTCCATAACATTGTGATATGATGGACCCGAGGCAGCAGCCATGTCTCTTGGGGGTTAAAACATGTTGATTATTTAACACTTGCTTTTAGACCTCCTGCTGCATTATCCAAATATTCCCTCCTCCACCTCATTAATTGGTAATTATTGTAGATTAAATAAACAAAAGCCACAAAGCAAAGCTTGGTAACTATTGCATCATGGGAAAAATCCAGAAACTGGTACCCTGATATAGGAAACCTAATTTTATTTTTCCTTTTTACATGCAATTACTTCAGACCCCCAGCAGAATGTGTTTTATACGGTGGTTTTATTTAAGTAATTAATCTAGTTACAGCTTATGTTAGTGATAGTTTCGGCCCCAGCAGAGCAATCCTTGCTCTTGAAATAAAGCATATCATTACAAAAAAAATTGCAAAGCCTATGGAAATGTGAATGAATATTCCCCTTTATCTATCTACCTATGAAAGGCTGGGTGTGCTGTAAATCCAGCCAATCACAGAAGTAATGTACAAGTACACACCCCTGAGCTCCCAGAAAGTGGTGTTACAATTAATATTAATATATGGGTATTCACAATGTGCGGGTGTCGTTTTAGGGGCTCCTCCATATATTCAAGGTGTGTGGGTGTCATTTTAGGGGCTCCTCCATATATTCAGGGTGTGTGGGTGATTTTAGGGGTTTCTTCATATATTCAGGGTATGCGGGTGTCTTTTTAGGGGTTCCTCCATATATTCAGGGTGTGCGGGTGTGTTTTTAGGGGCTCCTCCATATATTCAGGGTGTGTGGGGGTCATTTTAGAGGTACCTCCATATATTCAAGGTGTGCGGGTGTGTTTTTAGGGGTTCCTCCATATATTCAGGGTGTGTGAGTGATTTTAGGGGTTCCTCCATATATTCAGGGTGTGCGGGTGTGTTTTTAGGGGCTCCCCCACATATTCAGGGTGTGTAGGTGTATTTTTAGGGGTTCCTCCATATATTCAGGGTGTGCGGGTGTCTTTTTAGGGGTTCCTCCATATATTCAGGGTGTGTAGGTGTATTTTTAGGGGTTCCTCCATATATTCAGGGTGTGCGGGTGTCTTTTTAGGGGTTACTCCATATATTCAGGGTGTGCGGGTGTATTTTTAGGGGTTCCTCCATATATTCAGGGTGTGCGGGTGTCTTTTTAGGGGCTCCTCCATATATTCAGGGTGTGCGGGTGTCTTTTTAGGGGTTCCTCCATATATTCAGGGTGTGCGGGTGTCTTTTAGGGTTCCTCCATATATTCAGGGTGTGTGGGTGTCTTTTTAGGGGCTCCTCCATATATTCAGGGTGTGCGGGTGTCTTTTTAGGGGTTCCTCCATATATTCAGGGTGTGCGGGTGTCTTTTTAGGGGCTCCTCCATATATTCAGGGTGTGCGGGTGTCTTTTTAGGGGCTCTTCCATATATTCAGGGTGTGTGGGTGTCATTTTAGGAGCTCCTCCATATATTCAGGGTGTGTGGGTGTCTTTTTAGGAGCTCCTCCATATATTCAGGGTGTGCGGGTGTCTTTTTAGGGGCTCCTCTATATATTCAGGGTGTGCGGGTGTCTTTTTAGGGGCTCCTCCATATATTCAGGGTGTGCGGGTGTCTTTTTAGGGGCTCCTCCATATATTCAGGGTGTGCGGGTATCTTTTTAGGGTCTCCTCCATATATTCAGGGTGTGCAGGTGTATATGGAGGAACCCCTAAAAAGACACCCCCACACCCTGAATACCGGGGAGCCCCTAAAGAAACCCACACAACCTGAATATATGGAGGAACCCCTAAGGCTAGGGTCAAACGAAAGCATTTTTACACGCGAACGTAAAAAAGTGCGTCCGAACGCATTGACGTATTTTTTCACGGAATTCGCGAAAACGGTCATATGATGCGCATTTTCGTGCGTGATATTTTACGGATCCAAACCAGGAAACTTTGGGTGTCTGGACGTTATGTTGGCCGGACATGAGCAGCGTCTGACGTCTCCTAATCACTCACACACGCCGCTAGTGGACGCAGCGCACTCTGTACGTCCGTACTAACAGTTCTGCGTTCTTGAAAAAATGCGTTCATTTTCCACTTGCGTTGCGCGGCCGGACTTTCGTGCGACCGTACTTCATATATTGGCCGTCATTGCCCGTCATTTGCTGCTAGTGCGGCCGTGATTAAGTGCGCCAGAACGCACGTTAAAAGTGCGCTGGTCTGACCCCAGCCTAAAAAGACACCCGCACACCCTGAATATATGGAGTAGCCCCTAAAAAGACACCCGCACACCCTGAATATATGGAGGAGCCCCTAAAAACACACCCACACACCCTGAATATGAGGAGAACCCCTAAAAAGACACCCGCACACTCTGAATATATGGAGGAACCCCTAAAAACACACCCTGAATATATGGAGAGCCCCTAAAAACACACCACACACCCTGAATATATGGAGGAACCCCTAAAAACACACCCACACACCTGAATATATGGAGGAACCCCTAAAACGACACCCACACACCCTGAATATATGGAGGAACCCCTAAAAACACACCCACACACCCTGAATATATGGAGGAACCCCTAGAACGACACCCACACACCCTGAATATATGGAGAGCCCCTAAAAGACACCCGCACACCCTGAATATATGGAGTAGCCCCTAAAAAGACACCCGCACACCTGAATATATGGAGGAGCCCCTAAAAACACACCCACACACCCTGAATATATGGAGGAACCCCTAAAAACACACCCACACACCCTGAATATATGGAGGAACCCCTAAAAAGACACCCGCACACCCTGAATATATGGAGGAGCCCCTAAAAAGACACCCGTACACCCTGAATATATGGAGGAGCCCCTAAAAAGACACCCGCACACCCTGAATATATGGAGGAGCCCCTAAAAAGACACCCGCACACCCTGAATATATGGAGGAGCCCCTAAAAAGACACCCGCACACCCTGAATATATGGAGGAACCCCTAAAAAGACACCCGCAACCCTGAATATATGGAGGAGCCCCTAGAAATACACCCGCACACCCTGAATATATGGAGGAACCCCTAAAAGACACCCGCACACCCTGAATATATGGATGAACCCCTAAAAAGACACCCACACACCCTGAATATATGGAGGAACCCCTAGAAATACACCCGCACACCCTGAATATATGGAGGAACCCCTAGAAATACACCCGCACACCCTGAATATATGGAGGAACCCCTAAACAGACACCCACACACCCTGAATATATGGAGGAGCCCCTAAAAAGACACCCGCACACCCTGAATATATGGAGGAGCCCCTAAACAGACACCAAACACACCCTGAATATATGGAGTAGCCCCTAAAAAGACACCCGCACACCCTGAATATATGGAGGAGCCCCTAAAAAGACACCCACACACCCTGAATATATGGAGGAACCCCTAAAAACACACCCGCACACCCTGAATATATGGAGGAACCCCTAAAAACACACCCACACGCCCTGAATATATGGAGGAGCCCCTAAAAAGACACCCGCACACCCTGAATATATGGAGGAGCCCCTAAACAGACACCCGCACACCCTGAATATATGGAGGAGCCCCTAAAGACACCCACACACCCTGAATATATGGAGGAGCCCCTAAACAGACACCCGCACACCCTGAATATATGGAGGAGCCCCTAAAGACACACCCACACACCCTGAATATATGGAGGAACCCCTAAAAACACACCCGCACACCCTGAATATATGGAGGAACCCCTAAAAAGACACCCGCACACCCTGAATATATGGAGGAGCCCCTAAAAAAACACCCACACACCCTGAATATATGGAGGAACCCCTAAAAACACACCCGCACACCCTGAATATATGGAGGAACCCCTAAAAACACACCCACACGCCCTGAATATATGGAGGAGCCCCTAAAAAGACACCCGCACACCCTGAATATATGGAGGAGCCCCTAAACAGACACCCGCACACCCTGAATATATGGAGGAGCCCCTAAAGACACCCGCACACCCTGAATATATGGAGGAGCCCCTAAAGACACCCACACACCCTGAATATATGGAGGAGCCCCTAAACAGACACCCGCACACCCTGAATATATGGAGGAGCCCCTAAAGACACACCCACACACCCTGAATATATGGAGGAACCCCTAAAAACACACCCGCACACCCTGAATATATGGAGGAACCCCTAAAAAGACACCCGCACACCCTGAATATATGGAGGAACTCCGCTTATTCTATTTAACACTAGAAAACATGTTACCTTCCTGCTCGAAGACCTCAAATGTGGAACTACATGTCCCATGATGCTCTGGCACCTAAAGGGAGACATATTTTGATCTCTGTAAGACAGATGTTTTTATTAATGACACCCGATCCCATTTATATTATTTATGAGGGTGTGATCCCCGCTATCCGGTGCGGCGCAGGAAATATTGCGCGGAATGATTCTCATTTCTCCCGTCGCTCTCTGTGTTTATTACGGGTGATTTATTACTCATTGAATCTGTCTGTCCCGGGAATGTATGAATTCACTGCTCTGCTGATACTTTGATTAGTCACGACAATAAAACATCATGTAATTATTACGCCGTTATTTCCTGTGAAGTGACAGATCGCTGCTGGTTCCGCGCGGAGCCCTGCCTGTGGCACCCAAAGGGTTAATGCGAGCAGGAGAATTACACCCAATCTTTCTTATAAAAACAGGACAGAATTATTCTAATTAATTAATTACCCATGCAGAATTAAAAACAAGCTATTTTAATATTGTATAAAATATTCCTAATATTTTTTAATGTATAAATATTTCTGTTATTTTGATTTCTATTAGAAATCACAGCACGGAGGCTCCTTAGGTTTTGGACAAAGGTTTTGAGACCCTGGGGGCTTTATTCAGAATTAGGGTCGCCAGGTCGGCGATATATATTACTATTTCATGCAGAGGGGGGGGGGAACGGGACAGGGAAAGTGCTGCCCTGCAACATGTATAATTCAAATGCTGCAGAAAGGAAATCAGGGCAGGTCACTTGGGATTTCTTACCTGGAGTGTATGGATTATACATGTTGCGGGGTGGCATTTTTCCTGCACTGCCCAGCAGCATGAATAAATTACATATGTCCAGGAAATTCTGAAAACCCTAATCATAACCCATTTTGACCCATTTCATGGCATATGGGGATAAAAGAGCTGAGCAGGGGCACAAAGAGCCCCCCCCATATTCCCTTTAATGAACAGCATTAATAAATATAAATGGGGGTCAGCAGCCAGAGACCTCGAGGAGAAAGAAATCCGGGGGGGGGGGCACGGTCTTTGATTTCATTAATCCAAGGAATCTTCCCCCTTTCTGAGAAATTGTGGGGATTTTAGAGAGACTGCAGTTGGTTTTAACCCTTTGCACCCCGCGTTAGGCTGCGCAGGAATGCGAATGGGACAAAGACGCAGTTTAGGCTAGGGTCAAACGAAAGCATTTTTACACGCGAACGTAAAAAAGTGCGTCCGAACGCATTGACGTATTTTTTCACGGAATTCGCGAAAACGGTCATATGATGCGCATTTTCGTGCGTGATTTTTTACGGATCCAAACCAGGAAACTTTGGGTGTCTGGACGTTATGTTGGCCGGACATGAGCAGGGTCTGACGTCTCCCTAATCACGCACACACGCCGCTAGCGGGCGCAGCGCACTCTGTACGTCCGTACTAGCGGTTCTACGTTCTCGAAAAAATGCGTTCATTTTCCACTTGCGTTGCGCGGCCGGACTTTCGTGCGACCGTACATCGTATATTGGCCGTCATTGCCCGTCATTTGCTGCTAGTGCGGCCATGATTATGTGCGCCAGAACGCACGTTAAAAGTGCGCTGGTCTGACCCCAGCCTAAATCCTGCTCAGCGACAGAAAGGAGTCACGGTTTCACCCCCCCCCCCCATAAAACAGAGATATTTATCCGTAGCTCGGGTCCATAGGGTCGCCGGGTCGGCCATGTTTCCCTGCCTGGACGCATATTACTATTTAATATTTATTACAGGGAAACGTGCTGCCCTGCAACATGTATAATTCATATGCTGCTGGAAGGAAATCAAGGCAGCTCACCCGGGATTCCTTTATGATTTCTTACCTGCAGCGATTGTATTATACATTCTGCGGGGTTGGCATTTCTCTTGCACTGCCCATCAGCATGGATAAATGATATTTGTCCAGGAAAACATGGCTGACCTGTCAGCCCTGGCTCGGGGGTCGGCATTGACCCCTAAATAGAAAGTATTAAATATCTCCGGGCCTGTTCATTATATCCGTGAAATAAATCCTGGCAAAAATGCGGAGTGTGAAGGAGATCAGAATCCGCAGGTAAGAAGCCAGCTTTATCCGGTCTTGTGGATTCCACGAAAGAGTAAATGCTGGGTCAGGGGACGCCTGTAACAGAACAGGGGTTTACTGGTTTCCGGTTTGTGGACCAGATCCGAACCGGTTACAGCGAGTCACGACCATCCCTTCTCTCCACACAAGCTGATCCGCAGCAGCTTTCCTGCTCACAACCCTCAGTCAGAGCTTGAGGGAGCACTGTATATTTCTATGTATATCTCCCCAAACACCAGACACCGCTAAATGCAGGGAAATGAATATATGCTTTATTGGCACATGGGGTCCATTATATGAGAAACCAAGAGGGGGGGGGGGGGGTAACATGACATAATCAGAAGAATACAGTGCTGATCATGAGGGGGGGGAATTCAATTCCTTCAGGAGACACAAAAACCCAACTAGTTATACACTTACCGGAATAGCAAACAGCATCAGATTAATCGGAGAACAAACAGATAGTAAGAACAATACATCCACATTGTATCTCTAACACAAACAGCTTCAAGATCAATGGATTTCTAACTCATTAACCCTTAGGCGACCCGTATGTATGCCCATTGTCTTTAAGAACTGGTTTTGCCAAATTGGTCCAGGATCTCTTGGCAGGAGGCCAGAATCCACACCTCTCCAACAGGCACAGAGGGCATGTATAGTGTGGGCAAGGGAGCCAAGGAGGGTTAAGGCCACAAAGGTAGAGGGAGCTTCGTTTACAACGCCACTTCTTAACAAGAACTCGAGTTTGATGTCGTCCACTGCTTGATAAGCTTTAAATAAGGGTTGACAAATCGGCCCTGTTGTTCCTTCCTCCAATGTATGAATTATACCGGTTGCAGGGCACCACTTTTCCTAATGCTCCCCACTGCATGAAATAGTAATTTTTCCAGGAAAACATGGCTGCCCTGGTGAGGTGACCCTACTTTTAATATAAGGCATCCACCACCCAAAGTGACAAACCACCAGGGCTGCCAGGTCAGCCATGTTTTCCTGCAGATATAATCTATTCATGGTGCTGGAGAGTGGATGAAAAACTGCTACCCCGCAGCATATATAATCCATACGCTACAGGTAATAGCGTAAAAAAAAACAGGTAAAAAAATAAAAATGACTTGCCTTGAATTTCCTTTCTGCAGTATATGAATTATACATGTTGAAGGGCAGCATAGTAATGTGTGTCCAGAAAACATGACCGACCTGGCAACCTTAGGTCTAACCGTAACCAATGCCCTTTATTCTGGGGTCAACAAGGAATTTTTCCCCAGTATGTTGCATATTGGCGAGCGCTTCAGACTGGGGGTTTTTGCTTCTTTTGGATCAACAGCAGTAGGTTATGTGTGAGAGGCTGAACCCAATGGGCGCATGTCTTTTTTCAGCCTATGTAACTATGTCTTCCCAAAACCATAATATAAGTCTATGGAGCCGATACATTGATACCGGAGGCAGAATAAGACTAATCGGGCCTTGCTCCAGCCTGGTATTAGGGTGTAGGACAGAGGTGTAATTCAGTGTGTGTGGAATTATGTCTCACTTCCTAGTCAGCCATTTTGTTGGAGCCCTGACTTCCTGTAACGAGCGCTCATTGTTCTATTATGTTATGTGTATATATATATATATGTATGTATGTATTAATTTGATACCAGTGATTCACACGTAATGCTGAAAGGGTCATAATACTGGATTCATAGTGCAGAATCTGAGCTGGGGACGCAGGCGGCTAACGTGAGAAGAGATCATTGTGTGGAAACAGACCGTTCTGTGATCCCCTTAATAAGCAGCGCTAATGAGTGATAAATCCCAGGCTGGGAATAATGAATACAGTCTGAGCTTTCCCATTGAAACCCCTCGCCTCGCCGGGGCATTGTGACCGGAACAGCCCCAGAACATGTCACCTTAGACCCACAGACAGGCCGGTGAATGAGCCTGAACCGCCCGGGTGTCAGAGGGAGGAGGGGGGGGGGAGAGAAATGGCGGGAGGGAGAAACACTGAGGGGAAATGTGGAGCGTGAGGAGAAAATACGGTAAAATGAGAATATTATTGCCGTAGGATAATAATTAATCAAACTCAGTATCCAGTTAACATAAACATCTTTTATTACAATTGATTTTCACTGGGGGAGGTTTGCACTTTGCAGGGGACCTCATGTAGTGTTACGGTTTGAGGGAGGCTTGCAGGAGCAGTCATGTAGTATTACGGTTTGAGGGAGGCTTGCAGGAGCAGTCATGTAGTATTAGGGTTTGAGGGAGGCTTGCAGGAGCAGTCATGTAGTATTAGGGTTTGAGGGAGGCTTGCAGGAGCAGTCATGTAGTATTACGGTTTGAGGGAGGCTTGCAGGAGCAGTCATGTAGTATTAGGGTTCGGGGGAGGCTTGCATGAGCAGTCATGTAGTATTAGGGTTTGAGGGAGGCTTGCAGGAGCAGTCATGTAGTATTAGGGTTCGGGGGAGGCTTGCATGAGCAGTCATGTAGTATTACGGTTTGAGGGAGGCTTGCAGGAGCAGTCATGTAGTATTAGGGTTCGGGGGAGGCTTGCATGAGCAGTCATGTAGTATTAGGGTTTGAGGGAGGCTTGCAGGAGCAGTCATGTAGTGTTAGGGTTCGGGGGGGCTTGCAGGAGCAGTCATGTAGTATTACGGTTTGAGGGAGGGCTTGCAGGAGCAGTCATGTAGTATTACGGTTTGAGGGAGGGCTTGCAGGAGCAGTTATGTAGTATTACGGTTTGAGGGAGGGCTTGCAGGAGCAGTCATGTAGTATTATGGTTTGAGGGAGGGCTTGCAGGAGCAGTCATGTAGTGTTAAGGTTCGGGGGAGGCTTGCAGGAGCAGTCATGTAGTATTACGGTTTGAGGGAGGCTTGCAGGAGCAGTCATGTAGTGTTACGGTTTGAGGGAGGCTTGCAGGAGCAGTCATGTAGTATTACGGTTTGAGGGAGGGCTTGCAGGAGCAGTCATGTAGTATTACGGTTTGAGGGAGGGCTTGCAGGAGCAGTCATGTAGTGTTACGGTTTGAGGGAGGCTTGCAGGAGCAGTCATGTAGTATTACGGTTTGAGGGAGGGCTTGCAGGAGCAGTCATGTAGTGTTAGGGTTCGGGGGAGGCTTGCAGGAGCAGTCATGTAGTGTTAGGGAAACTTGCAGAGGCCCTGATGTAGTGGGGGAAGACATGCAGGGCCCTCCTCTAGGGATAGGTGGAGGTTTGCAGGGGCCCTTATGTAGTGTTAGGGTTTGGGAGGAGGCTTGCAGTTGGGTCAATGTAGTGGTTTAGAGTTTTGGGGGAAGCTTTCAGGCACCCTCATGTAGTGGTTTAGGGTTTTGGGGGAAGCTTTCAGGCACCCTCATGTAGTGGTTTAGGGTTTTGGGGGAAGCTTTCAGGCACCCTCATGTAGTGGTTTTGGGAGAGGCTTGCAGGTCCCTTCATATAGTGGTAAGGTTTTGGGAGAAATGCAGGACCCCTCATGTAGTGGTAAGGTTTTGGGAGAGGTTTGCAGGGCCCCTCCAGGTAGTGGTAGGTTTGGGAGAGGTTTGCAGGGCCCCTCCAGGTAGTGGTAGTTTTGGGAGAGGTTTGCAGGGCCCCTCCAGGTAGTGGTAGTTTTGGGAGAGGTTTGCAGGCCCCCTCCAGGTAGTGGTAGGGTTTGGGACTACACACTATGGATGAGCTGTTCGGGTTCCGAGTTCGGCCCGAACTTTGGTAGTTCGAAAGTTCGCGAACTTCAAACTTTTTGGGTGTGTTTGGTTCGAAAAAAAAAAAAAAAAAAAAAAAAAAGGAAATTTTGAAAAAAGTATAGAAAATGCTTAAAAAAATACTAAAAAAATCTAGAAATAGACTCTTTACTGCAGAATATTATAAGCATCGGTTTAATAGATATTGAATTAGAAACTAATGTGTACGTGGAAAGATTATCAACTCTAAATGACCTCTGTTCGCAAACGGGCATAACACAAAGTGTTTTTAGTCTGGTAATCAATTTGATACATTGGAACACTATACTGAGGGGGTGGGGTGGTGTCTGCTTCTGATTGAGATTTGAGAATTAATTTCCCTCCTAAAACATCCTAATATGCTGCATTTAACTGGTGTTTGAAAAAAATTCAAAATAACATCTAAAGCAATGTTATTTTTCACCTCGGGATTAAACATTCACAGGGTTATTAAGAGAGCGGTGAAATGCAGGAGAATAACTGGAGAAGTGAAAATTCTAGGTCAAAATAGCCAAGCCAGAAAAATTATCCCATTTAACTCCCTTTCCAAATTGACTATTTGGTCTAGATTGTTCTCTTCTCCTGCCAGTTCTCCTGGCTTTCACCCCTCTCTCAGGGTTGTTCAGAGAAAGGTGAAAACCAGGAGAATGGCAGCAGTGGCGTAGCGTGGGGGGGCCGTGGCCCCGGGCGCAGTTTTGTTAGGGGCGCATAATTTCTTTTGAAATTATGCGCCTCTAAAACTTGTGGCCCGACTGACCCGCCGGGCCCTCGGGCACCGCCCAAGGGCCCGCGGGTTGAGGGGACCCAGATGCCGGGCAGCGGGAGTGCCTGCCCGGTCCTAAACAGTGAGTCCGTCCTGTTGATTGAAGGGGAGGCGGCTACGTGCAGGCGCAGGTCACGTGGTCCGTCTAATCAGGTGGTACTGAGTCTCTGTACCACCTGACTGGCCGGACCGCGTGACCTGCGCACGCACGCAGCCGCCTCCCCTTCAATCAACAGGACGGACTCGCACGCTGTTCAGGACCAGGGCGGGCAGGCACTCCCGCTGCCCGGGAGCTGGGGCAATATCCAGGTGAGAGCTGGGGCATATCCATGTGCTGGGGGGCAAATCCATGTGCTGGGGGGCAAATCCATGAGCTGGGGGGCAAATCCATGTGCTGGGGGGCAAATCCATGTGCTGGGGGGCAAATCCATGTGCTGGGGGGCAAATCCATGAGCTGAGGCATATCCATGTGTGAGCTGGGGCAAATCCATGTGTGAGCTGGGGCAAATCCATGTGTGAGCTGCGGCAAATCCATGTGTGAGCTGGGGCAAATCCATGTGTGAGCTGGGACAAATCCATGTGTGAGCTGGGGCACATCCATGGGAGAGCTGGGGCAATATCCATAAGCTGGGGCAATATCGATAACGTGTCCACAGGTTGGGGGGGGCGCACAATTCTTGGCTGGCCCCGGGCGCTGACAACCCACGCTACGCCACTGAATGGCAGGAAAAGAGAACAATCTGGACCAAATAGCCGATTTGGAAAGTGAGATAAGGCTAGGGTCAGATTAACGCATTTTTCACAGCGACCGAAAGTGCGTCCAAACGCATTGCAGTATTTTTTCACGGAATGCACGAAAACGGTCATACGATGCGCATTTTTGTGCGTGATTTTTTAAGGATCTAAACCAGGAAACTTTGGGTGTCTGGACGTTATGTTGGCCGGACATGAGCAGGGTCTGACGTCTCCAAATCACACACGCCGCTAGTGGACGCAGCGCACTCTGTACGTCCGTACTAGCGGTTCTGCGTTCATTTTCCACTTGCGTTGCGCAGCCGGACTTTCGTGCGACCGTACTTGGTATATTGGCCGTCATTGCCCGTCATTTGCTGCTAGTGCGGCCGTGATTAAGTGCGCCTAAACGCATGTTAAAAATTCGCTAGTCTGACCCTAGCCTAAATGGGAGAATTTTTCTGGTTTGGCTATTTTGACCTAGAATTTTCCATTCTCCAGTCATTATCCTGCTCTTCACCACTCTCTGAATAACCCTGACAGGAGAATGACTGAAGAGAAACTTCTAGGTCAAAATAGCCGAACCAGAAAAATTCTCCCATTTATCTCACTTTCCAAATCGGCTATTTGGTCTAGAATTTTCCATTCTCCAGTCATTCTCCTGCTTTTCACCGCCAAAAAATCAGTAAACTTTTTCTGCGTGTCCGAAAATGTCTCCTCTTTTCATACAGACTGCCGCCCCAAGCAGTTGTTTATGGATAGATTAAAGGAAAAGCATTTACCGTCATTTGAAATGTCATTTTTTGGTTTTTACATATTTCTATACATCCTAGAAATCCGCCACTTCACGGGCAGGTTATGGGGACCTCCTAGGCACGATATTTGAAGGAATTTTTGGTTTTTATTTTTAACCCTTATTTCATGGAAAACTCACTGTCCCTTTAAAAACGTTTTTTCTTTTTATTTTTTGTCCTTGTTTCCTGTCCCCCAGGGCACTACCCGGACCCCCATACACCTTTTATGGCAAATATCTAGCATATATGCCCTCTTGGAGGGCACTCTAAAAGCCGAACTTTCAGCCCCATTGACTTGTATCGAGTTCGGGTTCGGATACAAACATTTGGAAAGTTCGGGTTCGGCTCCGAACCGAACTCGGGGAGTGTTCGGCTCATCCCTACTACACACAGACCCGTTAGGTAAATCAAAGTGTTTCTGTAAAGGGACTGCAACGTCAAGGGTTAAACCATAGTATCCCCTTGCAGATCTTTACATGGGGGGGGGGGATAACCGCTTCATGATGGAGGGGCCCATATATAATGCAGTGAGGTTTAGCTGGCGAGCATTGCGTGGAGACCCTGCTCGCCCGGCGAGTTCGCCCAACCTGCTGGAGTGCGGTAATTATCGTTAAATCCCTTTTAATCTTCTAAATAAGGACGAGCTCAGGAACTCTGCAAACATTCACCCTAATCCTCCAGCTCCCTCAATGCAATTCAATTAAAATGAAAAATGGAGCTTTTCCCACCAGCCCCGCCGCGCCAGGGATCTCAGGATGAGCGGATTATCTGCAAATACATCTCTACCTCACCGCGCAACGCCGCCTGGATCCCCAGCTTAACCCGATTTAGGGAATGTCGCAGGAGGTGGAGCCAGAAGCCGCATTATTCCCAGATTCTTTAAGGCAAAGTATGTATTTACAGCGAATGATTTCTAACAACGTTATAGTTTGCAGAACGCTGTGCAGCTCTGTTATACACCCGCACACCCTGAATATATGGAGGAGCCCCTAAAAACACACCCGCACACCCTGAATATATGGAGGAACCCCTAAAAACACACCCGCACACCCTGAATATATGGAGGAGCCCCTAAAAAGACACCCGCACACCCTGAATATATAGACGCGCATAGCGCCCGGCTCACACATCACACACTAACGGCAGCTCCTAACACATATGTTGATCCACATGTTGGGTTGTCTCTTGGCATAGTTCCCGAGGCCTTCATGCCAACGTAACATGCAAATGATTATCCCAATCCATCTTTATGGCTTTGGGACACTTTTTTTCCCCTTTTTCCTGCATGGTAACCAGACCTCAATGGGTTAAACCCTCTGCGCGTGGAGGAGGAGCTCCTTTGCATTATTGGTGACAAATCATGGGTTAATGTCCAAATGAGAGACTAGTTGCAGATAATGGGGTGGTAATAGAGAGGGGACATTCACACCCGAGACGGAATGTGTTAACACTTTCAGTACCAGCAGGTAGTGAAGCCCATAATGAGATAACAGGCGAGTGGCATTGTAGGCGGACAAAAACAGATTCACTTTCAAGACGGCGCCGGACCGGGCACAAGTAAGGATTGTCAGAACACGAGTCTCTTCAGGAAAGGCAAACTTTATTGTGTCGTCACACAAGTGCCCACACAGGATTGAATTGCAAAGAGTGAGCCCCCCCTTTCACCCGTGCAAGGGATCTTATACCCAAAAATACGTAATTAGGTACATCCCAGTTAGCCCACCTCCCAATGACACTTTATTCCACCCCACGTGGGTTAATACCTCCTTTGGCTAATACAAAGACATTTCATTAATTGGCTGTAAATTGGCAAACTTGTGTTAGTTTCAGTAAATCAAAATTAATTGCTCTTACTGTTCCGGGCTGCGCCTCCTCCCTTGCGCCTACAATCACTTGTTACAGATGGCACCTGGCCTGATCTCTACTCCTTTGTCTTTCTGCGGGCCCCAACGACCTTGGAGGATCTACTTCGCTTTTCTCCTCCGTGCCAGGAACAGCAGAGATCTTTCATCAAGCTTTAATTGCTTTTCTGCTAATCTAAACGCATTCCTAAATTTCTACGTATACCTCATTCTAGTTTCAGCTACAAACCTGTCTAGTTATATACAAGTGAACCAATATTCTGAACAAGATGGCTGCCTGGCTCATAGTAACAACATCCTTCAGCCTGATTCTCCTTCATTCCCCCCTTGGCTCAAGTGTCAGGATCTCTTTCCTGGCACTTGTAGCCATTACACTCCACTATTCTGAAACTCTGGCTACTGGGGGGGTTTCTTTCACTGGGAACATACCCTGTGGGATTATCAGTGGTATCTTCTGTGTTTGTGTAGGTGTCAGTGCTGTTTTGCACAGTGGCCATAAACATAGCCTATGCGGTATATCAGTATCCCTATGATCAAGATCACACTATTATCATGAGTATCATGGATCCAATCCGTGAGATAAATCTCAAGATGGAACCAAACCATTCTCCATTGCTCCAAACCACGGACGGAGCGGATTCCAGCCTTCGCAGCAATCCTCCTGGCTATACCCTGCAACTGTGCTACCTTCTCTTGGTGATCTTGAATTACCTGGTAATAATCTGGGACTTCATGTGTAGTGTTTCTGATGAAGGTGCAACATTCATAGTGCATTGTCATTTCACACAATCCATTCAAGGCCGCACTGATCTGCTCAAGCGCCATATCATGTATCATCTGCACCTTTCGTAACTCACGCATTTCCAGATTCAGCAGCTGGATATCCATACTGGTTCTATTCAGAATCTCATCCATCAAATTGACATAGCTATTCAATCTTCTCATCTCTCCTCCCCATCCAGTCCATGCTGGCAACCATGTCCATATTCGATCCATCTTCGCAAACAACTCTCTCTTTGGTCTTTCAAACACCAGTGGGTACCTAGGGTGTAGTTCTGTGTCTGTGTTTGTGTCTTCTCCCCTTAGTCTCTGGATTGGGACCAGCTTAGCCAAATAACACATTCCCGTTATTGTTGGTGGTACCCATGTGTAACACACCCTTTCACAGCACACCTGGTACCCTCCTTTCACTATAAATGGTGATGAATGTAGTGTTCCCTTTGATATCTCTATCGCAAGGTGTCTCAGCCGTCTCATCATATCCACTGCACCCTGCCTCCCATTGGTCACATTCCCAATCACCGCCTCTTGGTCTCTAGTGAATTGCCTGCATCGTATGTATAAATAATTCGCCTTTTGTCCTGTTTTGAATATGTAAATGTATGATGTCCAGTTGAACTGACTTGAGTTACATAACCCACCCTCGTTATTATTTCTCTTTATCTGGTCCTAGTTGAAAACACCATTCTGGTGGATACACTGGTCCTATTATGGGGTACCCGGGACTGACTGATTCTGTCTTTTCCCTTGGTGCATCGACAGCATGTATTGTGACATTCCCTGATACAAACATACTCAAATTCATTGAACAGAGGCAAATGGTATATGAATTGTCTTTGGGTGCAGTCTACTACACACCCAGCATGCGGTTGCCCAGACTTTTTAGCATAGTCATATTTGAATTGCACAAGTAAGTGTCCTCTTGGGTTGGTTCCAGATAGCGCCTCTCGTTTTTGTCTCCACATGGTACGGTTCTCCATCACCGGTGCGTACCATTCCAGATATGGGAAATATCCACTTTCCCCACATTGCCCGTACAATTAGAGCCTGCTCCACGCGAGAGTCCATAAATCAAATTAGCAAGATATAAAATCAGCACCACAAATGCCCCGAATGTCAGAATTCCTTGGGCAATTCTTTTCACAGTCATAAATAAACATCCCTCCCACACCGGAATTTCAAAAGTAAAAAACATTTCTGGATGATCAAGGGTGGGGGCCGGGCCCCTAAAAAGCACCCTGTGGGTATCCCCCGTTGGCGGGTGGTCAGGACCTGTGCCCATCAAAACACCCACTTGTTGATCCTCTGTATTATCTGGGTTAGGATCATTTAGGTGCTCATGGCTGTGGTCTTTGTCAGCTTCAGCCTCAGCGGGTTGGTCTCGTTGGTAACGACCTTCCATGCTGGTTCAGGACTGGCTGCAGCTGCTTTCACTCTGGAGTGATGTATCCACGGGACCACCTCGGCAACCTTTACTGCTGTGGGGGTTGATAACAGGACAAGATAAGGACCTCTCCATTTTGGACCTAGTGGATCATTTTTCCACTCTTTTACCCATACTGAGTCACCGGACAATACTTATGCAGTGAAGGATACAGAAAATGCGGTATATTATCCCCCACAAGTATTTAATTTCTGCATTGATTTACCCAGCATTACTACCTGATCATTTAGTTTAGTTTCTCCCAATGCCCGAAGGTCCCCCCTTAGTCCATTAATTAGAGGGGTTGGCCGTCCAAACATAAGTTCGTACGGACTTAGCTTCAATTGGGGGGTTGGTCTGCACCTAATGTGCAAAAGGACTATCGGCAGCAAGTCCAACCACCCTAGTGACGTCTCTTGGCACAGTTGGACATCAAAGTCTTTAGGGTACGGTTCATTCTTTCAACTTTTCCCGAACTTTGGGCCTGTAGGCGGTATGTAGCTTCCAGGTGATGCCCAGTAGCCGGGCAAGTTGTTGCAACAGTTCTGGATACTTTTGGGAAATAGTACCGCGCCATGCGAAAAATAACAAATCTTGTCTGTCTTGTGAATCTCTTACTGCTGGTATGAAAAAGTTCATTGCACTTTTCTTCATTCTTGGCAGTCTGTTCTTGATAAGGATCTCCTTGAGGAAGAACCTCACCAGTGGGACTTGATATTCTTCTGCTCCCAATTCTCCCAGACTGTGCAGTATTCGTGTGATCCGTAGATTATTGTGAGGATTGATTGTCAAATTTTCAAAACGTGACGCGAAATTTTCTGCTCATTCAACTTCGGTTAGTTCTTTGTCTTCCTCCTCCCCACTATTTTTACGCCGAAGAATTTCAGCATCATCTTGTAGGCTCTGCACAGTCTTTGCTGAACTTCTGAGGTGTTAACTATTAGGCGTGTCTCCTGCGGACTTAGGGAAGTAGAGTAGAAATTTCGGCCTTGTGTCCGAGTTGGGAAAAGCCATTGAATGTAATCATAATTGAGTTCTAATAGTTCATAATCATCTTGCCGTGGGGTTCAAACTTTCTCAAATTCATGTAGAACTCGTAATTTGGCATAGAGGATTGCGGTTCTTGCTTGCAGATCAATACTTTAGCTTGGTCTTCTGCTGGCGGTGGTGGTTTTGCAGCTGCTTTTGCGGCTTGGTCTGCGCGTCCGTTACCTTTTGGAATTTCATCACGGCCTTTTTGGTGGCCACGACAGTGCATGATGCTGACAGCACTTGTTGGTTTCCACACTGCTTCCAGGAGGGCCGCGATTTCAGCCGCATATTTAATTTGTTGTTCTGAAGACGTGAGTAGGCCTCTTTCTTTATAGAGTGCACCATGTGCATGGACTGTCATGAAAACGTACTTGGAATCTGTATAGATATTTACTTTTTTTCCTTCAGAAATTTCAAGGCTCTGGTTAAAGCTGTTATTTCAGCCATTGTGCAGATGTATGGCCTGGCAGTGGCTTTGCTTCGATGACTTCTTCTGTTGAGACTACTGCATAGCCGGAGACTTTCATCCCATCATCCATATAGCTGCTACCATCAGTGAATAGCTGTAGGTCGTATTTGTCTAGGGGTACGTCTTTCAAATCTGGCCTGCTACTGAACACTTCTTCCATAACTTGGAGGCATTCATGATCTGGATCCTCTTCACAGTCAGGCAGTAAAGTAGCAGGGTTTAAGGTAGCGATGAGGTCCAAATGAACCCGTGGATTTTCACACATCATGGCTTGGTACTTCGTCATCCGGCTGTTGCTGAACCAGCAACCTCCTTTGACATTCAGCAGAGCCTTGACAGCGTGGGGCACCTTGACATGAAGAACCTGTCCAAGGGTCAGCTTGTCTGCTTCTGCTATCAGCATTGCAGTGGCAGCCACTGCTTTCAGGCATGGGGGTAGGCCGCAGGCCACAGGGTCGAGTTGCTTGGAGAGGTAGGCCACAGGCCTCAGTCATGAGCCAAAAGTCTGACCAATACTCCTGTTGCTGTTTGCTCTTGTTTCCAATGAAAGGGATCTTGTCCCGTCCCCCCCCCCCCCGTCGTGGCCTGATGAAGCGGCTTGGCAATATCTGCGAAGTTGGGGATCCACAGGCGGCAGAAGCCTGCAGCTCCCAGGAACTCACGGACTTGCCTCCTGGTCTTTGGTTGGGGTATGCGGCACACTGCTTGCTTCTTTTCTTTCTGCCCCCAGTGCACGTTTGGTACCTGTTAACTGGAAGCCCAGATATTTTACACTGCGTTTACATATTTGTGCTTTCTTTTTAGAAACTCTGTAACCTGCTTGGCTTAGCAGATGTAGCAAAGCTTTTGTGGCGGATAAACAGTCTTTTTCTGTGGGGGAAGCCAGTAATAAATCATCAACATATTGTAGTAACACTACTTTGTCTGGCTGAGCGTTGAAGGCGAGGAGATCTTGGCTAAGCGCGCACCTGAAAATCGTGGGCGAATTTATTTTTTATTTTTTTTGAAACTTTGAGGGAGGCGCGTCCACGTCATTTGATAGCGCGCCCCCGTGGTAGACTTTTCTCACTGAAATGCAAAAAAAAAGGGGCTGGCTTGCTGGAGCCAGACGGATGCAAAAAAAAGCGTCTTTTAAATCAAGCACTGTGTAATATTGTGTATCTCCGGGAATTAACGCCAGTAAATTGTATGGATTAGGAACCACAGGGTGTAGTGTTACTGTGGCCTCGTTGACAGCTCATAAATCTTGGACAGGGCGATACTCTTGTGTCCTCTCTTTCAAGACTGGCAATAGGGTGTGTTCCATGGTGACACGCAGAATTTTAATATGCCGTGATCTTTAAATCTCTGTAAATATATCTGTATATTCTGCTTGGCTTTCTGTGGGATATAATATTGTCTTAGAGCCACCGGTGTTGCGCCGGGCTGTGATTCAACTCATCTGGGCGGGTTTTCCTCCGCCCACCTCAGGAATTCCAAGGAGTGCGTGCGGATCCGGCGTGGCAGACAGAGTAGGTGCCGTGCGCCATTCTTCCTCCTTTGACATAACTACTGCGATTTTCACAGATTGTGTATTGTGCGGACTGGCTGGAATATGCTGCCGAGCAGAGCCGCCACTCTCCGGCAGGTCTAATTGAGCGTGACCCCCGGGAAAAAACATAATTTGGGCTTGCAATTTGCAAAAGATATCCCGCCCCAGGAGTTGGATGGGACATTCGGGCATATACAAAAATTCATGTTCAACATTATGCCCACCCACACTACATTTTCTAGAAGCAAAAAAAAAATTTAGCAGACACTCCCATTGCTCCCATAATATCAACCTCATTTCCCATTGGAGGTGCAATTTGCTTTGTTACAACAGAATATTCGGCACCGGTATCAACCATAAAAACTTCATCTTTTATCTCCACTCTCATTGTGACCGTGGGCTCGTGGCTACCGAGTGGTCCCCGTCAATATACATCCTGTCCTTCAAATGATGTCCCCGCCAGTCCCACATCCCCGCTCCATTCCCTTCACTTCTTCCATACCTTCCGTCTGTTACCTGGCCATTAGGGGCTTGACCTCCCGTTTCCCCAACTTCACCCTGTCCCCCAAATTTAGCCAAAAATGCAGTACAGTCGTTTTTCCAGTGACCTTCACCCGGCACCACGCGCACTGATTGGGTCCTAGGGGTTCCCTAGGGGCTCCCCTTCCTCTTCTCTAGCCCCCCTACCCCTTGCCCTCCCTCTGTCTGGGCCACCTCGTCTCCTCACCCATTCCCTATGTATCCAACCCCGGTATGTCCCTTCTGTTTCTTTATCTCCTCTAGATCCCGGTATGATACACCTTATTAGCAATCTCAACTAATTCACTAATACCTTCCCAAAAACCCATCTATTCTCTGTATTTTGTTCCGTATATCCCTCTGTGACTGTCCCACAAACGAAGAGTTTATTAACCTCTGATTCTCCGTCGCTTCAGGATCAATGGGACTATACATCCTGTACGCATCCAGCAATCTCTCTAGAAACGCACTTAGGATTCCTTAACCTCTTGCACCACATCTGCTATTTTTCCATGTTTGTGGGCTTCTTCCCTCCCGCTTTAACACCCATAATTACAGCGGTTCTGTATGTCTGCAGATGGGCAACTCCTTCAACTGTATTGTACGGCCATTAGGATCTGTTTGGGGTAATGTTCCTCTGCCCATGCTTCTGGATGAAGCTTAGCATCTGCTACAGCCTGGGCGAGTAAAATCTTTTGCGCGCTACTATTTATTCGGGCTCTCTCCTCTGTGGTGAACATTGTCAACATTAATTGCTGACAATCTGCCCATGTGGGGTTATGTGTGAGCATAACTGACTCTATCATACTGGCCACTGCTGCGGGATTTGTGGAATACAGTGGTGTGTGTGTTTTCCAATTAAAAAGATCCGTTGTCGTAAACGGGACGTATGTGTATTGTATTGGCCCTGGATTCCATCCGCCAAGGGGGGCCTGGCACCTCCCGCAAAGGCAACTGCATAGCATTCTTGTAGGGATTGTGTTGGTACGGATCCGGGGTTTATGTATACTATTCGCTGCGCGTGTGGTAACTCCCTGGTCCTTATCCTCCTTTTCATCATCACCATCCCGTGGGGCACTAATATATATATACTCCCATCGGGCATCTCAATTCTCTCGGTGGAGCCTCTCTGTCCCCTCCACCCGTTGCGCCCTGCTCTTCTTCCTCAGTCACACGGGACGGAGCGGAGGAGCTGACCGAGACACAGCAGCTGCCCGCTCCCCCCCTCTCCGTCCGCGCAACCGCGGCACTCAAAACTTTCCTAGCTGCCCCATAACATGATGGATAGGACGGGGGTAAAACATCACTCTCTTCCGGTTGTTCTACTAACACCTCTCTCTCTCTCTGTCACGTCTCGGCCTTGCCCCCTGCTGGTGGTAGCAGGGATTCCTGTTTATTTTTGTTTTCAGCCTGCAGGCTATCTGTTGGGCTTATTGGCCTGCGGTCATGTGACCTGTTCTGCCCTATAAGTACGACCAGGACTCCCCTTGATCCTTGGATCAGGATAGTCTTTCATACCTAGTCCCTGTATGCTGGTGTACTTTGATTTGCTGTGTATGACCTCTGGCTTATGTATTTAGGATCCCTCTCTTGCCTGACCCCTCTAGTATGATATTCTGTGTATGACCTTTGGCTCTTGTATCTGGATCTCTCTTCTGTCTGTCCCCTGTACTGGTACCGTGCTTTGGATATTGTATGCTTGCATTTATTGTCTGTCTGGTTTATGTTTTGTTTGTCTTGCAAACCTAGCCTAGCTAGTATTTCGAGACCACCTTTCAAGGATCTCAGTCAGGGCTTAGGGATCTTTCTAGTTTCTGTTTATATCTTGCTTTGTTCCCTGGAATCTGTATACCTGCATTTATTGTCTGTCTGGTTTATATTTTATTCATCTTGCAAACCTAGCCTAGTTAGAATTTCGAGACCATCTTTCAAGGATCTCAGTCAGGGCTTAGGGATCTTTCTAAGTTCTGTTAATATCTTGGTTTGTTCCCTGGAAGCTGTATACCTGTCCTTAAGGCTTCATCTCTGCAGATGGGGGTCCCCCTCACCCTATAGGGGGCTCCCCGTTACATTATCCTGATCCCAAAATAGAAGCTGGCAGGTATGTCTCATATGTATGAAGCTGTATTGAACTTGGTGCTTGCTATGCTGAAAGAGCTGCAGAGGTTAATAGAGGCTCTGAGCCTATCACCTGCTGCAGCTAACGATGCAGCACCACCCTGCACTACTTGCAAACCCATATCGGAGAAGGAAAGACGCAGGTTGTATGGTCTCTGTTTTTATTGTGCAGATCCAAATCACACTATTGAACATTGTGTATTAAAACCTGTTAAGCAATGGCAGGGGAACCATGTATCCAGGTATCGCTATGGAGGTACTGGTGTGTCCTCCATAGGCATCCAGACTGCAGAATAGCCACCTCCAATCTGTTGAATCATGGGATCACTATGCCCTCGTCTCCCAGTGTGGTTGCATTGTCTCCGGTTGGGAATGCTATGCCAGCCATGTCTGTATCCACTGGCGCGCTGCCAGCCATGTCTGTATATACTGGCACGCTGCCAGCCATGTCTGTATCTGCTGGCACGCTGCCAGCCAAGTCAGTATCCACTGGCATGCTGCCAACCATGTCTGTATCCACTGGCACGCTGCCAACCATGTCTGTATCCACTGGCACGCTGCCAGCCATGTCAGTATCCACTGGCACGCTGCCAGCCATGTCAGTATCCACTGGCACGCTGCCAGCCATGTCAGTATCCACTGGCACGCTGCCAGCCACTGTCAGTATCCACTGGCACGCTGCCAGCCATGTCAGTATCCACTGGCACGCTGCCAGCCATGTCAGTATCCACTGGCACGCTGCCAGCCATGTCAGTATCCACTGGCACGCTGCCAGCCATGTCAGTATCCACTGGCACGCTGCCAGCCATGTCTGTATCCACTGGCACGTTGCCAGCCATGTCTGTATCCACTGGCACGCTGCCAGCCATATCTGTATCTATTGGCACGGTGCCAGCCATGTCTGTATCTACTGGCACGATGCCAGCCATGTCTGTATCTACTGGCACGATGCCAGCCATGTCTGTATCCACGGGCACGATGCCAGCCCTGTCTGTATCCACGGGCACGATGCCAGCCATGTCTGTATCCACTGGCACGCTGCCAGTCATGCCTGTTCTCACTGGTAATGAAAAGCCAGCCATGCCTGTTCTCACTGGTAATGAAAAGCCAGCCATGCCTGTTCTCACTGGTAATGAAATGCCAGCCATGCCTGTCTCCACTGGCACGCTGCCAGCCATGCCTGTTCTCATTGGTAATGAAATGCCAGCCATGTCTGTTTCTACTGGCACGAAGCCAGCCATGTCTGTATCCACTGGCACGCTGCCAGTCATGCCTGTTCTCACTGTAATGAAAAGCCAGCCATGCCTGTTCTCACTGGTAATGAAAAGCCAGCCATGCCTGTTCTCACTGGTAATGAAATGCCAGCCATGCCTGTCTCCACTGGCACGCTGCCAGCCATGCCTGTTCTCATTGGTAATGAAATGCCAGCCATGTCTGTTTCTACTGGCACGAAGCCAGCCATGTCTGTATCCACTGGCACGCTGCCAGCCATGCCTGTTCTCACTGGTAATGAAAAGCCAGCCATGCCTGTTTCACTGGCAATGAAAAGCCAGCCATGCCTGTTTCACTGGTAATGAAATGCCAGCCATGTCTGTCTCCACTGGCACGCTGCCAGCCATGCCTGTTCTCAATGGTAATGAAATGCCAGCCATGTCTGTTTCTACTGGCACGAAGCCAGTCATGTCTGTATCCACTGGCACGCTGCCAGCCATGCCTGTTCTCACTGGTAATGAAAAGCCAGCCATGCCTGTTCTCACTGGTAATGAAATGCCAGCCATGTCTGTTTCTACTGGCACGAAGCCAGCCATGTCTGTATCCACTGGCACGCTGCCAGCCATGCCTGTTCTCACTGGTAATGAAAAGCCAGCCATGCCTGTTCTCACTGGTAATGAAATGCCAGCCATGTCTGTTTCTCACTGGCACGAGGCCAGCCATGTCTGTATCCACTGGCACGCTGCCAGCCATGCCTGTTCTCACTGGTAATGAAAAGCCAGCCATGCCTGTTCCCACTGGCAATGAAAAGCCAGCCATGTCTGTATCTACTGGCACGCTGCCAGCCATGCCTGTTCTCACTGGTAATGAAAAGCCAGCCATGCCTGTTCTCACTGGTAATGAAATGCCAGCCATGTCTGTTTCTACTGGCACGAAGCCAGCCATGTCTGTATCCACTGGCACGCTGCCAGCCATGCCTGTTCTCACTGGTAATGAAAAGCCAGCCATGCCTGTTCTCACTGGTAATGAAATGCCAGCCATGTCTGTTTCTACTGGCACGAGGCCAGCCATGTCTGTATCCACTGGCACGCTGCCAGCCATGCCTGTTCTCACTGGTAATGGTAATGAAAAGCCAGCCATGCCTGTTCCCACTGGCAATGAAAAGCCAGCCATGTCTGTATCTACTGGCACGCTGCCAGCCATGCCTGTTCTCACTGGTAATGAAAAGCCAGCCATGTCTGTTCCCACTGGCAATGAAAACCAGTCATATCTGTTCCCACTGGCAATGAAAGGCCAGCCATGTCTGTATCTACTGGCATAAGCCAGCCATGCCTGTTCTCACTGGCAATGAAGTGCCAGCCATGTCTGTATCTACTGGCATGAAGCCAGCCATGTCTGTATCCACTGGCACGAAGCCAGCCATGTCTGTATCCACTGGCACGAAGCCAGCCATGTCTGTTCCCACTGGCAATGAAGCCAGCCATGTCTGCTTCCCCTGGCACGAAGCCAGCCATGTCTGTATCCACTGGCACGAAGCCAGCCATGTCTGTATCCACTGGCACGAAGCCAGCCATGTCTGTATCCACTGGCACGAAGCCAGCCATGTCTGTATCCACTGGCACGAAGCCAGCCATGTCTGTATCCACTGGCACGAAGCCAGCCATGTCTGTATCCACTGGCACGAAGCCAGCCATGTCTGTATCCACTGGCACGAAGCCAGCCATGTCTGCTTCCCCTGGCACGAAGCCAGCCATGTCGGGTACTGACAATATGTCATTTGTGATGCCTGAGGCTGGTACCTTGCCAGTGGTGTCCGGGACAAGCTGTACGTCAGCAATGACAGCTGTACCCAGGTTAGACGAGACAGCTGTGACCACGTTTTGTTATGAGGCCGATGTGCCTGGATTGGCACATGAGACCACTGTGCCCTTGCCCCACAGTGAGTCCAGTGTTGTCCCCACCATTGTCAAGCCTTGTGAGGTGGTCACAAAGTCTAAGAGTAGACAAGAAAAGGTGATCAACCCTAGCCAATCTGGTTCTGAAACTGCCACACTTTGTTCTGGTTCCATTGATACTACACCCTCTAACTCCGAGGTTGCCTTACTCTGCACAGTAATCAGGGAAATTCAGCAAGCTGGTGGTTTAAAGAATATTGAGATCCCTAAACCACATTGGTGTTCCCACGGACATTATACGGACGCCTTCCGGCTTTTGGATGCGTGAGAGGCACTGGGTAGTGCTCCAGAGACACCCTGACATTCTGAAAGGGCTGTTGGAAGACTCTGATTCAGATGATCAACAATATACTCCTCCTGGGGAGAGGTGTAAGACTGTTGTGGCGCCACCTGTACCATGTCCTGGTGATGTCCCATATCCCGAGGGTGTACCAGTCATGCACACACCCTGTACTGTATCGGTCGGGGCCACGTTTCATGGCAGGGTCATTGTCTCTGGGGTAGACAGTAAGTCCACGGTGTCTAGTGGTTCCACTGTGGGTTGTACTATACAATCTCGGGGCACGACTACCGTCACTGGATCTGGCAGTACCTCTAATACCTCTATGTACCATGGTGTGGACGGAACTCCTAGATCACGGTCCAGGAGACGCAAGAGGACTAAACAACCTGGGACTGATGATTCACTCCGTTCAAAGTCCAAGGTACTCATGCCGTCGGATCCTCGGGTACGAGACCCTAGCCCGGTCGCCGAGGGTTGTGTACGGGCCTCTAATGGTGCAGTGATCTGCAGAGAGGACCTGGAGGTTTATGAAAGAGCTTTGCTTGCTCAGGCACATGCTGACTACTCTGAGTCTGAGTGGGATTCCCATGGGTACTGGTGACTGGCCTTGTCCGTTTTCACGCCGTCCATGTTTTCTTTCTTGGGTGCCCAGGAGGTCACCCGTAAGGGGGGGGGTTATGTCACGTCTCGGCCTTGCCCCCTGCTGGTGGTAGCAGGGATTCCTGTTTATTTTTGTTTTCAGCCTGCAGGCTATCTGTTGGGCTTATTGGCCTGCGGTCATGTGACCTGTTCTGCCCTATAAGTACGACCAGGACTCCCCTTGATCCTTGGATCAGGATAGTCTTTCATACCTAGTCCCTGTATGCTGGTGTACTTTGATTTGCTGTGTATGACCTCTGGCTTATGTATTTAGGATCCCTCTCTTGCCTGACCCCTCTAGTATGATATTCTGTGTATGACCTTTGGCTCTTGTATCTGGATCTCTCTTCTGTCTGTCCCCTGTACGGTACCGTGCTTTGGATATTGTATGCTTGCATTTATTGTCTGTCTGGTTTATGTTTTGTTTGTCTTGCAAACCTAGCCTAGCTAGTATTTCGAGACCACCTTTCAAGGATCTCAGTCAGGGCTTAGGGATCTTTCTAGTTTCTGTTTATATCTTGCTTTGTTCCCTGGAATCTGTATACCTGCATTTATTGTCTGTCTGGTTTATATTTTATTCATCTTGCAAACCTAGCCGAGTTAGAATTTCGAGACCATCTTTCAAGGATCTCAGTCAGGGCTTAGGGATCTTTCTAAGTTCTGTTAATATCTTGGTTTGTTCCCTGGAAGCTGTATACCTGTCCTTAAGGCTTCATCTCTGCAGATTGGGGGTTCCCCCTCACCCTATAGGGGGCTCCCCGTTACACTCTCTCTCCATTATTTTGGGGGTCCTGCTTCTTATTTCTCCCCGCTATCATTATAAAATGACTCTTGTTTTTAATACAATATCTCCATATATCTATATACGGGTACTGTTCAGGATGTCCGTACTGCTCTGTGACCTGGGAATGTACCTTCTGTACCAACTCCGGGTCCATTGACCCCTGCTCTGGCCATCCTGGGACTAATAACGGCCACACAACTGTACACATTACTTTTAACTTCTCTTTTGTCAATTCTACACCATAGTCATGAGTTTTATATAATGCTTCGAAATTTCGCACCATATATTCTAGGGGCGTCTCACCCTCCTTCACCTTCTTGGGCTTAGATAACCCGTTACCCAGTATTATTCTTGAAAACAGTACTCTTTGCAATACAGATATATTATTTCAACAACAGTTAAAATCTACAGTCTGATACTTCAGTCAACAATTCCTTCGTGTCTACAGGCGCTTCCCCCTTCAGTAGCCGTCTGCAGTCGCCTGAGCCGGAACCGTACGTTTGGGGTCAAATCTCGTATTTGCTTCCTCGCGGAGCGAGTAGGCGCACGTTCACTCACAGCACTCGAGTCAATTCATTCACAACACATACCGTATCAGATGCTTTCATCACATAACAGAACAACAGAACATAGGCACTTCAACTCTTTCTACTAGCCAAGGGTACTACTCAGTCCCTCCTCTGTGGCTCCTTATACCCCGTAATTTGAACTCTAACTCTTGACTGCTTGTGACTATGTGCACCCCGTTCTATATCTCTACTGCCGTCTGCAATTCCAATTTGCCTTATGGGTAATCTCACCCACCCGGCACCACTATCTCTGCAGCTACCGCTGGCTCCACTATGAGCCCTTTTCACTACACGACGTGCACACTAGCACTGACTCAGGCTCTCAGCCCAGTCACAGAAAATCCCTCCTCCTTTCCCTTTTACCCACGTGGTGAAGCTCTATTTACAAACACTGACTACTGACTTATGCAACTCCACATGGTTACCTTCTCCCTCACTTACAGAACTACCCTTTGATTGGCATTCAATTCCCCCGAATCCAGACACCCGCTAGCCACTCTGGCTCCTTCAATGTCAGTGCTATCAGCGGCGGGCTAGATATGCCAATAGGATGGTGGCCATCGCATCCTCTTATCCGTCTATCTCAGTCGGACGTTTCCCTTAGATACCGGTATCTCCTTTAGACATACAAAACACAGAAGACACGTTACCTATCGCCGGCGCTGCTTGCTGTTTCCTCAGACTCGGTGTTGTCCCGGGTTAGGGGTCCGTTTGGGACGAGACGAGGTCCACTGAACAGGAAATCCTGCTTGGCGCCTGCAGATGTCAGCTCACCTTCAACGGACGCCCAACCACCGGGATTCTCGCACCCGCTGCAGTCAAGCACTGCACTGTGTTCACAGCAGCCCGTTACTGTGTGCCCGGAAAGGCCCGTATCCCGGCTCACGATGCCCCCAAAAATGTAGGCGGACAAAAACAGATTCACTTTCAAGACGGCGCCGGACCGGGCACAAGTAAGGATTGTCAGAACACGAGTCTCTTCAGGAAAGGCAAACTTTATTGTGTCGTCACACAAGTGCCCACACAGGATTGAATCGCAAAGAGTGAGCCCCCCCTTTCACCCGTGCAAGGGATCTTATACCCAAAAATACGTAATTAGGTACATCCCAGTTAGCCAACCTCCCAATGACACTTTATTCCACCCCACGTGGGTTAATACCTCCCTTTGGCTAATACAAAGACATTTCATTAATTGGCTGTAAATTGGCAAACTTTGTGTTAGTTTCAGTAAATCAAAATTAATTGCTCTTACTGTTCCGGGCTGCGCCCTCCTCCCTTGCGCCTACAATCACTTGTTACAGATGGCACCTGGCCTGATCTCTACTCCTTTGTCTTTCTGCGGGCCCCAACGACATTGGAGGATCTACTTCGCTTTTCTCCTCCGTGCCAGGAACAGCAGAGATCTTTCATCAAGCTTTAATTGCTTTTCTGCTAATCTAAACGCATTCCTAAATTTCTACGTATACCTCATTCTAGTTTCAGCTACAAACCTGTCTAGTTATATACAAGTGAACCAATATTCTGAACAAGATGGCTGCCTGGCTCATAGTAACAACCATCCTTCAGCCTGATTCTCCTTCAGCATCACCTGTAAAACCAGTGGGTTCTGAGATGCCCTTGGCAGGAAGAAGAGGATGAGACGTTTGTGAAATGTCACTTTGCTCATTCTGGTAAAAAAAAGCATTTTAGCAATTTGAATCATCTGTTCAGAAGTTAATCCTGTCTGTTTTGGCGCCTTCACGACCCCATGAAATCCGGCTCTGAGATTCCTCCATGTTTGCAGATGAAGCTGGGGATTTCTGCCAGCCTGGTCAGTACTGAGCAGGTGAGGGGATGAATATCGAGATCATATTACAGAGTGATGATGTCTTGACTACATGTCAGGAAACCATCTGAAATAATACAAAGTAAACCTGTCTTTATTTTACTGGCTCTTCCACTGATTTGGAGAGAATTCCGACGCAGAGGGTGGTAGATAAAACGTATTCATGGCGGAGCGTATTTTGGGTAGGTTGTTGCTGATGTCTGTACCCGGGCGCCTATTTTTCTGAGCTCTGTGTGCGTCGTGTATTAAAGCAGCCCATCCCTTGGCGCAGCTCGGCACCCCGTGATTGACATGCGGCTGATTTCACAGCCATGAATTATTAAATCGAGATTTCATTCAGACGCGTCTCCATCCTGAGCGCGGCGTACGGGAAATAAAGATCGCTCGCTGCGCAGAATATTCCGCATCCCATTGACTCGCACCGCAGAGACAGGCTGGTCTGAACATCAGCAACAGAATGGGTTTAAAGTGAACATGCAACGTCCAGGTTCACTTTCTGTGCGACGTCACATCACGGGATCGAGTATCATTGGTCTAAAACAGACCTGTCAAACTCCGCCCCTCCACAGATGTTTCTGAACTACAACTCCCATAATTCCCTGGCCATCTATTGCATTGAAAGAATTCTGGGAATTGTAGGCATCAACATCTGGGGGGCTGGAGTTTGACCGCCCTGGTTTAAAACGTATCGCAGCTGATACATACCCCACTCCGGCGCCAGGAGCTGCCTTTTTCCTGGGCGTCACACCGGGAGGATCGTCTTGCAGCACCGCGTGATTGGCTGTCCGTGGTGGCTCACCTGTGTCATCCTATGGGAATAACATGGAAAAAAGCCACTACAAAAAACAGCGCATTGGCGGACGAAAACTCACTGCAATATAAACGACGCTGAAACATGGACGCATCCGAAAACACCTGCTCCAATCGAGACACGGCGGTGGACGCCTCCGGTGTCGTTTTTGGGAGCATGCGTCCGATTTAAGATTTTTATTTTAAAAGAATAAAAACAAAAGTCGCTTCCCACCTAAAATTATTCCCCCCCCCCCCAAAAAAAATGGCAAGTGTAGCGAGTGAGCCAAATACGTGCCGGACATGACAGGGGCGCCTTACCGGGTCACATGGCTGTGAGAATTCTGCAGAGTATATATCTCGTCTTGTGATTGGGCGAATGAAGACTTTTTTTTCTTACACGTCCTTTATTAAACGGAAGTTTCAAGATGTTGATTTTTATTCTTTTTCTGCTCTGAAAACCTCAATCATCCTGCCGAGTATGAATCTGTACGCGCCGCTGTGTCTGGTTTTATAAAACATACCTTGTTTTTATAAAGTCAGATGCCTGTTTGTATTTTTATCGACATCGAGACACGAGCAAAGCGAAAAAAAATTCAGCTCAGAATATTTCAGCATCCAGCTTCGGAAATAACTAAGCAGCAGTAGATTGGGAATATCGGAGGATTCTGGCATCTCTGAGACCCATTCAGAATATCGAAAACATTCAATATATTCATCCGTTTTACATCTTCAATACCCTTTATATGGTTAGGGTTACTGGTTCTGCTTGTTTTAGGGTTAGGGTTGGGGTTAGTGTTTGGGTTATTATTCGGGTTAGTGTTTCTGCTTGTTTTAGGCTAGGGTCAGACGAAAGCATTTTTCCCCGCGAACGTGAAAAAGTGCGTCCGAACGCATTGACGTATTTTTTCACGGAATGCGCAAAAACGGTCAGACGACGCACATTTTCGGGCGTGATTTTGTACGGATCGTCAATAAAACTCTTTTTGCGTCTGGACGTTATGTAGACTGGACATTAGCAGCGTCTGACATCTCCTAATCACGCACACACGCCGCTATGCCGCAGCTGCGCACTCAGTACGTCAGTAGTAGCGGTTCAGCGTTCTCAGAAAAATGCGTTCAAATTCCACTTGCGTTGCGTGGCCGGACTTTTGTGCGGCCGTACATCGTATATTGGCCGTCATTGCCCGTCATCTGTGCTAGTGCGGCCGTAATTATGTGCGCCAGAACGCACGTTAAAAGTGCGCTGGTCTGACCCCAGCCTTATGGTTAGGGTTTGGGTTAGTGTTTTGGTTATTAGGGTTACTGTTTCTGCTTGTTTTAGGCTAGGGTCAGACGAAAGCATTTTTCCCCGCGAACGTGAAAAAGTGCGTCCGAACGCATTGACGTATTTTTTCACGGAATGCGCAAAAACGGTCAGACGACGCACATTTTCGGGCGTGATTTTGTACGGATCGTCAATAAAACTCTTTTTGCGTCTGGACGTTATGTAGACTGGACATTAGCAGCGTCTGACATCTCCTAATCACGCACACACGCCGCTATGCCGCAGCTGCGCACTCAGTACGTCAGTAGTAGCGGTTCAGCGTTCTCAGAAAAATGCGTTCAAATTCCACTTGCGTTGCGTGGCCGGACTTTTGTGCGGCCGTACATCGTATATTGGCCGTCATTGCCCGTCATCTGTGCTAGTGCGGCCGTAATTATGTGCGCCAGAACGCACGTTAAAAGTGCGCTGGTCTGACCCCAGCCTTATGGTTAGGGTTTGGGTTAGTGTTTTGGTTATTAGGGTTACTGTTTCTGCTTGTTTTAGGGTTGGGGTTATTGTTTTGGTTATTAGGGTTACTGTTTCTGCTTGTTTTATGGTTAGGGTTGGGGTTAGTGTTTTCTGTAATCGTTAGGGTTACTGTTTCTGCTTGTTTTAGGGTTAGGGTTGGGCTTAGTGTTTGGGTTATTAGGTTCCGGTTTCTGCTTGTTTTATGGTTATTGTTTGGGTTCTTATTAGGGTTACTGGTTCTGCTTGTTTTATGGTTAGGGTTCCTGTTTCTGCTTGCTAAAGGCTAGGGTCATATACGAAGTACGGCCGCACAAAAGTGCGGCTGCGCAACGCAAGCGGCAAACAAACGCATTTTTTCGAGAACGCGATACCGCTAGTACTGACGTATAGAGTGCACTGCGTCCTCTAGCGGCGTGTGTGCGTGATTAGGAGACGTCAGACGCTGCTAATGTCCGGCCAACATAACGTCCAGAGGCAAAAAGGGTTTTATTGATGATCCGTACAAAATCACGGAAGAAAATGCGCATCGTATGACCGCTATCGCGTATTCCGTGAAAAAGTACGTCCATTCGTTCGAACGCACTTTTTCACGGACAATGTGAAAAATGTGTTCGTCTGACCCTAGCGTTAGGGTTGGGGTTATTGTTTTGGTTATTCGATTTCCTGTTTCTGCTTGTTTTTATGGTTAGGGTTGGGGTTAGTGTTTGGGTTATGATTAGGTTCCTGTTTCTGCTTGTTTTATGGTTCGGATTGGGGTTAGAGTTTGGGTTATTATTAGGGTTCCTGTTTCTGCTTGTTTTATGGTTAGGGTTGGGGTTAGTGTTTGGGTTATCGTTAGGGTTACTGTTTCTGCTTGCTTTATGTTTTGGGTTAGGGTTTGAGTTACTATTATGGTTACTGCTAAAATTAAATGTCTTACTTTTTTATAAGGGTTACGGTCTCTGCTTGTTTTTCTGATTAGGGTTATAGTTACAGTCAGGATTAGGGTTACGGTTTCTGCTTGTTTTTTTGATTAGGGTTATAGTTACAGTTAGGATTAGGGTTACGGTTTCTGCTTGTTTTTTTGATTAGGGTTATAGTTACAGTTAGGATTAGGGTTACGGTTTCTGCTGGTTTTTCTGATTAGGGTTATAGTTAGGATTAGGGTTACAGTTTCTGCCTGTTTTTCTGATTAGGGTTATAGTTACAGTTAGGATTAGGGTTATGGTTTCTGCTTGTTTTTCTGATTAGGGTTATAGTTAGAGTTAGGATTAGGGTTACGGTTTCTGCTTGTTTTTCTGATTAGGGTTATAGTTACAGTTAGGATTAGGGTTACAGTTTCTGCTTGTTTTTCTGATTAGGGTTATAGTTACAGTTAGGATTAGGGTTACGGTTTCTGCTTGTTTTTCTGATTTGGGTTATAGTTACAGTTAGGATTAGGGTTACAGTTTCTGCTTGTTTTTCTGATTAGGGTTACAGTTTCTGCTTGTTTTTCTGATTAGGGTTATAGTTACCGTTAGGATTAGGGTTACAGTTTCTGCTTGTTTTTCTGATTTGGGTTATAGTTACAGTTAGGATTAGGGTTACAGTTTCTGCTTGTTTTTCTGATTAGGGTTATAGTTACAGTTAGGATTAGGGTTACGGTTTCTGCTTGTTTTTCTGATTAGGGTTATAGTTACAGTTAGGATTAGGGTTACAGTTTCTGCTTGTTTTTCTGATTAGGGTTTTAGTTACAGTTAGGATTAGGGTTACAGTTTCTGCTTGTTTTTCTGATTAGGGTTTTAGTTACAGTTAGGATTAGGGTTACGGTTTCTGCTTGTTTTTCTGATTAGGGTTTTAGTTACAGTTAGGATTAGGGTTACAGTTTCTGCTTGTTTTTCTGATTAGGGTTACAGTTTCTGCTTGTTTTTCTGATTAGGGTTATAGTTACCGTTAGGATTAGGGTTACGGTTTCTGCTTGTTTTTCTGATTAGGGTTATAGTTACAGTTAGGATTAGGGTTACAGTTTCTGCTTGTTTTTCTGATTAGGGTTTTAGTTACAGTTAGGATTAGGGTTACAGTTTCTGCTTGTTTTTCTGATTAGGGTTTTAGTTACAGTTAGGATTAGGGTTACGGTTTCTGCTTGTTTTTCTGATTAGGGTTTTAGTTACAGTTAGGATTAGGGTTACAGTTTCTGCTTGTTTTTCTGATTAGGGTTACAGTTTCTGCTTGTTTTTCTGATTAGGGTTATAGTTAGGATTAGGGTTATAGTTACCGTTAGGATTAGGGTTACGGTTTCTGCTTGTTTTTCTGATTAGGGTTATAGTTACAGTTAGGATTAGGGTTACGGTTTCTGCTTG
Source organism: Leptobrachium leishanense (assembly GCA_009667805.1). Taxonomy (NCBI): domain Eukaryota; kingdom Metazoa; phylum Chordata; class Amphibia; order Anura; family Megophryidae; genus Leptobrachium; species Leptobrachium leishanense. The sequence continues at coordinate 387,349,179 of CM019066.1, read as the reverse complement.
TTTTTCTGATTAGGGTTATAGTTACAGTTAGGATTAGGGTTTTGGTTTCTGCTTGTTTTTCTGATTAGGGTTATAGTTAGTTAGGATTAGGGTTACAGTTTCTGCTTGTTATTCTGATTAGGGTTATAGTTACAGTTAGGATTAGGGTTACAGTTTCTGCTTGTTTTTCTGATTAGGGTTATAGTTACAGTCAGGATTAGGGTTACAGTTTCTGCTTGTTTTTCTGATTAGGGTTATAGTTACAGTCAGGATTAGGGTTACGGTTTCTGCTTGTTTTTCTGATTAGGGTTATAGTTACAGTTAGGATTAGGGTTACGGTTTCTGCTTGTTTTTCTGATTAGGGTTTTAGTTACAGTCAGGATTAGGGTTACAGTTTCTGCTTGTTTTTCTGATTAGGGTTATAGTTACAGTCAGGATTAGGGTTACGGTTTCTGCTTGTTTTTCTGATTAGGGTTATAGTTACAGTTAGGATTAGGGTTACGGTTTCTGCTTGTTTTTCTGATTAGGGTTATAGTTACAGTCAGGATTAGGGTTACAGTTTCTGCTTGTTTTTCTGATTAGGGTTATAGTTACAGTTAGGATTAGGGTTACAGTTTCTGCTTGTTTTTCTGATTAGGGTTATAGTTACAGTTAGGATTAGGGTTACGGTTTCTGCTTGTTTTTCTGATTAGGGTTATAGTTACAGTTAGGATTAGGGTTACGGTTTCTGCTTGTTATTCTGATTAGGGTTATAGTTAGTTAGGATTAGGGTTACGGTTTCTGCTTGTTATTCTGATTAGGGTTATAGTTACAGTTAGGATTAGGGTTACAGTTTCTGCTGGTTTTTCTGATTAGGGTTATAGTTACAGTTAGGATTAGGGTTACGGTTTCTGCTTGTTTTTCTGATTAGGGTTACAGTTTCTGCTTGTTTTTCTGATTAGGGTTATAGTTACCGTTAGGATTAGGGTTACGGTTTCTGCTTGTTTTATAGTCCCTGTTTGCTTTATAGTTAGGGTTACAGTTTGGGTTAGGTTTAGACTTGGTATCAGGTTAATGATTCGGAATCATTATTTCTCCTTGTGTAACAGTTTTACCATTTGTTTAATTAACTGTAAAATTGCAAATTAATTGGAATAAATTCAATTCTAAATCGTATCTGACTGATTTTATATCCGGATCATTTTGGGTTAATTTGGATTTTTTTTATTTGCAGGGCGATTCGGTTCAGACGTCGCAACCTGGTATTTTCTGATTTTGCTTAAATTTTCTCTGTCGTGAAGCTGCAAGTTTGCTGCGTTGGCAACAGTTACAAACAACGCTACTTGCTGATTAACTCTCTGTGTCGCAATACAGAATGGGGGATTCAGAGAGCCATGGGGGCTCCCCGTGTTGGCTCCCCGTGTTATTATACGGGGTCCCCCGGCTCCCCGTGTTATTATACGGGTCCCCCGGCTCCCCGTGTTATTATACGGGGTCCCCGGCTCCCCGTGTTGTTATACGGGTCCCCCGGCTCCCCGTGTTGTTATACGGGTCCCCCGGCTCCCCGTGTTGTTATACGGGGTCCCCGGCTCCCCGTGTTATTATACGGGTCCCCCGGCTCCCCGTGTTGTTATACGGGGTCCCCCGGCTCCCCGTGTTATTATACGGGTCCCCCGGCTCCCCGTGTTATTATACGGGTCCCCCAGCTCCCTGTGTTGTTATACGGGGTCCCTTGGCTCCCTGTGTTATTATACGGGTCCCCCGGCTCCCCGTGTTGTTATATGGGGTCCCCCGGCTCCCTGTGTTATTATACGGGTCCCCCGACTCCCCGTGTTGTTATATGGGGTCCCCCGGCTCCCTGTGTTATTATACGGGTCCCCCGACTCCCCGTGTTGTTATACGGGATCCCCCGGCTCCCTGTGTTATTATACGGGTCCCCCGGCTCCCCATGTTGTTATACGGGGTCACCTGGCTCCCCGTGTTGTTATATGGGGTCCCCCGGCTCCCTGTGTTATTATACGGGTCCCCCGACTCCCCGTGTTGTTATACGGGGTCCCCCGGCTCCCCATGTTGTTATACGGGGTCACCTGGCTCCCCGTGTTATTATATGGGTCCCCCAGCTCCCCGTGTTATTATACAGAGACCCGGAGCTGCCTGTATATTAGCCTCCTTCAGAAAGTGTGAAATTGGCGCTCGTTATGGTGGAAAGTTCACTGTGCATAATGTCTCCGGCAAACGAGCTCTTTATGCTGAATGTCAGCGATGTGTCGCTCGCGGAGCCCGCTCTGCAAATTCCTAGAAATAATAATTTGTTAAAGCTGAATGGCCTTTTGAGCCGCGTAGACATGAATTAGTGGCCGGCCACCAATGGGCTCTTTGTCGAGGAGGCGCAGGATTTGGAGACGGAGCGTGGAGGTGAACGCTGATGAGGACATAAATTGCTTCGCTCTCACATTACAAATGTCCTGATTTATTTATGTAGAAAAAAAACCCGAAGTTTTTTTTTTTTTCTCGTCTTCCCAAGTGATGGAGCCGGGCTTTGTGCTGCATTAAATCCTAAAGGTTAATGATCCGGTGTCCCCAGGAGTGATCGGATGGCACCGACATAGGCCTGTGTGTGTCAAACAACAATCCTCTACAGCATCCGGGAAAAAAAATCTACCTGAGGCGAAGCTCGTGGGCTCATCGGGTGATTATTCTACCTGGATCACATCTCCTGTTTCTAAAACATTATATAATTACATAAAAAGCGATTTTATCCTGGAGGATCCGTTAATTATTAATTTGGATCATTTATTCCACATGTTATTACATCTTGTGAGTCCTAACCTCAACATCTGAGGAAAGGGATTTAGGGGTTATTATTTCAGAGGATCTAAGGGTAAGTAGTCAATGTAATAGAGCAGCAGGAAATGCTGGCAGAATGCTTGGAAATGCTGGCAGAATGCTTGGAAATGCTGGCAGAATGCTTGGTTGTGTAGGGAGAGGTATTAGCAGTAGGAAAAGGGAAGTGCTCATGCCACTGTACAGAGCACTGGTGAGACCTCACTTGGAGTACTGTGTGCAGTACTGGAGACCGTATCTCCAGAAGGATATAGACATCTTAGAGAGAGTTCAGAGAAGGGCTACTAAAATGGTGTACGGCTTGAAGGAGAAAAGTTACCAGGAAAGGCTTAATGATCTTAACATGTACAGCTTGGAAAAAAGACGAGACAGAGGAGATATGATAGAAACATTTAAATACGTAAAGGGAATCCACAAGGTAGAGGAAGGGAGTATATTTAAAAGGAAACAAAGTAGCAAAACAAGAGGACATAGTCTTAGATTAGAGGGGCAAAGGTTTAAAAGTAACATCAGGAAGCATTATTTTACTGAGAGGGTGGTGGATACATGGAACAGCCTTCCAGTAGAAGTGGTAGAGGCCAAAACAGTAATTGAATTTAAGCAGGCATGGGATAGGCATAAGGCTATCCTAAACAAAAGATAAATCCAGGTAAAGTATCCATGTAATTGGGCGACTAGATGGGCCGAAAGGTTCTTATCTGCCAAAATTTTTCTATGTTTCTATGTTTCTTATTCAAAACAATCCAAAATCTGAGCATCCACAAGTATAATCCCCCCCCATGTCATGTGACAATGATAGAAACATTGTATACCCTTCAGGCGCTGTATAAGGTGTGCAGAAAACATAAATGGATTTCATGTTTAGACTCGGGTCCCGAGATATCGCATTATTGTGCAAATATTCCTAAATACCCCAAAATTCCAAATCCAGAACACGTCGGGTCCCCAGCCTTTCAGATAAGGGACATGTGGCCAGTACCATGAAATGCACCAATAAAAGCTGGATACAAAGTAACATTTTTGATTCGCCGACGAGGACCGTCCCCGCCGCCGAGCTGTGTACGATAAATCGAGACGCACCTTCTCTTTATTCCGTGGAATTCTTTTATTTGTCGGCCTCAGCTTCACAACCGAGATGTATCTTTCTTTTCATTGAACAAACCGTGACGGAGCCTTATCCGTAAATTGGATCACATATCTTTTATATCTATTCCACCCCCCTCCCCCACATTTCACCCTTGAATAATAATAACCACTAGAGATGAGCGTTTCGTTTCGAATCAAAATTCGGATGAAATTTTCCCCATTCATATTTCGGAAGTGCTACCGAAACGCCTGTCGGTTCCGTCTGAAAACCAGACGATATAAAACGAATTGCTTTAATTTTTACTGACCGTTAGAGATGTGCGTTTCAGGTTTCGGAATTTCCACGAAATTTCCCGATTCGTGTTTTCGGATGCGGCCGAATTTCCGAAAATTTTTAGATCCGAAAATGGCAGATCCGAAAAGTTTTCCGAGCCGAAATGAAATATTTTCGGAATTTTCGAATGGACTTGAAATGTGTCAAATCGAAATTTATTGCTTTGAAACGAGGAGAACAGACGTTCTGAAAAAAAGAAAATTTACGAACTTACGAAAAGTCGATACAAAAAACGAGCAAAGTGACACGAAAATACGAAAAATGGTCGATATTCCGAAAAAAAAGTACACGAAAAACTAATCGAGCCGAACCGAATCGAAACAGAAATCGGTCGAAACGAGCCGAATCAAAAAGTTTAATAGTCCGAAAAAAAAAAAAAATCGGTGCACAAGCCTACTGACCGATTCGTTATACCGTTTCACTTAAACTCGGCAGCGCGTCCCTGTCCATTGGCCGTGGTGCTGAATCTGTCGTATTTAGCACCGCAGGCCATGGACAGCACCATGGTGCCTTTTTGGTGCGATTCGGCAGCAGTGAAATTCCCCATGGAGAAGTAATGGTTAATCTTTTCATAGACACCGAAATGTCCTGATTTTGAGTGGTTTGTTCGGCAGCTTTAAACATGCGAATCCCATAGGTTTATAGTAAAAAATATTCCCCGTTTTTCAACTTATTCAATCGTTATTTTTTTTTTTTTTGGTGGTGAAATTTTTAGATTCTTTTTTTATTTTCAAACAAGGCTTTTTTTCTTTACCGAACGCAGCCAGACTGAAGAGGGAAAAAAACCCCGCTGCGTTCAGCAAAGAAAACGTTGTTTTAAAATAAATTGGGAATCCAGCGGGGGCTGTCTATGGTGCTGAAACCTATTCAGCACCAACTCGATGTCCACCTTGGCTATCAGTGCCCCCACCCCAGCTGACTGAACCAACCACACGAGAGCATCGAAAGGATGTGTAAGAAACCGACATCTCCGGATAAATATTGTCGTTCACTGATCTCCCCCTCGGATCGGACAAATGATGGATAAGAACCAGGAATCCGCTTAGGAACCAACTCCCAATGGAGAAATCCTCAAGCCCTCCAGAGGGGGACCAGTAAACAGGTCATTCTGACCTCCCCCACCTCCTTTGCCAAGGTCTCCCGAACTACCCACGGAAAAGCCATAGCTGGTCAGAAATTCCTCAGCTTGCCACCCCCCCCCTCGCCGTTCACAAAAAGGTATTTTAAAACCATACTCAAAACCCTCCCGCAAGAACTCTGTCGTCCCGTTTACCGTATAGCGTTACCCGCGGCAGCATCGTGTCTAGGTGCACTGGCGTGACTCTCTTTCGCAATGCCAGAGTGTGCTGCCCATGCCACCTTGGCCCATTTAAAACATCAACACAGGGGGATTAGCTCAACCAAATCCAAGAGCATCGGCGCTTGACCTTACACCCACGTCAAAAAGGTGTTGGCCGTCATTGTATTGCCAGCACAGACCCAACTTTTTGTGCCACCATGAGCCATAACCAGATGGTAATATCCATCTGGTCCCAGCTTATGCACAGGTGGGCCACCAGACATTGATGAAATTGTTCGTAATGCCTCCACCTCACCCACCCCTGTATGTCCTATATGCCTCCCAAATTCTGCCAACATAACAGAAAAGTGCCGGACACGGGTGCAGAGCTTTCTCTCCAGTAACATTGGCCAAAGCCCAAAAAACCTTCCGTTCCCACTGGATCCTGGATTTTTACTGGGAAAGCTTCGTGTGTTCCTCCTCCTCCTGCTCTTTCTGAACATCCTTCTTAGCCTCGTCCACTAGATGCGGATGAGCAGATCAACAAAAACAAAAAGAAGAGCTCCACATCTTCTCCATACTGTGTCCTGTTTCAAATGTAGGACCAAAGGACCTCAAAAAGAAACCTACGCGTTCCTCCTGGCGGAAACCAGCACCATGTCCAAACACTCAACAGAACACCCCAAACTCAATTCCAGGTCCCCTGTATCACTCTGAACATCATGCCACGAACCCCTAAATCCCCCACCCCCACTGGACTCTTCGCCCTGCAACACCCGAGTTACATCTGACCCGCCTTGAACCTGAGACCCCGACCAAGACAAAATAAAACCTTGCAGACACACAAACAATGACCCCCACATCCACTCCCCAGCCCTCGATGGAACTCCGATATCACCTGTCCATGAAGACGCAACTGGAGCCAATGGTTCAACAAAATGGCCACGATGTCCACCTCCGAAACCAGCTACGAACCATGCGTGCCAGCCACTGACACTGCGGCGACACCTTCTGTTGATTGGAGCACCTCGAGCCCCCATCCCTATCATGGCTGGACGACCCTCCTGAATCAGAGTAATGCGCCACCAACAAACCCCTCATAAAGTCCCCTGCTGCTGTCACTGCCCCCCGCGCACCAGATCTTAACCCCCCAACTCCAAACAGGCCTCCCCTGAAGCCGATCAATGGACCACCTGACAGGCCCCAGCATGGCCCTCATCCTCAGACCCCAAGGAGAACAACGGCGGTGACAGAGGAGCTGACACTGGACCAGTGACCACCGAATCCCCACTGGCTTGCGAAGGAAAAGACAACTTACCGTCCGGCCTAATCAGAACCTGCACCGACGCGTAACATTCTCATCCAAAGTCATAATCCACACCAATAAAGCACTAGAATGTAAACAGATGTGACCAGCAGCAGCTAACGAGATATTTTATTGGACTTTAAACTTCCCCGTTATTATTCTTTATGGTAAAACCGATATTTTCCTCCTTCACCTCCTCCAGTATTTATCTCCTGCCTTCAGCGAGTTATTTCTGTGTAAAAGAAACGTCTGCGGACGTCATCCTCCCCACCGACATGTACGCGCGGCGCCTTCAAATACCTGTCCCAACTCCTGACTCTGCTGTGGAAGTCCCTCCAGCTTCTCGGCGCAGTTTGTGCTCCTCTACAACCTGTGTAGTGTAGGAGCCGCACATTGTGCAGCACTATGGGACACTTTACGTACACAAGTTCTGTAGCGCCTGCGCAGAGCGATGGATCAGAGCTGCCCGCGCATGCACAGATCTGATCCATCGCTGCCTCTCTGGGAACGCTCAGTACAGTGATTGGTCTCAGAGGGTGACGTCACCCGCTCTGTGTGTGTGACATCACTAGCGACCGGCAGCCGGGAAATTCAAAATCCCGGCTGCTGGTGACACTGGGTATTAGGGGGGGGGGACTAATCCACTTCACCCAGTGATTCTGCCAGATCAGAGGAGCAGGCGGCGGGTTGGGGGGGCACTCCTCACAGCCTGATCACTGGAAATCGATACCCTGGTCAGGATGAGTACTGTCCCTTTAATACATTGTATCCTATGGGCTGTCAAACTGGATCACTTCTCTATGGGGTGATTTCCCTGCCGCGGCACGGCGGTTTAACTATAAAATTCATATTTTTTTCACGTAAATTGTACCCGATCACCCCGGCTTCGTCTGACAAATCCCAATCAAATGGGAAAGGTCGCTAGTCTGATGTAGTCGTCCGATGGAAGCCGGAGGCACTGGACGAGGGATGAATCTCCTCCATGTTGTGGGATTGGTTGGACGACGACAACGGACCATTGCATGATTGCACAAATGTTGAGCCAAACATCTCGGTCCCGTAGAAGCTGCCTGTGTAACATTGTAAATCGTTTTATAGAAAGTGGCTGTAATTTAAAGCGCTTGATTCTTCCGGGGGGGAGGGGGGGTAACATACGCTAAAATAAGAGCCGAACATACATTTATATACAATATATTGTGATCCTGCACAGGTGATATAGCACGGGCCTCTCGGGCGTTATGTCTCTGTATCGGCGACTTTCCAGTGTATAGAAATAGCTGTATGTGTTCAGTGAGCAGAACCAGCGAAGAAATAAAACGTATAATAAAGCCTCGTCTGAGCTCGAACTAACGAATAAACATCCCTTTCTGAATGTAACAATAATAGCAGCTTCAGCCAAACTCTGCAACTCTGTAACCGGATGCTCCCCGGCCTCAGCGTTTCCCCAGGTCTCCCCGGCCTCAGCGTCTCCCCAGGTCTCCCCGGCCTCAACGTTTCCCCAGGTCTCCCCGGCCTCAACGTTTCCCCAGGTCTCCCCGGCCTCAGCGTTTCCCCAGGTCTCCCCGGCCTCAACGTTTCCCCAGGTCTCCCCGGCCTCAACGTCTCCCCAGGTCTCCCCGGCCTCAGCGTCTCCCCAGATCTCCCCGGCCTCAACGTCTCCCCAGGTCTCCCCGGCCTCAGCGTCTCCCCAGGTCTCCCCGGCCTCAACGTTTCCCCAGGTCTCCCCGGCCTCAGCGTTTCCCCAGCCTCCAGCGTTTCCCCAGGTCTCCCCGGCCTCAACGTCTCCCCAGGTCTCCCCGGCCTCAGCGTCTCCCCAGGTCTCCCCGGCCTCAACGTTTCCCCAGGTCTCCCCGGTCTCAGCGTCTCCCCAGGTCTCCCTGGCCCAGCGTTTCCCCAGGTCTCCCCGGCCTCAACGTTTCCCCAGGTCTCCCCGGCCTCAGCGTCTCCCCAGATCTCCCCGGCCTCAACGTTTCCCCAGGTCTCCCCGGCCTCAGCGTTTCCCAGGTCTCCCCGGCCTCAGCGTTTCCCCAGGTCTCCCCGGCCTCAGCGTCTCCCCAGGTCTCCCCGGCCTCAGCGTCTCCCCAGATCTCCCCGGCCTCAACGTTTCCCCAGGTCTCCCCGGCCTCAGCGTCTCCCCAGGTCTCCCCGGCCTCAGCGTCTCCCCAGGTCTCCCCGGCCTCAGCGTCTCCCCAGGTCTCCCCGGCCTCAACGTTTCCCCAGGTCTCCCGGCCTCAGCGTTTCCCCAGGTCTCCCCGGCCTCAGCGTCTCCCCAGGTCTCCCGGCCTCAGCGTCTCCCCAGGTCTCCCCGGCCTCAGCGTCTCCCCAGGTCTCCCCGGCCTCAGCGTTTCCCCAGGTCTCCCCGGCCTCAGCGTCTCCCCAGGTCTCCCCGGCCTCAGCGTTTCCCCAGGTCTCCCCGGCCTCAGCGTCTCCCCAGATCTCCCCGGCCTCAGCGTCTCCCCAGGTCTCCCCGGCCTCAGCGTCTCCCCAGGTCTCCCCGGCCTCAGCGTCTCCCCAGGTCTCCCCGGCCTCAGCGTTTCCCCAGGTCTCCCCGGTCTCAGCGTTTCCCCAGGTCTCCCCGGCCTCAGCGTTTCCCCAGGTCTCCCCGGCCTCAGCGTCTCCCCAGGTCTCCCCGGCCTCAGCGTCTCCCCTGGTCTCCCCAGCCTCAGCGTCTCCCCAGGTCTCCCCGGCCTCAGCGTCTCCCCGGCCTCAGCGTCTCCCCAGGTCTCCCCGGCCTCAGCGTCTCCCCGGCCTCAGCGTCTCCCCAGGTCTCCCCGGCCTCAGCGTTTCCCCAGGTCTCCCCGGCCTCAGCGTCTCCCCAGATCTCCCCGGTCTCAGCGTCTCCCCAGGTCTCCCCGGCCTCAGCGTCTCCCCAGGTCTCCCCGGCCTCAGCGTTTCCCCAGGTCTCCCCGGCCTCAGCGTCTCCCCGGCCTCAGCGTTTCCCCAGGTCTCCCCGGCCTCAGCGTTTCCCCAGGTCTCCCCGGCCTCAGCGTTTCCCCAGGTCTCCCCGGCCTCAGCGTTTCCCCAGGTCTCCCCGGCCTCAGCGTTTCCCCAGGTCTCCCCGGCCTCAGCGTTTCCCCAGGTCTCCCCGGCCTCAGCGTTTCCCCAGGTCTCCCGGCCTCAGCGTCTCCCCAGGTCTCCCCGGCCTCAGCGTCTCCCCAGGTCTCCCCGGCCTCAGCGTCTCCCCAGATCTCCCCGGCCTCAGCGTCTCCCCAGGTCTCCCCGGCCTCAGCGTCTCCCCAGGTCTCCCCGGCCTCAGCGTTTCCCCAGGTCTCCCCGGCCTCAGCGTTTCCCCAGGTCTCCCCGGCCTCAGCATCTAAAAACCATTAAAAATGTGTTTGTGTCCGTTTTATAATGTAAAGGGTCATCCAGACGTGGACCCCTTGCTTGATGTGCCTAGAGGGGTGTCAGCTATACCCTCCTGATGAGGCCCAAGAAGGCCGAAACGATCGTCGGGGGTTGCTGAACCTCTCGTGCAGGGATGACGTCCTTGGCAATCAGCACTGGCCACCCTTTCTGGGTGAGAGCAGACTGATTTGCATATGGAAAATTCATCCCTGTAATGGCACAAGCTAAAACCTTGTTTGTGAGACCTGAGCGGCCCCACCGTAGAGCAGCCATTGTGCTGTTGCTCGTTCTCAGGACCCTCACAAACACCCCTCTCGTTTTATAATGTAAACAAAAGGGGTTATTGAGAGAACCCCGAAATGTCACCAACATCTCGGTGCTCTAAATAAAAACGCTGAATCGATCCCATAACCCTCTGAAAAATCACCGAATTCATCCTTAAATCTGCCGGGAAAAAAAAACAATATATAAGATCCGATGAATAATATTAAAAAGGTCTGTTACAGAAAGAAAAAAACATTATTTACAAAAAAATAATAGTAATTGGCCGAAAAAAAAAAAAAAAATCACAAAGAATGCCAAACCCCCCCCCCCAAAAAAAAACAACCTTTCTGCTTCAGGTTAAAATAGATGGTTTATTAGATATTGAATAAAACGGGAATATTTTTAACATTGAAACCTATGGGATTCGCCTGATTAAACTGAAGTCGAATGAAACCACTGAACATCAGGGCATTTCACTGACATTTCTCTGCTGTTCGGTGTCTGTGAATAACCTGATAATATTTATGAAAAAGATAATTTCTTTGAAGTGGTGTGTGTGTATGTGTGTTTATATATAATGTGTATCAGTAATGGATGGGTTCCACACTCACGGTTCGCTTTCATTATGATACCTGGTGTTGGTCTCCATAATAAATGTTGGATAAGACGCAGCACTCCTGCTTTTTCATTATTTAGCGCATTATTGTCCTGAGGAAAGTCCCCTGTGAGAACTGAAACGTCGCTTCTTTAATGGACCAATAATCGTGATATTTTAATGGAAAACCCTGCGTGCCGGCACCTTTACCAAGAGATACATATATATATATATACACTGTATCAAAAAGATTATTTCTTTAAAGTGTGTTAGGATTTTATTTGTTTGTCACAGTCTAACACCATACGCTGCGATGCACAATACTTCCTTTGAATATCGGCTACTAAAGAGGAGCGCTGTGCATACCGGTGTGGATATGTACGTTTACTTTGTGCCGTTGCTTTTGAGGTTTCCCAGTGCTTTTATCGGCTCCTGTGGAGGTAAGCGCTCCAGGGCCCTTTTTTTTTTTTTTATCCCTTTCTATAAATATATTCCCTGAATAATTCAGATGATGAGAATTCATTCCTGCTCCGCACCGGGTATATGTATTCAGGGATCATGGCCTGGAGCCCCCCCTTGCCGGTATCCCCCCCCCCCTCATGTGAAGCGGGTCTGTGTGCGGATCATTTTTGTATTAATAATATTATTTATGGTCTGCGCGTTCATTATGTAACTATTTGGCAGTTACCGTACGTGTGTTCAGCTTGGACGTGTTTCCCTGTGATAGTGAAGGCCGTACGGCGAGCGCGCGTCTGTCTATACATGTGGGAATTATTCCTGGTTTCCTAAAGGAGATTAATAAGCGGTTATTTATTATACTGTGAATTCAGGCTTTCTCTAAACATTGCTGCATATTAACCGATTAAACGAAGGAATGAAATGACGCAATTAATTACCAATACAGATATATATATTGTGATGCAGCAACCACTCTGGATACTTGGTTCCAGCCAAACAACACGGTCCTCTAGGGCAGCGGTCCCCATCCCTGGTCCTCAGGGCCCACTAACAGGACAGGTTTTAAGGTTTACTTTGGGGAAACGCAGACTGAATCCTGCAATCACTGAGCAGCAAATCATATCACCTGTGCTGTGCTTCACATATCCTGCAAACCTGGCCTGTTAGGGGGACCTGAGGACCAGGTTTGGGGCCCCCTGCTCTAGGGTATAAACAGCCGCAGACTTGAAGTTGTGCGAACGAGAGGTCTTTTTATTCCAGCAAAAACCAATGCCACGCTTGGCTTGAATCCCTATCGCAGGTGATTAAACAAAATCCTAGCTCGGTTCGAGCACTTACTGAACACACAGCGATCCTGACTGTCCAGGTAACATAATCTAATAAACTAAAGAAAGTCACAGCATTTCTAGACGTGTTACTGCTCCCCGTCCTGCTCTCAGCCGTCTGATTAACCACGTCTGTCCAGGAGTTGGCAGCCGGAGAATTGTCTGTTAATTAAATGGCAACAAGTGTGCGAGAGGATAGAGGCCACACAGGAGTCTGGGTCCTAAACCTTTTCCCTTGATTACTCTCCCAGACATTCTGTTACCCAACCCATGCACTGTGTCAAAATATATATATATATATAAACTCCACGTGAGGCCTTTCTAGGTTTGCACAAAATGTAGAAAATGCCCCAATCGAGTTGATTAATTCTGGTCTCTTTGTGGACGCGTGTACTTGTAGGTAGGGGTGTATTTGTGTGGAGTGGAAGCATAAATTCTATGGAGGCCGCAGTGGGATTGATGCCTTAGGCGGCCGCCCATTCTGTCTAATTCTTGAGCCGCCTCTGCATATATACAGTATATATAGATGGGATTGTTATATAGATGCATTTGAAGCTGCGGATCTTCTTGCTGTTTAAGCGCTCACCCTAGCCGGTGCGCTGCAGAGCATCGCGGTGATCGAGCAACCACTACTAAACCAAACGTCCTTTTCACGCTGGAAATAAAACGAAACATCGATAAAACATCCGGAACTCAAAAATACAACCAGGACAAACTGAAAGCGAGAGGAATCTCAATGTATCCTTCCTGGGAAAACACTTTATAAATAAAGGTCACACTGAGCATCGGGGATTATCCGGAGTCCCTGGCATTACGTGTGCGGTGAATATCCATAGGTTGCCGATGTCCAGAACAATAAACCCAACTCATGCCCCCCGTGCGCCCATATGCCCAGGCCATGCAAGACCATTTAATACCCTCATACACAAGCGAATTGCTGAATTACACCCAAAAAGGAATTTGTATTTCTGAATAGGGTTCTCCTAGCAAACATTAACCCTTTAAGTAGCCTGACCCACCAGCACACACACAAACGAGAAATCCCTGAAAAAGGCGCCTCACGATCATTTCCATTTTATAGCTAAAAACAAAAAGCCTAGAAAAGCTAAACCCCCCCCCAAACACTCCCTCACCCCCCCAAAAAAAGCAAATGGACAGCATAGAGACTGCAGAGCTCACACCCTGCTCTACAGACATGATGTATTATAGATGTGTGGATCCCATGTCCTAGGAAGGATGATGTCTCATAGATGTATATGGGTGTGGATCTTATGTCCAGGATGGATGATGTATATGGGTGTGGATCTCAGGGTCCGGGGTGGATGATGTCTCATAGATGTATATGGGTATGGATCTCATGTCCAGGGTGGATGATGTATATGGGTGTGGATCTCAGGGTCCGGGGTGGATGATGTCTATGGGTGTGGATCTCATGTCCAGGGTGGATGATGTATATGGGTGTGGATCTCAGGGTCCGGGGTGGATGATGTCTATGGGTGTGGATCTCGGGGTCCGGGGTGGATGATGTCTATGGGTGTGGATCTCGGGGTCCGGGGTGGATGATGTCTATGGGTGTGGATCTCAGGGTCCGGGGTGGATGATGTATATGGGTGTGGATCTCATGTCCAGGGTGGATGATGTCTATGGGTGTGGATCTCATGTCCATGGGTGGATGATGTATATGGGTATGGATCTCATGTCCATGGGCGGATGATGTATATGGGTATGGATCTCATGTCCATGGGTGGATGATGTATATGGGTATGGATCTCATGTCCATGGGTGGATGATGTATATGGGTATGGATCTCATGTCCATGGGCGGATGATGTATATGGGTATGGATCTCGGGGTCCGGGGTGGATGATGTCTATGGGTGTGGATCTCGGGGTCCGGGGTGGATGATGTCTCATAGATCTTTCTGTGTGTTCACAGCTCCAGCTCAGGCTCAGATAATCCACGCTGGGCAGGCGTGTGTGGTGAAGGAAGACAATATCAGCGAGCGGATTTACACCATCCGGGAAGGGAGCGTCATGGTTCTACAGTGTCTGGTATCCGGTCACCCGCGGCCCCAGGTAACGTGGTGTTTTCGCAGATCTTTTACCTATGAGGTCCATGCAAACATCATTTACGTTGTACACACGAGACATACTGGACACAAAGACTCAGGTGAGGCTCATTGCTGCTTTGTCTGTGTCAAGAAGCGGAGGTCCACCATTCAGACCCATGTACAGAGGAGACGTACTGTAATAATGGCAGAACAACCGGCGTGTCTGACTTACTGGTGACCCTCCCATGGACACCTGTCTGGTAATAGTCATGGCAGTGATAGTTACGTTGATGTCTCGCTGTGAGAGATGGACCTGTTGGGACACTGGACTTCTATGGAAGGTCTATATAACAGTATCATGGACCAGCACCCGCAACTGGTCTGATCCTCTCTGCATCAAAGATGTGGTTGACCTGATGGTGGACCTTCAGGAGAAGTCATCCTGTAGATTGTGCACGTGTAATAAATGTCTTGTGTGCTGGACGTCTGTCATCGGGGAAGCCAATGAACCGCTTTTAATGCATTATATAGGTTACACAAAATACAGCACGTCAGAGAGTGGTTGGAGGAACTTGTAGCTTGTCCTCTGCTGAGGCCACACTCAGGAACTGAGCTGGAGTCATCTGCAAAATCGCGTTCAGCTTCTCTGGGATCATTGTTGGATTCTGTGTTCCTCTCAGTCATATTATATTCACACGGGTTTTATTCTACAGAAAGAAAAAAAATGGGGAAAAAAAATAAAACTCAATGTGCCCCATAGATCATTCCGCCCCCCCCCAGCCGTGTACCACTGACTCCGGAAATTAGTGGATAGGATGGGGGGAGGGGTAGATATGATGAATGGGGCAGTTTGTCCGGCTATGCTGTTGTTTATCCTTTGGAATATGAAAGGTTTATTCTGAAGGAACCTAATACTGCCCGTGGCCACTCTTCTGGGCTCTGTGCTCTGTCCGTGGCCACTCGTCTGGGCTCTGTGAGCTCTTCCCATGGCCACTCGTCTGGGCTCTGTGAGCTCTGCCCGTGGCCACTCGTCTGGGCTCTGTGAGCTCTGCCCGTGGCCACTCGTCTGGGCTTTGTGCTCTGTCCGTGGCCACTCGTCTGGGCTCTGTGAGCTCTTCCCGTGGCCACTCGTCTGGGCTCTGTGAGCTCTTCCCGTGGCCACTCGTCTGGGCTCTGTGAGCTCTGTCCGTGGCCACTTGTCTGGGCTCTGTGAGCTCTGTCCGTGGCCACTCGTCTGGGCTCTGTGAGCTCTGCCCGTGGCCACTCGTCTGGGCTTTGTGCTCTGTCCGTGGCCACTTGTCTGGGCTCTGGGAGCTCTTCCCGTGGCCACTCGTCTGGGCTCTGTGAGCTCTGTCCGTGGCCACTCGTCTGGGCTCTGTGAGCTCTGCCCGTGGCCACTCGTCTGGGCTTTGTGCTCTGTCCGTGGCCACTCGTCTGGGCTCTGTGAGCTCTTCCCGTGGCCACTCGTCTGGGCTCTGTGAGCTCTGTCCGTGGTGCTGAATCAGGAATCTCTTTGTCTCTTTAGGTCGGTTCCATTTAAGAAACCATCACTTCTAATTTTAACAGGTCCAGCCTGGACCAAGCTTTTCTTTGGTTGTTGTAGGCCAGAAATAGAAGGCAGCATTGACCTGAGGTCCATCGTGGTGCACGTCTGGGGTCTCCATGGTTGATCCAATGTCCAGACGGGTGTTCTAAAGCTCCATTCATTTATATGGTAGAAGTTGATGCTCACATAGAAACGTCTTGGATTGGGAATGATACAAGCTGCTCTTTAAACCTCTCGGGGCTTGATGTTACTTATTGATCCTCTGCTGGTCATGTCTGCATCTCCGTCCCAAATATTGCTTATTTGAGTCAGTACCAGCTTAAAACACCTTCCTGTGACATTGTATCACCTAGTCTCATTCCGTTAAACTGATAGAACATCTAAAGCATTGAGTACATGTTGCCATATTCTCCAAATTGTCCTGGTGCGCCTCCCAGGGACAGGGGTTTATGTCCGCATGCACACCCACTGTGAGCTCCCGTGTTGCCATATTCCCCAGCTTGTCCCGACGCGCCTCCCGGGGACAGGGGTTTATGTCCGCATGCACACCGTGAGCTCCCGTGTTGCCATATTCCCCAGGTTGTCCCGACGCGCCTCCCGGGGACAGGGGTTTATGTCCGCAGGCGCACCGTGAGCTCCCGTGTTGCCATATTCCCCAGCTTGTCCTGACGCGCCTCCCGGGGACAGGGGTTTATGTCCGCAGGCGCACCGTGAGCTCCCGTGTTGCCATATTCCCCAGCTTGTCCGACGCGCCTCCCGGGGACAGGGGTTTATGTCCGTACGCACACCGCGAGCTCCCGTGTTGCCATATTCCCCAGCTTGTCCCGACGCGCCTCCCGGGGACAGGGGTTTATGTCCGCATGCGCACCGTGAGTTCCCGTGTTGCATATTCCCCAGGTTGTCCCGACGCGCCTCCCGGGGACAGGGGTTTATGTCCGCAGGCGCACCACAAGCTCGCATTGCTGGTTTGAAGTAGAAAAACCTCATTCTGTTGCAAATCTTTGCGATGCTCAGGAACGCGAGCTTAATCACACATCTCAATGTGCTAATACGATCACTGGACTCCACAAATAATGAGATGCTAATTCTCCATTAATGAGGCATTTATAGCGTCGCCCGAGATTAATCTTCTCCTCAGAACAGGCTTTAACACCAGAACAATCAAAGTTTGACAAAAAATAATGATTGCAACGAGATGGAATCACTGTTGCCTGAGCTTAAAACCTCAGAGATAAACCTCCAAGCCCAGGGTGAGCAGAAAGTGCTGCCAGTCGAGTCCTCAACTCAGTCTAATCCCATCGGCGGAAACCATATTCTGCCCACGTCACTGCCTGCTGGTCCTCCTGGGGTGGCCCTGGCTCAGAGAAGCTTGCTCTGGATCCAGGCAAACCGTGTGAACAGCAGAGGTTGAGGCTGAGATGGTTTTGTTGCTGATCTTTGTCCTCTCTCTCTCCTCACCAGGTCAGATGGACGAAGACCGCCGGCAGTGCATCGGAAAAGTTCCAGGAGACGTCCATCTACAATGAGACCCTTCGCATCGAGAAGGTCCAGAGAATGCAGGGAGGTCGATACTATTGTAAAGCTGAGAATGGGGTTCAGACCCCGGCCATCAAGTCCATTCGAGTAGATGTGCAGTGTAAGTCATTTAAAGGCAGTCCAGATATTCCCACAGTTCTGCTGTGCACCCTCCTGTTCCTACCTCCCTGGTGGACTCGGCATGATACAAGGCCCGATAGAGAAGGTACCAACCACTGAATCCTCCTCTGGGCAATCTAGAGAACCTGTGGGCACTGCCGGAGCTGATAATTCCCCAATACATGGATCTATGTCAGGGCTGTATATCAGTAATAACACACGATGCCCATGCCTTTCCATGCATCGAATGAGTGGAGATGCTCCATGTCCCTACACCTCTTATTGCAGTTATTCCATAGCATTGTTAATGTGAAGACCATCACATAAAGTGCTAAACACATAGATCCTCGCACTACCCAGAGCGCACACTCACCCTCACCCATTTACCTTGTAATGAAGCTGAACCTGAAGCAGATACACGTGTCTATTGGCCTCAACCGCTCCCTGGACACCGGATCAGGCCCATTGTTGTTCTCAGCCATTGATAGAAGATACGTTGCCTTTTGGTTCCTTCTCGCACTCAGGGCGTATGATGCAGAGTCCACTAACCCTTGGTATTAAAGCCGTGACACGACAAGTGCTTTAATACATCACTTTCAGAACTATGGGGTCGATGGAATGGCCGGTGGCCTCGTCATACTAACATCTACTCTTCCAATGGACTTGGTAACATGTAGCTCTGGGCGTTCAGGGCATTCTGGGCGCTCCGGCATTCTGTGCATGTGTCTGTTCCTTGTAAAGGCTGACCCTATGTCCCCGTTACTGAGCAATGGAGAATAGGGGCTCGGTCTGGGTAACTGGGTGATACCGGTCTCTGAGACCTGACCCTTTCAACCAAAACTGTAATCCTCCCGTCTGATTACAGTAGCCAGGACTCCAAACCACTAGCCAATCCAGAGGGAGGGCATGTGACCCCCCCCCCAAACTGCAATCCCATTATACCAGTAACCGGGGTCTTTGGATCTCCAGTATCATACATACCACAAGACCAAGTGAGGTGTCAATGGAAAGAACAGAGTCTGGCCTCTCTCATGATACCAAATGTGACCGTGTCAAATG
Source organism: Leptobrachium leishanense (assembly GCA_009667805.1). Classification (NCBI taxonomy): domain Eukaryota; kingdom Metazoa; phylum Chordata; class Amphibia; order Anura; family Megophryidae; genus Leptobrachium; species Leptobrachium leishanense. Next base: position 387,330,596 of record CM019066.1, on the reverse strand, counting down.
TATAAAACAAATAAAGCGTAACACAGTAATACCTTCCTTTTAATTTGCAGTAAATCAGCAGCATTGTCCACGTTTCAATCATAAAGTGAAATATGCAGCTGCGAAAACTCAGTCACTTTGTACGCCAGGAACAAGGGTTGAGCTGAAGCCGCGCATTATATTACTCATCGTTTCATCTAAAATGTGAGCTGCCGCACCAATGCGATCAGAGTCGGGCGTCTTTTGGCACCTGTATCTCTGTGTACCTCTGTGTCATACACCCCCAAAGTTGAGATATCATTGGACAGATCAGGATCTGGCCTTTCCAGTGATACCGAACATGTCCATGTCATGTCTACAAGTTAAAAAAAAATATATATATATATTTTTTTTACTAAAGCCGCGGCATTGTCCATTTTTCACTTAAAAAGTGAAAGACCCTTCTGCCATTACACACTGAACACCAGCTCTTAACTAGAATTGGTAATGCCCCTCCCAAAACGTGTGTCTGGATCAGCTCCTGCTCCAAACTGACCCCGGGAGGAAAGTGCAAGTAATCAATGCTAAGATGTACAGACCGTAACGTTAATAAAAATACTCTAAAAAGCAGCCCACCTGTCTCCGCCCACCTTTCATGGACCACCTGTCTCCGCCCCCACCTATCTTGGACCCCACCTGACGCAGCTCACCTGATGTTCACACCCCTGATTTACCTCCATGCACACATCCCCTGCTCTGAATATTCACTGCAGAGGAGACTGAGCGGCATCTGGAGAAGAGATCCCCGGAAATGTTAATAAAAGTTTATAATTAGGTATGTGCACCGGGGTTCGTTTTCGTTTCGGCTCGTTCGGGTTTTTAAAATTTTAGTTTCGGATCGTTTCTGCCGATTTTTCGTTTCGGCTCGTTTTTTCGTATCGGCTTTTATTTCGTGATATTGGGAATTTTCGGTTCGTCTGGTCTCTTCGTTTCAAAGTGTCTATTTCGTTTTGACTTGAACGAATGGTATTTCGGATGCTCCGATATTTTGGTCGATACGGTAATTCTGACGATTCTGTCGTTTTTTATGAAAGATCCTTTTTTTCTTATGAATATGCATTGCACAACTTTATTTAATCATATTAAAAAATGGTATGAAGGGAAAAAAATTAACAAAATGATTTAAAAAATGCAAAAATACTGACCCAAATGGTCTGACATTAAAAATAAAAACCAGAACAAAATGATTTAAAACGGGGGAAAAAAACTGAACAAAATTATCTGAAACGAAAAAAAACCCCAGAACAAATTAAAGGATTTAAAACAGTAAAAAAAAAATTAAAAAATGAATGCAGCATAAGAATCTGCACACTGCAGGGCAGCACTTCTCTTCTCTGCAGTATAATTAATGCAGCATAGTTTTTTCAATTTAAAAAATTATTTGCATTTTTAACTTTTTATTAAAAATCTCTTAAACCATTTTTTAGTTTCATCTGCAGCAATATGGCATTTTTTAAAAATTATTTTTTTTTAGGTTTTTTTGGGGCATTTTTCTGGAATTTTAAACAAAGCTAGGCTTTATCCCTCCATACTTTTCAATGTAAAAAATTATTTGTGTTTTTAACTTTTTATTAAATATCTCTTAACTGTTTCCATGCGGAGGACGCGCTCAGCGCGTCCTGCCGCATGGCTACTTCGCTGCGGAGGACGCGCTCAGCGCGTCCTCCCTTTGCAGCAGCGATCTTCCAGGATTCTGGCCGATCTCTGTGCCCCCGGTGCGGGCTGACATCCTTGATGTCAACCCAGCATCCGGGACCGCCGAGGGCACCAATAGATGTCATTGCGGCAGCGCAATGACCTCTATTGCAGGCGCCCCCCGCGAGTGCAGAGGAGGTGCCTGAAAGGGAGGGGGGGCGGAGGTCCTTCGGACCTCTCTCCCTCCCATCGCCGGGGGCCAGCGATCAAAGCCAGGCACAGTTTGGAAGGGCACAGCCTGCCCTTTCAAACGGTGCCTGGCTTTAACCCCTAGGGTGCCGGATCACGATTCGGCGCCGAAAAGCGCCGGATCGTGATCCTCTCCCGGGGCTGGCTGACATCTTGGATGTCGGGTAAGCTTCTGGGAACTTCCCCTGACGTCTGGCGTCATCGTGCATAGCGCGATGACATCAGTCCTGGAGTTAACCCCTAGCTGCCACCAATGGAACCCAATAGGAACCCCCTATCTCCCGATCCGTGGCAGCTAGGGGTTAATGTTCGGCATAGTTGGATCTTTCCAACGATACCAAACATGACATTTAAAAAGTTAAGAAAAAAATAAAATAAATAAAAAAATATTAAAAAATAAGTAGATAATAACAAACAAAAAAACCTATTATTTTTTTGTTAATGCAGCAATATTGTTCCCATTTCAATAATGTGAACAATGATGCTGCACTAATGATTTTTGTATGGGGTGCATTTGTTAAAAATCGCGTGATTTTCCCCCCAAAAAAATGTAACGATTCCCCGTTTCTAATGTTTTTAACAAGTGCAACCCATAGAAAATATAACCGTAAACGCTCGCAAGTTAAAATATGAAAAAAAACACTTTACACGTTGTAAATTATTGAAAATTTAAATTTTATTGCATTTTGTGTTATAATATACAGACATGACATGACGTATACATATAATAATGATATATTATGCATCTGCTGAGTCTGCCGGAAAGAACGATATATAATACGTCTGGGTTGTATAATAAAATGTGACTTCAAATCGCGTTTAAACATGATGAGCAAAACCGGTAAAAATGAACTGAGCACACAGGTGTGAAATGGCTCAGCAGCGAAGGGGTTAAACCATTTTTTAGTTTCATCGGACAAAGCACCGAATCGGCCCGTTTCGTGAAAAAACAAATCGGTATGAAATGAAATGCACATCCCTAATTATAATCCATTATCCAGCGTGATACCCAGCATCACTACGGAGTTAAAAAACATCAGAACAAGTGACGAAACGTGACTTAAACCCAGAGCGTGCGGAGAGGAAAAGCAAGGAGTGTATATAAAAACCTGAGCATAAACACAATGAGAGGGAAATACTGAAAACCATGAAAATATAAAGCGCAGGAATGAGAGAAAATCAAAAGGTACAAGAAAGAAAAAGTCATCAAGGCTTGAATGGAAACTGCAAAGTGATACAAAGAGGAATCGATGTGAAATGTATAAAAACACAAAATATGAACGAGATACAAAGTCTCATGTGTTTCTCCCGTGGGATGAAGCTGTGAGTGATGGAGTCAGTATCAACCGCTCATCCTCAGGACCTCAGGAGTTTACAATCTAGAGGAGCAGAGGGCCCGGCTCACAGGAGTTTACAATCTTGAGGAGCAGAGGGTCCGGCTCACAGGAGTTTACAATCTAGAGGAGCAGAGGGCCCGGCTCACAGGAGCTTACAATCTAGAGAAGAGGGTCCGGCTCACAGGAGCTTACAATCTAGAGGAGCAGAGGGCCGGCTCACAGGAGTTTACAATCTTGAGGAGCAGAGGGTCCGGCTCACAGGAGTTTACAATCTAGAGGAGCAGAGGGCCCGGCTCACAGGAGCTTACAATCTAGAGGAGCAGAGGGCCCGGCTCACAGGAGCTTACAATCTAGAGGAGCAGAGGGTCCGGCTCACAGGAGCTTACAATCTAGAGGAGCAGAGGGCCCGGCTCACAGGAGCTTACAATCTAGAGGAGCAGAGGGCCCGGCTCACAGGAGCTTACAATCTAGAGGAGCAGAGGGTCCGGCTCACAGGAGCTTACAATCTAGAGGAGCAGAGGGTCCGGCTCACAGGAGTTTACAATCTAGAGGAGCAGAGGGTCCGGCTCACAGGAGTTTACAATCTAGAGGAGCAGAGGGTCCGGCTCACAGAAGCTTACAATCTAGAGGAGCAGAGGGCCCGGCTCACAGGAGTTTACAATCTAGAGGAGCAGAGGGTCCGGCTCACAGAAGCTTACAATCTAGAGGAGCAAGGGCCCGGCTCACAGGAGTTTACAATCTAGAGGAGCAGAGGGTCCGGCTCACAGGAGCTTACAATCTAGAGGAGCAGAGGGCCCGGCTCACAGGAGCTTACAATCTAGAGGAGCAGAGGGTCCGGCTCACAGGAGCTTACAATCTAGAGGAGCAGAGGGCCCGGCTCACAGGAGCTTACAATTTAGAGGAGCAGAGGGTCCGGCTCACAGGAGCTTACAATCTAGAGGAGCAGAGGGTCCGGCTCACAGGAGTTTACAATCTAGTAGGGATGTGCGTTTCGGGTTTCGAAATTTCGGAATTTTCACGAAATTTCCCGATTCGTGTTTTCGGATGCGGCCGAATTTCCGAAAAATTTTAGATCCGAAAATGTCAGATCCGAAATGTTTTCCGAGCCGAAACGAAAATTTTCGGATTTTTCGAATGGACTTGAAATGTGTCAAACGAGGAGAACAGATTTTCCGGAAAACGAAAATTTTCCGAAAAACGAAAATTTTTTGAAAAACGAAAATTTTGTGAAAACGAAAATTTCTGAAAAACGAAAAGTTTGTAAAAACGAAAATTTCTGAAAAACGAAAATTTTTCGAAAAAACGAAAAGTCGATACAAAAAACGGGCAAAATGACACGAAAATACGAAAAATGGTCGATATTCCGAAAAATGTGCAATTCCGAAAAACGAAAATTTTTCGAAAAAACGAAAAGTCGATACAAAAAACGGGCAAAATGACACGAAAATACGAAAAATGGTCGATATTCCGAAAAATGTGCAATTCCGAAAAACGAAAATTTCCGAAATTACGAAAAGTCGATACAAAAACCGAGCACAGTGACACGAAAATACGAAAAATGGTCGAAATTCCGAAAAAAAATGTACCCGAAAAACGTGCCGAACCGAATCGAATCGAAACCGAAATCGGTCGAAACGGGCCGAATCGAAAAGTTGAAAAATCCGAAAAATCGAACCGAATCGAACCGAAAAAAAAATCGGTGCACAAGCCTACAATCTAGAGGAGCAGAGGGTCCGGCTCACAGGAGTTTACAATCTAGAGGAGCAGAGGGTCCGGCTCACAGGAGTTTACAATCTAGAGGAGCAGAGGGCCCGGCTCACAGGAGCTTACAATTTAGAGGAGCAGAGGGCCCGGCTCACAGGAGCTTACAATCTAGAGGAGCAGAGGGCCCGGCTCACAGGAGTTTACAATCTAGAGGAGCAGAGGGTCCGGCTCACAGGAGTTTACAATCTAGAGGAGCAGAGGGCCCGGCTCACAGGAGTTTACAATCTAGAGGAGCCGAGGGTCCGGCTCACAGGAGCTTACAATCTAGAGGAGCAGAGGGCCCGGCTCACAGGAGCTTACAATCTAGAGGAGCAGAGGGTCCGGCTCACAGGAGCTTACAATCTAGAGGAGCAGAGGGCCCGGCTCACAGGAGTTTACAATCTAGAGGAGCAGAGGGTCCGGGCGTCCGGCTCACAGGAGTTTACAATCTAGAGGAGCAGAGGGTCCGGCTCACAGGAGTTTACAATTTAGAGGAGCAGAGGGTCCGGCTCACAGGAGCTTACAATCTAGAGGAGCAGAGGGTCCGGCTCACAGGAGTTTACAATCTAGAGGAGCAGAGGGTCCGGCTCACAGGAGTTTACAATCTAGAGGAGCAGAGGGTCCGGCTCACAGGAGCTTACAATTTAGAGGAGCAGAGGGTCCGGCTCACAGTAGTTTACAATCTAGAGGAGCAGAGCCCGGCTCACAGGAGCTTACAATCTAGAGGAGCAGAGGGTCCGCTCACAGGAGTTTACAATCTAGAGGAGCAGAGGGCCCGGCTCACAGGAGCTTACAATCTAGAGGAGCAGAGGGCCCGGCTCACAGGAGTTTACAATCTAGAGGAGCAGAGGCCCGGCTCACAGGAGTTTACAATCTAGAGGAGCAGAGGGTCCGGCTCACAGGAGTTACAATCTAGGGAGCAGAGGGCCCGGCTCACAGGAGCTTACAATTTAGAGGAGCAGAGGCCCGGCTCACAGGAGTTTAACAATCTAGAGGAGCAGAGGGTCCAGCTCACAGGAGTTTACAATCTAGAGGAGCAGAGGGTCCGGCTCACAGGAGCTTACAATCTAGAGGAGCAGAGGGCCCGGCTCACAGGAGTTTACAATCTAGAGGAGCAGAGTGGCCCGGCTCACAGGAGCTTACAGAAGGGCCCGGCTCACAGGCAGCTTACAATCTAGAGGAGCAGAGGGTCCGGCTCACAGGAGTTTACAATCTAGAGGAGCAGAGGGTCCGGCTCACAGGAGTTTACAATCTAGAGGAGCAGAGGGCCGGCTCACAGGAGCTTACAATCTAGAGGAGCAGAGCCCGGCTCACAGGAGTTTACAATCTAGAGGAGCAGAGGTCCGGCTCACAGGAGCTTACAATCTAGAGGAGCAGAGGGCCCGGCTCACTGGAGCTTACAATCTAGAGGAGCAGAGGGTCCGGCTCACAGGAGTTTACAATCTAGAGGAGCAGAGTGCCCGGCTCACAGGAGCTTACAATCTAGAGGAGCAGAGGGTCCGGCTCACAGGAGTTTACAATCTAGAGGAGCAGAGGGTCCGGCTCACAGGAGTTTACAATCTAGAGGAGCAAGGGCCCGGCTCACAGGAGCTTACAATCTAGAGGAGCAGAGGCCCGGCTCACAGGAGTTTACAATCTAGAGGAGCAGAGGGTCCGGCTCACAGGAGTTTACAATCTAGAGGAGCAGAGGGTCCGGCTCACAGGAGCTTACAATCTAGAGAGAGCAGAGGGCCCGGCTCACAGGAGTTTACAATCTAGAGGAGGCAGAGGTCCGGCTCACAGGAGTTACAATCTAGAGGAGCAGAGGGTCCGGCTCACAGGAGCTTACAATCTAGAGGAGCAGAGGGCCCGGCTCACAGGAGTTTACAATCTAGAGGAGCAGAGGGTCCGGCTCACAGGAGCTTACAATCTAGAGGAGCAGAGGGTCCGGCTCACAGGAGTTTACATCTAGAGGAGCAGAGGGCCGGCTCACAGGAGCTTACAATCTAGAGGAGCAGAGGGTCCGGCTCACAGGAGCTTACAATCTAGATGAGCAGAGGGTCCGGCTTACAATCTAGAGGAGCAGAGGGTCCGGCTTACAATCTAGAGGAGCAGAGGGCCCGGCTCACAGGAGCTTACAATCTAGAGGAGCAGAGGGTCCGCTCACAGGAGCTTACAATCTAGAGGAGCAGAGGGTCCGGCTCACAGGAGTTTACAATCTAGAGGAGCAGAGGGTCCGGCTCACAGGAGCTTACAATCTAGAGGAGCAGAGGGCCCGGCTCACAGGAGCTTACAATCTAGAGGAGCAGAGGGCCCGGCTCACAGGAGCTTACAATCTAGAGGAGCGCAGAGATCCGGCTCACAGGAGCTTACAATCTAGAGGAGCAGAGGACCCAGCTCACAGGAGTTTACAATCTGAGGAGCAGAGGGTCCGGCTCACAGGAGCTTACAATCTAGAGCAGCAGAGGGCCCGCTCACAGGAGCTTACAATCTAGAGGAGCAGAGGGTCCGGCTCACAGGAGCTTACAATCTAGAGGAGCAGAGGGCCCGGCTCACAGGAGCTTACAATCTAGAGGAGCAGAGGCCCGGCTCACAGGAGCTTACAATCTAGAGGAGCAGAGGATCCGGCTCACAGGAGCTTACAATCTAGAGGAGCAGAGGACCCAGCTCACAGGAGTTTACAATCTAGAGGAGCAGAGGGTCCGGCTCACAGGAGCTTACAATCTAGAGCAGCAGAGGGCCCGGCTCACAGGAGCTTACAATCTAGAGGAGCAGAGGGCTTGACTTGGTGAGCTATAGAGACATTGTCTCCTGACACAAGGAGCAGGTGATTAAAGTATTGGAAAGTATCGAGACATTAGGAAAGTAGACAATCCTTGTTCCTCCACCGGTCAGAAGGTCCCTCTGATCTCACGTGAACCCCTGTCTGGAGAAGTTTGGTCTAATGTCTTTATAAAAGTATCTGTCTTGCTCCTGTCTCTTCCTGTCGCTGCTTCACATGTCGACACATCATGAAACAAATCTGAGGACGTTTCGTGCGTTTCTTTTTCTGAGTTGTGACAGTGACATCCTGAAAGTACCGGAAGCGTCTGCTGAGGACATCGCCCGCCACTTAATCCGGAGTGCGACAAGAAGCCGGTGAAGCGCGCCAGCGACTGCTGCGAGATCACAAAGGCTTCCTGATATCTTCCAAAAAAAGATGACACCTCGTTCAGAGGAAACCTTGGACAGGAGACAAGTGAGGAGCCGAGATACAACCATCTGTCTGTCATGGAAGTAAACAGGGTTTGCCGACTCCCACCTGTCACTAAGTCAGCTCCGCGTCCCGGCTTGTGTCCTGACTTAATACGGATCCGCCTGCCACATTTTCACTTCAAACTCGGCTCATGTGGGGCTTCCCGCTGCCTCCGCGAGAGACAACTCCAACGCCATCCTGCGCGCCGTGCACCGCGTTCTGCAATCTCGTTAACAAATACAAATTGATTAGATTAATAACCGTGGCATCTCCCCGGGACGCCGGCCGGCGCCGCTTCATCTGCCGCGCTTTGAAATGAAGAATAAACACGGATATTCTGTATTTATTCATTTCTCTTGAGGTGACCCCCGCCCCCCCCAAACACAAAGACACACACACACGCACACACACGCACACGCACACACACACGCGTGCTGCGGTTAAGAGAATCGCAGGTTCCTCCAAGATGCAAAGAACGTTCTCTGGCGCTTTCATTTCGGAGTCTCGGCAGGATCGCAGAGGACGTGATTATTTTTACATTTTGTTTTCAACGTGTCGGAATAAGAAACAAAGCGACACCGAGATCTGTAAATAGAACGGCGACATTATGTGTAATGTAACGAAACAGCAGGAAAAGGAACATTTTATCTAAAAACAGCAGCAGTGATAATAAAAAAACACTACGCACAAACGAGGAATGAGTAACCGGGAAGCGACGCCTTCCACCGGGTCATTATACCGGACACTGACGGTATCCGTAAACATTAGAGGCGAGCATTCGTTTCGTAACAAATCGCAATTAGTTTATATGTATTTCAGAAGCACTTCCCAAATAACGATTTGATTGCGTCCGAAAACTAAACGGAATATAATGAATTTGATTCGTTATACGGTTTCTCAAGAGAACCGTTGATTAAATGATTCCTGAGCAGGATTTGTTTTATTTAGTGATCCAAAATTTGAGTCGATATCAAATCGATCCAAACATACAAGTACTAAAGCAAGCGACATAATGTAACGAATCAGATTAGTTTGACTGTTACACAAAAGCACCCTGTCCCTGTAAATTGGCCAGTGGTGCTGAATAGGCTTGTGCACCGATTTTTTTTTTTTCCGGTTCGATTCGATTTGTTCGGATGTTTAAACTTTTTGATTCGGCTCGTTTCGACCGATTTCTGTTTCGATTCGGTTCGGTTCGTTTTTTCGTGTACATTTTTTTTCGGAATATCGACCATTTTTCGTATTTTCGTGTCACTTTGCTCGTTTTTTGTATCGACTTTTCGTGATTTCGGAAATTTTCGTTTTTTCGGAACTTCTGTTCTCCTCGTTTTCAAAGTGTCTACGATAATTCTGGCGATTCTATCGTATTTTTTTTTTATTAAATAAAGATCAAATCATGAATAGAGCAAAAATAAATTTCGATTTGACACATTTCAAGTCCATTCGAAAATTCCGAAAATATTTCGTTTTGGCTCGGAAAACTTTTCGGATCTGCCATTTTCGGATCTAAAAATTTTCGGAAAATCGGCCGCATCCGAAAACACGAATCGGGAAATTTCGTGAAAATTCTGAAATTCCGAAACCCGAAACGCACATCCCTAGTGCTGAATCTGTTGTCAGCACCACAGGCCAATGGACAGCTCAACATTTAACCCTTTTGTTTGCCTTTTAACAGCAGGATTTGATTTATTGGGACTTTATTTAGTGATCCGGAATTCAAATCGATATTGAATCGATCCCAACTTACAATGGGGTTTTTAATGATCCGATATACCAAATGAAACAAAAGAATGAAAACAAAATTATTTTGAAACTAAACGAATTTGTGTCGCTGCTTTGCATTTCGTTTCACATCAGCGATTCCATTTCCTGGAAAATTCAGTGACTTCACTATCGAATAGAGGTGTGCACGGCTGACAAATTCGTTTCGTTTTAAAATAATTTCGTTTTCGAATTTCGTTTTCTGTTTGGTATATTGGATGATTAAGAAACCCCATTGTAAGTTGGGGCTTGTAATGGGGCTTACTTCGTTTCGTGTTCCATTTTTGGATCGATTCGATAGTCGATATCGATTCGATATATAAATTTGAATTTCTGATCACTAAATAAAACCTCCAAATAATCAATTTTTTCCATTAAAAGACAAGCTGGGTATAAATATTAAGCTGTCTCACAGATTAGCAGATCTAGTCAAAGAAAGGTGAACCTCAGGAGAATGACTGGAGAAGTGAAAATTATAGGTCAAAATAGCCAAACCAGAAAAATTCCCCCATTTATCTCACTTTCCAAATCGGCTTTTGGTCTAGATTGTTCTCTTTCTCCTGCCAGTTCTCCTGAGTTTCACTTTTCTCTGAATAACCCTGCTAGTGCCAAAGGGTAATTAACAGGGACGGGTGCTTGTGAAACAAAATTAATTAGTTTCATAAAGTCGTTTGCTGACTGTATACTTTTATTGTATGTGTTTTAATTTAAGATCAGTTCGATAGTTGATATATCAATTTGATATTGATTCGATAGTTGATATCGATTCAAATTACGATCACTAAATAAAACTCCAATTAATCACATTTTTGAAACCGTATAAGGATTTAAATTCGTTAGATACCACTTTGTTTCGTTTCGCTTCAAATTCGGATCAAATCAATTTGTTAATTCATATTTTGGAAGTACTTCCGAAATAACAAAATTCATAGCGATATTCCAATTCGTTACACAACGATTGCACACCTCTACAATCGCACATTCACCGTATTTTGCTGAAATTGGAGTCGCCGCAGCAGGTACCGAACGTTGGCAGAAAGCGCTGATAATAAGCACCAAATTAGCTTCGTCATAATTCACCGAACAGAAAAAAAAAGGTTTCGTATTCTCCTAATAGGATGTTAAACCAATGAAAATGTAGTAAAAATGTGTCTAAATAATAAAAAGGTCCCTTAAAAAAAAATAATAAAAATGATCTGTTACAAAATTTAAAAAAATCTTTAAAAAAAAATAGTTTTTTGGAAAAAATAAAAATAATAAATGGTCTGTAATTAAAATCAATTTAATTAAATCTGATTAATCCTGTCGAATTGAAATCAACGAAAATCAGGTCATTTCACTGCGATTTCGGCACAATTCGGTTTTCTGTGAATTTGACAAATCGCTAGTTCTCTATGGGACGATTTTTAAGTGCTGCCGAATAGCTTCGAAAAAAGGCAAAACATGCCGTATTTCACTGTCAATTTGCCTGTATTTGATGAACTGACACTATATGAATAGACGAATTGCCCACGAACTTGCAGATCTGGTGAAATTCAGTGGGCGATTCGTGGCAAATTCAGACATTAATGGATAACCCCACCAGTGTTACTGTATCACATCCCTTGACCCTGGCCACCAGCTGATGGTGGTTTACCAATACAACACTGACCCCTGTTGGTCGGCCTCGGTAAAGCCGAGCAATAAAAGTCATCACTTTAAATAAAGGTCAGGACTAGTTATTATTAAAAATAATATTTTTATGAAAGTATTTTTACTTAATGTAGCATTATTGATGTAACGCTGGGGTCACTGTTCTTATACTCTGGCTTTATGGACCTGGACATGAAGAAGATATTGATGTCTCTGCTGCATTCCTCTCAGCTAAATTTCCTCATTCTTTTCACCTCCCATTGTCTCACTGCCCCTTTTTTCTCACCTCCCATTGTCTCACTGCCCCTTTTTATCCCCTCCCATTGTCTCACTGCCCCTTTTTATCCCCTCCCATTGTCTCACTGGCCCTTTTTATCCCCTCCCATTGTCTCACTGCCCCTTTTTCTCACCTCCCATTGTCTCACTGCCCCTTTTTCTCCCCTCCCATTGTCTCACTGCCCCTTTTTCTCACCTCCCATTGTCTCACTGCCCCTTTTTCTCCCCTCCCATTGTCTCACTGCCCCTTTTTTCTCACCTCCCATTGTCTCACTGCCCCTTTTTTCTCACCTCCCATTGTCTCACTGCCCCTTTTTTCTCACCTCCCATTGTCTAACTGCCCCTTTTTTCTCACCTCCCATTGTCTCACTGCCCCTTTTTTCTCACCTCCCATTGTCTCACTGCCCCTTTTTTCTCACTCCCATTGTCTCACTGCCCCTTTCTTCAGACATACACCTCTCCTTATCTCATTGTGTTGGTGCTATAGCTTTTTCATTGGGCCTATTTTGGTTTATGAGGCTGGAGCTGCAGCTCCATTAGTCACTATGTCAGTCCAGCCCTCCTTATACGTATGGGTCATTTTTGACCCATAGTTGCATTCCTTGGTGCGCGCTAAGGCCGTGCCAATTTTGGACCCTATTAATGTCAATATTTTGAGGCGAGTTAAGGTTCCATCCATTTTTCTCCTAATTCCGGTGTCTTTTTTTTTTTAATGTGGTGACTTTTCTTACTTGACTTTACCATGGGTTGACCTAAGGGGTAACTCTTCTAGACTTGTGCACCGATTTTTTTTTCGGTTCGATTCGGTTCGTTCGTATTTTGTAAATTTTTGTTTCGGCTCGTTTCGGCAGATTTCCGTTTCGGTTCGTATCGACTTTTTCGTAATTTCGGAAATTGTCGTGTTTTTCGGAACGTCTGTTCTCCTCGTTTCAAAGTGTCTATTCGTTTTGACGTAAACTAATGGTTTTTCGGATCCGATATTTCTGTCGACACGATAATTCTGTCGATACGATAATTCTGCCATTGAGATTTCTCATGTTTTACAAGAAGGATACATTGAGATGGGAATGATACAAAATTACAGAATCAGCGATATAACCGAAAAATATGTTGTCCGAAATTACTGAAATGGAACCGAAATCCGGAATGGAGCCGAAATTACGAATGGAACAAAAATGATTTTCGATTTTACACATTTCTAGTCCATTCGAAAATTCCGAACAAATTTTCGTTTCGTTCGTTTCGTAAATTTTCGGAGAATTCGGATCTGAAAATTTTCGGAAAATCGGCTGAATCCGAATGCACGAATCGGGAAATTTCGTTAAAATTCCAAAATTCCGAAACCCGAAATGCACATCCCTAGACTCTTCCGCTAGAACAACTGAGCTTCTCATGACTGTACTGTGATGGTGCCGCGTTACTGTATTGCTTCCCGTGGAGGTAACGCTGCACATTCCTCCTGGCCGTCCCCCTCTGTTCTCCTTGCTCTGCTCATAGGGATCAGCCTCTTACAAGTGTCTTTTATTTCGTTTTTTCCCGTCTCTGTCAATGATTGAAGCTTTTTAGTCTCCTTGTGTTTATTAAATCTAAACCGGTTGAAATCAAAGAACTGACTGAAACGTAGAGCCTGGAGCTTCTTGAACTGAACCCCAAAGTGTACGGAGCGGACTCCATGAATGCTCTTACTGCTGCCACCACCACCACCTTTATCCCCAGTTATTTAACACATGGTGGAGACCAGCTACGTTCATAATTTCCATTTAATTACGGGGATCCAGGATTATCAGGAAGTGGAGGGTGTGGAGGGACGCAGAGTGTCATGGAAGAGCCAGGAGGGACATAAAGGGTGCAAAGCAATGTGGAGAGCCAAGGGACGTAGAGGTTGTGGAGGGACATGGGGGGGGTGGAGGAGTGATGTGGAGGTCGCCCAGAGATGTAGAGGGGCAAGGAGGGAAAAGGAGTGGTGGGGAGGAATGTGAGGGCTGAGGAGAGAAGTGGAGAGGTCCAGAGGTTGGTGGAGGGTGCAGAAGGATGTGGAGGACTGTGGAGGGCCATGGTTTGGTGCAGAGGGACATTGGTGGAAGGTGGAGTGATGTGAAGGGATACAGAAGGGCAGGGAGGGTGTGGAGGGACGTGGGTGTGTGTGGAGGAGCGTGGAGGGACGTGGGTGTGTGTGGAGGAGTGTGGAGGGACATGGATGGGTGTGGAGGTATGTGGAGGAACATGGGGAAGGTGGGGTGATGTGGAGGTCACAGAGGGAAGTGGAGGAATGTGGATGGGCATGTTGGGATGCAGAGGGGCACAGAGGGTTGTGGAGGCATGTGAAGGGACATAGAGGGGCTTGGAAGGCAGAGGGACGTGGAGGGACATGGAGTGGCGCAGAGGGAAGTGGAGAGATTTGGGGGGTGGAGAGACGTGGAGGTCGCAGAGAGATATGGAGTGGCGCAGATGGAAGTGGAGTGGTGAGGTGGAGGGATGTGGGGGGGTTGAGAGACATGGAGGTTGCAGAGAGACATGGAGTGAAGCAGAGGGCAATTTTGTGTTGTGGAGGTACTTGGGGGAGTTGGAGGTATGTGGAGGTCACAGAGGGACATGGAGTGGCGCAGAGGGAAGTGGAGAGATGTGGAGTGGAGAGGAGGGATGTGGAGAGACGTGGAGGTCACAGACGGATGTGGAGTGGCGAGGAGGGATGTGGAGTGGTGAGGAGGGATATGGGGATGGAGAGACGTGGAGGTCACAGGGAAGTGGAGTGGCGAGGAGGGATGTGGGGGGTGGAGAGACATGGAGGTCACAGAGGGAAGTGGAGGAATGTGGATGGGCATGGAGGGATGGAAAGGGGCACGGAGGGTTGTGGAGGCATGTGAAGGGACATAGAGGGGCTTGGAAGGCAGAGGGACGTGGAGGGACATGGAGTGGCGCAGAGGGAAGTGGAGAGATGTGAGGGTGGAGAGACGTGGAGGTTGCAGAGAGATATGGAGTGAAGCAGAGGGCAATTTTGTGTTGTGGAGGTTCTTGGGGGAGTTGGAGGTATGTGGAGGTCACAGAGGGACATGGAGTGGCGCAGAGAGATGTGGAGGGATGTGGAGTGTTGAGGAGGGATGTGGAGGTCGAGGAGGGATGCGGAGTGGCGAGGAGGGATGCAGAGTGGCGAGGAGGGATGCGGAGTGGCGAGGAGGGATGCGGAGTGGCGAGGAGGGATGCGGAGTGGCGAGGAGGGATGCGGAGTGGCGAGGAGGGATGTGGAGGTGGAGAGACGTGGAGGTCGCAGAGGGAAGTGGAGTGGTGAGGTGGAGGGATGTGGGGTGGGTTGAGAGACATGGAGGTTGCAGAGAGACATGGAGTGAAGCAGAGGGCAATTTTGTGTTGTGGAGGTACTTGGGGGAGTTGGAGGTATGTGGAGGTCACAGAGGGACATGGAGTGGCGCAGAGGGAAGTGGAGAGATGTGGAGGGATGTGGAGTGGCGAGGAGGGATGCGGAGTGGCGAGGAGGGATGCGGAGTGGCGAGGAGGGATGTGGAGTGGCGAGGAGGGATGTGGAGTGGCGAGGAGGGATGTGGAGTGACGAGGAGGGATGCGGAGTGGCGAGGAGGGATGCGGAGGTCACAGAGGGAAGTGGAGTGGCGAGGTGGGATGTGGGGGTGGAGAGACGTGGAAGACGCAGAGAGATATTGAGTGGCGCAGAGGAACATTGAAGGTTGTGGAGGTAATTGGGGGAGGTGGAGGTCAAAGAGGGACATGGTGTGGATGGAAGTGGAGAAATGTGGAAGGCCAGTTCAGGGAGGCTGAGTGATTTGGTGGATGTAGAGGGACCCCCGGGACGTGCTGCATGGCCTGCATCTCGCATTGATCACGTTGCTCCATGAGATGAATTGCTCTCACCTTATTATCTGATTACTTGCTCTTTTATACAATGTTTTCACACTGTTTGATCTTTATCACTTTTAATTTAAATCCCTCGCTGTTCCCAGGAGCACCAGGAGCTCAATCACCCAATAAACATGAGAAGACTTTCTCCTATGATTCCAAAGCAATTTTCTTAAGAGGAGCCTGGACGAGGAACATTGACTCGCTTTGACCTAATCCTTTCTCGCTTTGACTTGTGTAACCCTCTTCTGGTTAACTTCCCTGACTCCATTGCTGGTCCCTGTGGGGCACGGGTGTCATTAACGCCCGGAATATGTGCAGAGCGCGAGGACGTGTCCTGATAATTCACATTACGTGGGTTTAATATAGATACAAAGTAACGGAATATTATCCGCGTCTTCTATAAACGCTGCCAGGGTTTATTGGCTTTTATTCCTCGTATCCACCATTTTTTTGTTCATTTTTCTCTGATTTGATTAAATACATTCTGAAAAAGGCGTTTTATGGAAATGACTTCTTCCCATGATCCCTTGCCACGCTCACATCATGGCGGCGTCTTCGCATATAACCTCTACCGACTCGGTTGTGCTCCTGGACTCCTGCAGATCTCGGCTCTTGATCCCAACAAAGGGGTTACTGGGGGGGGGGTGAATCTGCAAAACAGGAGCTCACTATCAAAAATGATATTGTCCTGGAGGATCATGGGAAAAGATTTCAGATATTTAAATATTAACATTAGTAGGAAAAACTAGGGAGAAATGGAGGAAAAAAATGGAAATTCCGGCTCGTACCTGTCGCGTGTTAGAATAAAAAGTACCCTCATTGCCCCGGCTCGTCTTTAAATGCCTCCACCCCTGACGTCTCTCCTCTGATTGGCCAGTTGGCTGTTGTCACTGCTTTCTGTCGCCTTGTTGCTTCTTCTCCCGTCTTGCCGGGTGTTTTTATTCCTCTCCTTTGTGCTGATCCCTCACACAGTATATCTTCGTCAGAGCTCGGACTCGACGCTCCAGCAGCACCGCGGCCTCGGGTTTGATGGCTGGAATCCCCCAGGTCCCTGGACGCGGCGGCCGGGCTCTTAATGAGGAGCTCGGCGCGTAATTAAAATGACGGGATATAGAAAAATGAACTGCTTTCCAGAAGCTTTCAACTTAAACAAATGGACTTCTCTGTGCCGGACACGGAGGGGACAGCCGGGTAATGATGTCACAAGATTAATGACCTCTCCGAGAAGCTGCATAGACTCCAGCGTCGGTTCATTATAGCGTTAACCCCTCGGTGGCCGGGGCTGTGAGACGCGGCTCCCGGCAGCCAATTTGCCAGCTCCTCTTCTGAAGGTGCTGTATTAGGAGGGACGGCGAGTGATTTCCCGTCTGGTTTAAGTGCGCCCGCGGGAGTGTTTATAAATCGGAATCGCGCACTTAAAGCCGCGCACAAAAAATAACATAAAATCCAGCGTTCGGGAGTGATTACCGCTGCGTTATGATTTGAAGCCGGTTTGGTGGGCACCTTCTCAATGCCGGTATTTTAGTGACAAGGTATCTTCGTGCACTCTCACAGCAGCCCAATGTCATTTATGACCCTCCATCACCAGAAACGTCTCTCAAAAACCACCAGGCTCATCATCCACCTCCCAAAAGACCTTGATGCTCCCTCCAGTCTCGGTTCCTACATGTCCCTTATGTCCTCGGGGTGTCATGTCCTCATTCTATTCCTCAGACATGTTCCTCTGAGCTCTTCGACGCTCAGCTGCCTCTCTGTCCGTTTCCCCCTAGTCTCTAATGTCTCTGTCCTCACGGTCCATGCTACCCCTCAGATCCCTGAGACATGTTCCTCCATACGTTTTGTCTCCTAGTCATCATGTCATCTCTCTATATGTCTTCACGGTCCATGCTACCCCACAGATCCCTGTCACATGTTCCTCTGCACTCTTTCTCCTAGTCGTCTGTTTTTCTATCTCCTGGTCTCTAATGATTATGTCTCTGTATTTCCTCACGGCCCATATTACCCTCAGAATTCTCAGTCATGTTCCTCCACGCTCTTTGTCTCCTAGTTGTCTCTGTATGTCTTCAGAGTCCATGCTATCCATCAGATATTTATTTTCCTCCACGCTCTTTGTGTCCTAACCGTCTCTCTGTTTCTTTCTATCCTAGTTGCTACTGTCTCCATATGTCCTCATGGTCCATGCTATCCCTCAGACATGTTCCTCTGCACTCTTTGTCTCCTAGTTGTCTCTGTTTCCCGCTTTCCTAGTTTCTATTGTCTCTGCCCTCTTGGCCCATGCTATCCCTTAGCTCCCATAGACATGTTCCTGGCTGTTTTTCCCTGGCTGTCTTGATTCCATTGACCACCAGGAGCAGTCTCTGTTCCATGGTCTCCTTGCCCTCTTTCATACACCTCTCAAAGTCTTTCTTCCCTCAACGACTCTCATTCTCCTTCCACCACAGACCGTCATCTTCTGAACTTCCAGCCATTCTTCTGGTTTCTCTTTACATTCTTATCTCAACCTTTCTTCATTGATGTCCCCCTCGATCCAGTCTCCTCCATTCTCCTATTCTTTACCCCTCCCCCGGCTCTCTGTATCCTCATATCTGAACCGTTATCCATTGCTGCTTTTCATTGTCTCCAGTGGCTCTTCGTTACCGTTGCCTCTCTCCATGTCTCTGTGTATGACAATGTTGCTCTCTCCCTCCTCTCCTCCTGTTTTCTTCCAGTACTCTGACCCCCCATTCCCCCGTGCTCTTCTCACTATCCCCCCTCTTCTAAGAGATCCATTGAATACATCCATTTCTTCTCCAGAATCTTCATCCTATGGTTTATAGAAGTTGAGCTTCTACAAGGGTCCTTCAAGGAGAAACCTCTTTTATGTCTTAAAGGACCTGGCCACATTTTGTCGTTTTGTCCCTGGGGTTATTACATCATATTGATGTATCTACAGCATCACATCTAACCACGATGAGCGCAAGCTCTTCACCCAAGAGAAAGCCTCGGGTAGACCCTGACTGACCTGTAATGAGGCCTCTGTGATCTGGTCAAGCTGCAGAGTATGGCAGCTGGGTCTCACCTGGCCCAATATGGCTTTATCACACAAAATACCCAAAACAGAAGGTCAAAAACACCAACAACAGGCAGTGTTAACACCGGCCTCCGCTTCACTCAGCCGGTTAGAGGCGAATGCTACAAAGCGACGTATAAAAGCACATTGGGCGAGTGGAAAACCATCAGGACACACATCGAAGCCAACTTTCCAAAGCCTTATCTGCTCCTACAGATTAATGCAGGGATGGGCCACCTTGGACCTCCAGACATTTTTTAACTACATTTCCCACCAGGCTGTCCCTCGTGAGTAGCAGAGCATCATGGAAGATGTAGTTCCAAAATATCCAGAGGGCCAAGGCTGCCCATCCCTGCCTTGATGTATATTTCATGGATTATCCAGACACAAACCCTGCATCTCCTGTACTTCAAGGAAAGGACAGCGTAGGTTTAGTCCTAAAATTTGATCGTGCGGAAGCTAACAGAGCTGGCGGAGCATGAAGCGCTCGGAACATGGAGACTGAAAAGACTCTTCTTTGAAGGTCACAAGTGCTTGACTGGTGCTCAGCTTGAGATGACATGCAAAAGGCAGAAGAATACTAAGAGCGCTAGACATAGGTGTCCGTCACCCCCCCCCCTCCCAACGTCAACCTCCAATCTCAGAATTAGGTTTACAACAAAAGGTTAAAGTGATACTTTGTGTAAACACTGAACAGATCGTGATAATGGTGGCTGTGAAAGATTTCAGCACCCAACTGGGTCACTTCTAATGCTGCTCCCTTTGCCGGACATCCCTCCTCCTACCAACAATCTTTCATGCCTTCTCCAGCCCTTAGCCAAAGCTTAAGGCTGGGTGCAATGAAGGAGTGGTGAAAGCAATATATATAAATATATATAAATATAAAACAAGAGAAATCGCAATGTATCCTTCCTGGGAAAATACTTATATATATATATATTTTTTTTTTTTATAAAGTATTTTCCCAGGAAGGATACATTGCGATTTCTCTGGTTTTCAAGTATGTCCTGGGTGGCGAGTATGTACCGTTAGGTGTCTTGCCTAAGGACACTTACTGGAGAGGTGCTCTGGTCGGGATCGAACCTGTGTCTCCACAGTCTCTCCCCACGGTTATAGAGCAGTGATGTTACCTCTACTCCACCCAGCCGGCACATATTCCCAAGAAATGAGGCAGCACACCGTACTGGAGTAAAACCGACAGAAAGACTTTAAACATATGAAGCTAATATATAGACCTGTGCAATTCGTTTAGTCCCGACTTCCGAATCCAAATTCGGACAAAAAAACACAATTTTTGGATTTCGGGAGCATTTCCGAAAATGTAATATATCAGCTGTCCAAATTTTCGGATCAATCCTATGTTTCACTTTCAGGAGTCAGGACCATGACTAAGGCTCGCGGAGCTCTCCGTGGTTCTGACACAATGTATCCAATTCTTTGCTGAACGCAGACGGACTGTGAGAAAATAGTACAGCTACGTTCAGCAAAGAAAAAAACACACCTCGTTATTACATTTAAAATAAATTCTGAAACCTTAAAATCAACCCAAAAAAATCCAGAAAAAAAAAAAATCAACAAAATGGCTTATTGCTGCAAGTGAAAAAACAATAAGGTTTAATAAAAATGGCGCAGATAATGTGTAGATGATCGGTCTTGGGTAGCAGCAAGGGCACAAACGCAAACTCCCATGTGCGAATAGTCAATAGATAAAGTAGTAAGTAGAGTCCTCGCGCTTACACCAAGTGTCCAGTGAGTAATACTTCAAGATGATTTATTTCTGAGCCCCATTTAGGCTAGGGACAGATGAGCGCATTTTCTGCGGCCACCGTCAAAATGTACGTCGATGCGTGCGCACGCATTTTTTCACGGAATACGCTTAAGTGGTCAGACGATGCGCAATTCTGGACGTATTTCATGACGATGGGTGAAAAGAAGTCTAGGGAAATCCGGCTGTTTGAACGTTATGTTGGCCGCACACTAGCAGCGTCTGACATCTCCTAATCACACACACACGCTGCTATGCGGCCGCAGCGCACTCTGTACGTCAGTACCAGCGGTTTAACGTTCTCGAAAAAATGCGTTCATTTTCCACTTGCGTTGCGCGGCCGGACTTTTGTGCGACCGTACTTCGTATATTGGCTGTCATTGCCCGTCATCTGCTGCTAGTGCGGCCGTGATTAAGTGCGCCAGAACGCGCGTTCGCACTGCCTCAGTCTGACCCTAGCCTAAGTCGGCTCTGGACTGTATAGGCATAAATCTGTGGATGTGATCTCACCAGCCCATCCTACCAGCAACCATCCGTGGTGATAACCTGGTCCATAGATGAAGTATTGGATCCCCGGGATATGTCACAGAAAACAGGTCGGCAGGATAAAATAAAATAAAATTTATTGCAGCACTAACGCGTTTCGACCTAATTAGTCTTTATCAAAGTGCAACAAATATACATAATACAATGCAGTGTACAACGTTCATTTATACAAAAAAGATAAGGGAAATAGGCGGTGTCAAGCCACAACCTCATTAACTTAATTGGTACTAACACACCCTACTTCCAATCATTTAGAGGCGCAGCACCGGCGAGCATGCGACATACAAACGGGCGCATAATGATTGCGTCCATCTACCTCGACCCCGCCCCTCTGAGTCATCGATCGCCATTTTGGAAGAGGGAAAATGGTGTCCACGTACTGGAGTAAAACCGACAGAAAGACTTTAAACATATGAAGCTAATATATAGACCTGTGCAATTCGTTTAGTCCCGACTTCCGAATCCAAATTCGGACAAAAAACACCATTTTTGGATTTCGGGAGCATTTCCGAAAATGTAATCTATCAGCTGTCCGAATTTTCGGATCAATCCTATGTTTCACTTTCAGGAGTCAGGACCATGACTAAGGCTCGCGGAGCTCTCCGTGGTTCTGACACAATGTATCCAATTCTTTGCTGTACGCAGACGGACTGTGAGAAAATAGTACAGCTACGTTCAGCAAAGAAAAAAACACATCTCGTTATTACATTTAAAATAAATTCTGAAACCTTAAAATCAACCCAAAAAAATCCAGAAAAAAAAATCAACAAAATGGCTTATTGCTGCAAGTGAAAATAATAAACTGTTTAAGAAATATTTAATAAACAGAGGGATTTTTTTTAACAATGAAACCTATGGTGGAAAAAAGCCTTGTTTCTTTAAAATAAGTTAGGAAACCTAAACTTTAACCCAAAAAATGCCCAAAAGCCTAAAAAAAAAAAAAAAGTAAGTAAAGGAAAGTTTCATTTCAGTGGTAGTAATGTTTCCATTCTGAAATAACAAATAAAAAACTAAATACAAAATGAAAAAGTAAGGGATCCAAAAAAACGAAATGACCCGTAAAGCCAGAAAATGAATAGAGCTGAAATGACGAATCAATCCAGAATTACGAAACCACACAAAAAAAGTGAGAAATAATCCCAAACGAAAAAAAGTCCCAAAAAACAAAAAAAAAGTCTCTACTAATATATATAGTGCAAGCAGGGACCTGGAGACCAGTGGACGATGACACCCTAGTGCCCCCTCTTCACCTTCCTCTGGTGATCCACCACCCCCAGCCATAACCCTATACATTGTTTAATCCTGGAACAGCAGAGTGACATGTAATCACCGTCTGAGCAGGAGACTGAATATGTTAGATAGCGGCTAACAGCACAAACACGTAACAATCTGATAGAGCAGCAACGCCTGGCGAACACAGACCACTCAAACCGATCACCGCTGTAAAACATATTCTGTATGGGGGTGCGCGGTTGCAGTGACACATACAGTAATGATATTAGAAATAATAACATTAACATAAACACAATAACGATATTAACAATAACAACATTCACACATAACACAGATACACTTACAGGCACAGGGTGACTCGGACATAGGAGAGAGTGGGGGACAATATGACATCAAACCCACCAGAACCCACTGTCCTCCAAAAAGCAATCATGGGTCCAGTTACCCCCAGTTCCAAGTGACTACCGTCACAATGTCCACTGGATGAAGAGCCAAAAGGAAACAGGTTTCGGCTCCCTGTGTCCATAAACCCGAGTGGAATCACAATTTATGTCACGGTTAGAATGTATCGATTTATACCCTGATACTTTGTTAGTAAACATTAAGTGGAACATTCCGTGCTCGCTGCTGGTGCAGGTGATGTTTGAGTCACACGGAGCACCCGGCTGAATTTAGCAGGTCTCGCAGGAGGACGTGGTTAGTGAGGGCCACCTCAACGTTTGGCACGAAAACTCACTCAGGGGGAAAAAACCACTCACGGAGCAAAAAGTCCAGACCCCTTCAAATATTAATAAGCTCCGGACATGCGGGAGGCCGCGCGGACTGAGCTTTAAAACACATTGCACAGCAGCGAGAGCGCAGGAGCCAGCGAGATGCTGACGCGTTCCGCCCAGCGATTGATCACCTCTTGAAACCTCGTCCCAGCTTTTCCTGTCAGAACCTAAAGAAAAAACATACACGAACTGTCAGCAACACGAACCCGCCCCCCCCCCCGACACAATGTTATATTAAAGGGGGATAATATGAAATATACATCACACGCCTTAAAAGGGATTATTTTCTTCCCCGGCACAAACTTCATAGGTTTTAGGAAATAATTTGCCGGCCGCGTTTCCGCTTCCTTAGTCGCCGCAGACGGAGGCGGCTGACAGCACGTTCTGTTTCTCTTGTTTCATCAGTTTGTTTAGCGAAGCTTCTGGCGGGTTATATAGACGTGTCAGGCGCGGAGCCGGTAATAAGAGATCTCGCTGCGTCTGGCACGGCCGGTACACTAAGCGAGAACGATGTGCGATGCCTAATAAGTACAGTCTGACGCAGCAAAAGCAACAGCATCCTGATAGAAAAGGAAAAGCCAGAATTAGAAATATATATATTTATGTATCAATAAACCACCAGAAACATTTCCTGAGTCCTGTCAGAACAGATAACTGGGAGGCTATTCCATGACTCTGCTGCCCTTTCTATATCACTGTTACTGCCCCCACTGGGAGGCTATTCCATATATCTACTACCCTTTCTATATCACTGTTACTGCCCCCACTGGGAGGATATTCCATGTATCTACTACCCTTTCTATATCACTGTTACTGCCCCCACTGGGAGGCTATTCCATGTATCTACTACCCTTTCTATATCACTGTTACTGCTCCCACTGGGAGGCTATTCCATGTATCTACTACCCTTTCTATGTCACTGTTACTGCCCCCACTGGGAGGCTATTCCATGTATCTACTACCCTTTCTATGTCACTGTTACTGCCCCCACTGGGAGGCTATTCCATGTATCTACTACCCTTTCTATGTCACTGTTACTGCCCCCACTGGGAGGATATTCCATGTATCTACTACCCTTTCTATATCACTGTTACTACTGCCCCACTGGGAGGCTATTCCATGTATCTACTATCCTTTCTATATCACTGTTACTGCCCCCACTGGGAGGATATTCCATGTATCTACTACCCTTTCTATATCACTGTTACTGCTCCCACTGGGAGGCTATTCCATGTATCTACTACCCTTTCTATATCACTGTTACTGCCCCACTGGGAGGCTATTCCATGTATCTACTACCCTTTCTATATCACTGTTACTGCCCCCACTGGGAGACTATTCCATGTATCTACTACCCTTTCTATATCACTGTTACTGCCCCCACTGGGAGGCTATTCCATGTATCTACTAGCCTTTCTATATCACTGTTACTGCCCCACTGGGAGGCTATTCCATGTATCTACTACCCTTTCTTATATCACTGTTACTGCCCCCACTGGGAGGATATTCCATGTATCTACTACCCTTTCTATATCACTGTTACTGCCCCCACTGGGAGGATATTCCATGTATCTACTACCCTTTCTATATCACTGTTACTGCCCCACTGGGAGACTATTCCATGTATCTACTACCCTTTCTATATCACTGTTACTGCCCCACTGGGAGGCTATTCCATGTATCTACTACCCTTTCTATATCACTGTTACTGCCCCCACTGGAGACTATTCCATGTATCTACTACCCTTTCTATATCACTGTTACTGCCCCCAATGGGAGGCTATTCCATGTATCTACTACCTTTCTATATCACTGTTACTGCTCCCACTGGGAGGCTATTCCATGTATCTACTACCCTTTCTATATCACTGTTACTGCTCCACTGGGAGGCTATTCCATGTATCTACTACCCTTTCTTATATCACTGTTACTGCTCCCACTGGAGGCTATTCCATGTATCTACTACCCTTTCTATATCACTGTTACTGCCCCCACTGGGAGGCTATTCCATGTATCTACTACCCTTTCTATATCACTGTTACTGCCCCCAATGGGAGGCTATTCCATGTATCTACTACCCTTTCTATATCACTGTTACTGCTCCCACTGGGAGGCTATTCCATGTATCTACTACCCTTTCTATATCACTGTTACTGCTCCCACTGGGAGGCTATTCCATGTATCTACTACCCTTTCTATATCACTGTTACAGCCCCCACTGGGAGGTGTATTTCTTCTTGCTGTATTGGAAGGTGTGTAGGTCTAGACGTGGTCTTGTTTTTGATGGTTCTAAGGATACTGGCATTTTGGGGGATCCATCCCAGGCCCCCTGACAGGAGAGGTCCATGCCTGCGGTGTGTCCCGGTAGTGTTTCGATGCTGGCCGTTTCTCAGCTTTGCTCTCGATACGGTCTTGTTTGTTTGTGTGTTCATGTTGATGTTTGACTAACATCGCTTCTCTCTCGCTCATGTTCTCCTCATGTTATTCCATGGTTCTTGTGGCCATGTGTGTAACCTCCCGTGCGACCCTCCCTTCCAGATCTAGATGAACCCATTCTCACCATCCACCAGACCATTAGCGACGTGCGAGGCAGCTTCTACCAGGAGAAGACCGTGTTCCTGCGCTGCACCGTCAGCTCCAACCCGCCGGCGCGCTTCATCTGGAAACGCGGCAATGAGATCCTGTCTCACAACCAGGACAATGGCGTGGATATCTACGAGCCGCTCTACACACAGGTATGTCCCTCTCATTGCCCCCAAATCACATTGTGCTTCCAATTCCAGCTTCACCCAAAAAACATCAGATCCTCCAGGTATGGTACGAGCAGGGCTGTTACCAGAAATCCTGGGGCCCCCTATTAAACCATCGATCGGGGTCCCCTATTAAACCATCGATCGGGGCCCCCACCCCTCCCCTCGCCAAATATTTTATTAGGTTAAAAATACGGCGTTTTGCCCCAGTCTCCATATTCACCATTTTTTGCAGGAAGGGGTTAAAAACTCGGTGATACATTATTACCTGGTGGTCTGGTGTTGGAGCAATCAGCCGGTGAAGACCCCCTTGCTGTGCTGGTGCTCAATGAGGAGTCACTGACCAGACTCAGATACCTCATTCCACCAGGAGGTTTCCTGGTATCCTGGGGGTCAGTCCTGGGCAGCGAGGAGACACTCACGGGCACATATACACAATATGCCACCAGGTTCAGCTGCGGCCTGGGCCCCCTGAAATCACAGGGTCCGTTACATTGGCTGTTACCTCCTGCTGGCGGCCCTCGGCATAGAGAGTGCTGGTACCCAGTGGATCAAAGGGTTAATAATGAGGTAATGCGGGTTTAAAGGAAAAATAATGCAGAGATTGCAAGTTAAATAATACAGTAATGCAGGGATTGCAGGATGAGTAATTCAGTGTGTGGATTCATATGCTGCATTAATTATACTGCAGAGAGGAGCTTCTTCCCAGCAGTGTGTGGATTCATATGCTGCATTATTATAATGTAGAGAGTTGTTTCCCAGCAGTGTGTGGATTCATATGCTGCATTAATTATACTACAGAGAGGCGCTTCTTCCCAGCAGTGTGTGGATTCATATGCTGCATTATTATAATGTAGAGAGTTGTTTCCCAGCAGTGTGTGGATTCATATGCTGCATTAATTATACTACAGAGAGGCGCTTCCCAGCAGTGTGTGGATTCATATGCTGCATTATTATAATGTAGAGAGGTGCTTCCCAGCAGTGTGTGGATTCATATGCTGCATTAATTATACCGCAGAGAGACGCTTCCCAGCAGTGTGTGGATTCATATGCTGCATTAATTATACCGCAGAGAGGCGCTTCCCAGCAGTGTGTGGATTCATATGCTGCATTAATTATACTGCAGAGAGGTGCTTCCCAGCAGTGTGTGGATTCATACTATGCATTAATTATATCCGAGCAGAGAGGTGCTTCCCAGCAGTGTGTGGATTCATGATAATTATATGCTGCATTAATTATACACAGCAGAGAGGCGCTTCCCAGCAGTGTGTGGATTCATATGCTGCATTAATTATACCGCAGAGAGGCGCTTCCCAGCAGTGTGTGGATTCATATGCTGCATTAATTATATATGCAGAGAGAGGCGCTTCCCAGCAGTGTGTGGATTCATATGCTGCATTAATTATACCGCGCAGAGAGGCGCTTCCCAGCAGTGTGTGGATTCATATGCTGCATTTATATTATACCGCAGAGAGGCGCTTCCAGCAGTGTGTGGATTCATATGCTGCATTAATTATACTGCAGAGAGGTACTTCCCAGCAGTGTGTGGATTCATATGCTGCATTAATTATACTGCAGAGAGGAGCTTCCCAGCAGTGTGTGGATTCATATGCTGCATTAATTATACCGCAGAGAGGCGCTTCCCAGCAGTGTGTGGATTCATATGCTGCATTAATTATACTGCAGAGAGGTGCTTCCCAGCAGTGTGTGGATTCATATGCTGCATTAATTATACTGCAGAGAGGCGCTTCCCAGCAGTGTGTGGATTCATATACTGCATTAATTATACTGCAGAGAGGTGCTTCCCAGCAGTGTGTGGATTCATATGCTGCATTAATTATACTGCAGAGAGGCGCTTCCCAGCAGTGTGTGGATTCATATGCTGCATTAATTATACTGCAGAGAGGAGCTTCTTCCCAGCAGTGTGTGGATTCATATGCTGCATTATTATAATGTAGAGAGTTGTTTCCCAGCAGTGTGTGGATTCATATGCTGCATTAATTATACTACAGAGAGGCGCTTCTTCCCAGCAGTGTGTGGATTCATATGCTGCATTATTATAATGTAGAGAGTTGTTTCCCAGCAGTGTGTGGATTCATATGCTGCATTAATTATACTACAGAGAGGCGCTTCCCAGCAGTGTGTGGATTCATATGCTGCATTATTATAATGTAGAGAGGTGCTTCCAGCAGTGTGTGGATTCATATGCTGCATTAATTATACCGCAGAGAGACGCTTCCCAGCAGTGTGTGGATTCATATGCTGCATTAATTATACCGCAGAGAGGCGCTTCCCAGCAGTGTGTGGATTCATATGCTGCATTAATTATACTGCAGAGAGGTGCTTCCCAGCAGTGTGTGGATTCATATGCTGCATTAATTATACCGCAGAGAGGTGCTTCCCAGCAGTGTGTGGATTCATATGCTGCATTAATTATACAGCAGAGAGGCGCTTCCCAGCAGTGTGTGGATTCATATGCTGCATTAATTATACCGCAGAGAGGCGCTTCCCAGCAGTGTGTGGATTCATATGCTGCATTAATTATACCGCAGAGAGGCGCTTCCCAGCAGTGTGTGGATTCATATGCTGCATTAATTATACCGCAGAGAGGCGCTTCCCAGCAGTGTGTGGATTCATATGCTGCATTAATTATACCGCAGAGAGGCGCTTCCCAGCAGTGTGTGGATTCATATGCTGCATTAATTATACTGCAGAGAGGTACTTCCCAGCAGTGTGTGGATTCATATGCTGCATTAATTATACTGCAGAGAGGAGCTTCCCAGCAGTGTGTGGATTCATATGCTGCATTAATTATACCGCAGAGAGGCGCTTCCCAGCAGTGTGTGGATTCATATGCTGCATTAATTATACTGCAGAGAGGTGCTTCCCAGCAGTGTGTGGATTCATATGCTGCATTAATTATACTGCAGAGAGGCGCTTCCCAGCAGTGTGTGGATTCATATACTGCATTAATTATACTGCAGAGAGGTGCTTCCCAGCAGTGTGTGGATTCATATGCTGCATTAATTATACTGCAGAGAGGAGCTTCCCAGCAGTGTGTGGATTCATATGCTGCATTAATTATACCGCAGAGAGGCGCTTCCAGCAGTGTGTGGATTCATATGCTGCATTAATTATACTGCAGAGAGGTGCTTCCCAGCAGTGTGTGGATTCATATGCTGCATTAATTATACCGCAGAGAGGCGCTTCCCAGCAGTGTGTGGATTCATATGCTGCATTAATTATACTGCAGAGAGGTGCTTCCCAGCAGTGTGTGGATTCATATGCTGCATTAATTATACTGCAGAGAGGTGCTTCCCAGCAGTGTGTGGATTCATATGCTGCATTAATTATACCGCAGAGAGGTGCTTCCCAGCAGTGTGTGGATTCATATGCTGCATTAATTATACCGCAGAGAGGCGCTTCCCAGCAGTGTGTGGATTCATATGCTGCATTAATTATACCGCATAGAGGCGCTTCCCAGCAGTGTGTGGATTCATATGCTGCATTAATTATACTGCAGAGAGGTGCTTCCCAGCAGTGTGTGTATTCATATGCTGCATTAATTATACCGCAGAGAGGCGCTTCCCAGCAGTGTGTGGATTCATGTGCTGCATTAATTATACCACAGAGAGGAGCTTCCCAGCAGTGTGTGGATTCATATGCTGCATTAATTATACCACAGAGAGGAGCTTCCCAGCAGTGTGTGGATTCATATGCTGCATTAATTATACTACAGAGAGGCGCTTCCCAGCAGTGTGTGGATTCATATGCTGCATTAATTATACTGCAGAGAGGTGCTTCCCAGCATGTGTGTGATTCATATGCTGCATTAATTATACCGCATAGAGGCGCTTCCCAGCAGTGTGTGGATTCATATGCTGCATTAATTATACTGCAGAGAGGTGCTTCCAGCAGTGTGTGTATTCATATGCTGCATTAATTATACCGCAGAGAGGCGCTTCCCAGCAGTGTGTGGATTCATATGCTGCATTAATTATACCACAGAGAGGAGCTTCCCAGCAGTGTGTGGATTCATATGCTGCATTAATTATACACAGAGAGGAGCTTCCCAGCAGTGTGTGGATTCATATGCTGCATTAATTATACTACAGAGAGGCGCTTCCCAGCAGTGTGTGGATTCATATGCTGCATTAATTATACTACAGAGAGGCGCTTCCCAGCAGTGTGTGGATTCATATGCTGCATTAATTATACTGCAGAGAGGTGCTTCCCAGCAGTGTGTGGATTCATATGCTGCATTAATTATACTGCAGAGAGGAGCTTCCCAGCAGTGTGTGGATTCATATGCTGCATTAATTATACCGCAGAGAGGCGCTTCCCAGCAGTGTGTGGATTCATATGCTGCATTAATTATACTGCAGAGAGGTGCTTCCCAGCAGTGTGTGGATTCATATGCTGCATTAATTATACTGCAGAGAGGTGCTTCCCAGCAGTGTGTGGATTCATATGCTGCATTAATTATACTGCAGAGAGGCGCTTCCCAGCAGTGTGTGGATTCATATGCTGCATTAATTATACTGCAGAGAGGTGCTTCCCAGCAGTGTGTGGATTCATATGCTGCATTAATTATACCGCAGAGAGGCGCTTCCCAGCAGTGTGTGGATTCATATGCTGCATTAATTATACCGTAGAGAGGCTTCCCAGCAGTGTGTGGATTCATATGCTGCATTAATTATACCGCAGAGAGGTGCTTCCCAGCAGTGTGTGGATTCATATGCTGCATTAATTATACCGCAGAGAGGCGCTTCCCAGCATTGTGTGGATTCATATGCTGCATTAATTATACTGCAGAGAGGTGCTTCCCAGCAGTGTGTGGATTCATATGCTGCATTAATTATACCGCAGAGAGGCGCTTCCCAGCAGTGTGTGGATTCATATGCTGCATTAATTATACCGCAGAGAGGCGCTTCCCAGCAGTGTGTGGATTCATATGCTGCATTAATTATACTGCAGAGAGGTGCTTCCCAGCAGTGTGTGATTCATATGCTGCATTAATTATACTGCAGAGAGGCGCTTCCAGCAGTGTGTGGATTCATATGCTGCATTAATTATACCGCAGAGAGGCGCTTCCCAGCAGTGTGTGGATTCATATGCTGCATTAATTATACCGCAGAGAGGCGCTTCCCAGCAGTTTGTGGATTCATATGCTGCATTAATTATACTGCAGAGAGGCGCTTCCCAGTAGTGTGTGGATTCATATGCTGCATTAATTATACCGCAGAGGGCGCTTCCCAGCAGTTTGTGGATTCATATGCTGCATTAATTATACTGCAGAGAGGCGCTTCCCAGCAGTGTGTGGATTCAAATGCTGCATTAATTATACTGCAGAGAGGTGCTTCCCAGCCCAGCAGTGTGTGGATTCATATGCTGCATTAATTATACTGCAGAGAGGTGCTTCCCAGCAGTGTGTGGATTCATATGCTGCATTAATTATACCGCAGAGAGGTGCTTCCTAGCAGTGTGTGGATTCATATACTGCATTAATTATACCGCAGAGAGGTGCTTCCCAGCAGTGTGTGGATTCATATGCTGCATTAATTATACCGCAGAGAGGTGCTTCCTAGCAGTGTGTGGATTCATATACTGCATTAATTATACCGCAGAGAGGCGCTTCCCAGCAGTGTGTGGATTCATATGCTGCATTAATTATACTGCAGAGAGGTGCTTCCCAGCAGTGTGTGGATTCATATGCTGCATTAATTATACTGCAGAGAGGCGCTTCCCAGCAGTGTGTGGATTCATATGCTGCATTAATTATACCGCAGAGAGGTGCTTCCCAGCAGTGTGAGGATTCATATGCTGCAACTATCGAATTTGAAATGAACTATCAAATGGATATCGAGTAACTATCAAAGTGATTGAAATGATACGAAATCACGGAAACAGCAATGGAACCGAAAAATACGAATGGAACGAAAATGACTTGTGATTTTACAAATTTCACGTTCATACGAAATAACGAAATTATTTCATTTCGTATCGGAAATTATTTCAGAAGGTGTGTATTTCGGTGCCGATCTGATTCAGAAATAGTAATTGCAGGGATTGCAGGATGAGTAATGCAGTTACGCAGTGATTGCAAGATGAGTAATGCAGTATTGCAGGGATTGCAGGATGAGTAATGCAGTTATGCAGGGATTGCAGGATGAGTAATGCAGTGATTGCAAGATGAGTAATGCAGTTATGCAGGGATTGCAGGATGAGTAATACATTAATGCAGGGATTGCAGGATGAGTAATAGTTATTCAGGGATTGCAGGAGGAGTAATGCAGTTATGCAGGGATTGCAGGATGAGTAATACAGTTATTCAGGGATTGCAGGATGAGTAATGCAGTTATGCAGGGATTGCAGGATGAGTAATACAGTTATTCAGGGATTGCAGGATGAGTAATGCAGTTATTCAGGGATTGCAGGATGAGTAATGCAGTTATTCAGGGATTGCAGGATGAGTAATACAGTTATTCAGGGATTGCAGGATGAGTAATACAGTTATGCAGGGATTGCAGGATGAGTAATTCAGTAATGCAGGGATTGCAGGATGAGTAATACAGTTATTCAGGGATTACAGGATGAGTAATGCAGTTATGCAGGGATTGCAGGATGAGTAATGCAGTTATGCAGGGATTGCAGGATGAGTAATACAGTTATGCAGGGATTGCAGGATGAGTAATGCAGTTATGCAGGGATTGCAGGATGAGTAATACAGTTATGCAGGGATTGCAGGATGAGTAATACAGTTATGCAGGGATTGCAGGATGAGTAATACAGTAATGCAGGGATTGCAGGATGAGTAATGCAGTAATGCAGGGATTGCAGGATGAGTAATACAGTTATGCAGGGATTGCAGGATGAGTAATACAGTAATGCAGGGATTGCAGATGAGTAATGCAGTAATGCAGGATTGCAGGATGAGTAATACATTTATGCAGGGATTGCAGGATGAGTAATACAGTTATGCAGTGATTGCAAGATGAGTAATTGTGACGGAACCTGATGTTATCATCCGCCTGCGGGTGTGCTCTAATCTGCAGGTGTGTTCCCCCTTCGTTTTGATTCTTCCCCCGGCCCGACTACCAAGGTTGTGGCACTCGGCGTCTCGAGCGGCCGGGTATGTCTTTGTGATCTGGATGACCCACGCAGTCAAGGGGACCTTGATGTGTACCTAGCCCGACTACTGAGAAGTGTCACTCAGCGTCTCGAGCAGCTGGCCACGGATCTGTACGCAGACCTTTACGGTCATAGATCGGAACGGCTTGATTCTGCGAAGATTCGGATCTTCCACTAGCGAGTTAGTTGACGATCGATCGTCTGGGTATTCGTATCGCCCAGCGGTCGAAGAAACATCCGCGGCACGGCACCAACCTGTTCGGATCTCACCCTCACTAGAGACAGCTTAATTCGTTCGACAGCAGGAGTCGGATCGTGCGGCGGTCGAAGCGCCCACACGTTACAAGGTACGAATTCTCGGATCTCCCGGTAGTTAGCTGGACACGTTCAGTCGGCTAGGAGTATTCGGATCGCGCAGCAGCGGCGCACGATAGAGTTGTATTTCGTCCGGGGTGCTGAACCACGAGGGATGTCAGGCACGCTTGGCAAACAGAGACACGAGACGCAGCTGCATGAACTCAAACCAAAGACGCTTTTAATTAGAACAACATCTGTATTTATACTTTCAACCTGAGCTCCACATGGAAAACCCCCTGCCCGCCCCCACAGGTATCATTGGCTTTAAAGTGCATCGGGGCGTTGCCGATTTGGGACCAGCTGGTCTGATTCAAAAATAAGGCGGCAAAAAAAAGGCGGCAAATTTGAAACGGCATTCATTACACAACAACACTTTTGTTTACAGGTCATTCTTCGGTCAGCTAGAAGGCAGGGACGTTGGTGCAACGGCACAAACACATGTTCATGAAATAACAGTGTCCTGAAAACCAATCTCTGGCTGAGGGTGCTGAGCCATTCCTTCACATTCCTCCCCCTCCCCGAAGTCCGACGAACCCGGTTGGACCCCAACGGGTCGTACCGGGAAGTCGGTGCTCTCAGGTCCATAGTCAGTTGGGAGAGGCCGAGCCACCAGGCTTCTCCATTTGGCCCTGCGGCCGTACCAAGTGGGTGGAGGCCACGCGGGTTTGGGGTTACCCCCTCCGGCAAAAGGGTCCTGTGGCTGGGGAGGAGCACCCCCTGTGCCCCCTCCGGGACTATCTCGCACCCGGGGAAAACGGGTGCTAACTGCACGCGCCCCGAGTACCTGGGCCAACCGCAGGGGAAATCGTGGCTGCGCGGGCCTCTGGGCCAAAGGGCTGTGGGAATGGGCAGAGCGGAAGCAGGCTCTGCCCTGCGGCCAGCGCGTCAGCTGGGTGTGTGTCCCCTGGTGGGAGGATGGTTTCCTCCATCCCAAGGACGTACCATGGCGGCCAGCAAAGTCGTCGGGGTGAATCAGGCTGCTCCTCAAGGCATACGGCAGCGAGTGGGCAGAGGCCAGCGGCGCTCTGTCCCGTGGGCAGCTCTGCTGCTGAGGGGGTGGATTCTGAAACAACTTTCGGAGGGTCGGGTGAGGACAACAGCTGCGGGGTCACCGGCTCGGAAAACCCCTGTTGCTCCTCAGGACAGTCGGGAAAGGGGCAGAGGCCAGCGGCGCAGTGCCCCGTTGCCAGCTCTTCCGCTGGGAGGTTGGATGCAACGCTGACATCCAGGGGAACAGGGAACAACGGCTGCGGGGTCGCCAGCACGAAGAAATCCTGCGGCTCCTCAGGGCAGACGTGGAGTGGGCAGAGGCCAGCGGCGCTCTGCCCCGTGGCCAGCTCTTCCACTGGGGGGTTGGATGCAGGCACAACTTGCGGGGGGTCGGGGAAGAACAACGGCTGCGGGCCGAACAGCTGGGGTGAACCTGGCTGTTCCTCAGGGCATTCGGACAGTGGGCAGAGGCCAGCGGCGCTCTGCCCCGTTGCCAGCTCTTCTGCTGGGGGGTGGGATGCAACACTGACATCCAGGGGATCAGGGAACGATGGCTGCGGGGTCGCCAGCACGGAGAAATCCTGCGGCTCCTCAGGGCAGACGAGGAGTGGGCAGAGGCCAGCGGCGCTCTGCCCCGTGGCCAGCTCTTCCACTGGGGGGTTGGATGTAGGCACAACTTGCGGGGGGTCGGGGAAGAACAACGGCTGCGGGCCGAACAGCTGGGGTGAACCTGGCTGTTCCTCAGGGCATTCGGACAGTGGGCAGAGGCCAGCGGCGCTCTGCCCCGTTGCCAGCTCTTCTGCTGGGGGGTGGGATGCAACACTGACATCCAGGGGATCAGGGAACGATGGCTGCGGGGTCGCCAGCACGGAGAAATCCTGCGGCTCCTCAGGGCAGACGAGGAGTGGGCAGAGGCCAGCGGCGCTCTGCCCCGTGGCCAGCTCTTCCACTGGGGGGTTGGATGTAGGCACAACTTGCGGGGGGTCGGGGAAGAACAACGGCTGCGGGCCGAACAGCTGGGGTGAACCTGGCTGTTCCTCAGGGCATTCGGACAGTGGGCAGAGGCCAGCGGCGCTCTGCCCCGTTGCCAGCTCTTCTGCTGGGGGGTGGGATGCAACACTGACATCCAGGGGATCAGGGAACGATGGCTGCGGGGTCGCCAGCACGGAGAAATCCTGCGGCTCCTCAGGGCAGACGGGGAGTGGGCAGAGGCTACCGGCACTCTGCCCCGTGGCCAGCTCTTCTGCTGGACCCGCGGACACGGCCACCGTGTCTTCTGGCGGCCTTGGGAGGGCCATTTCCTCCCGGGACCCCTCGGGCCCTCGCACGGCCCATCCTGGACACTTGGCACCTGCTGTGCCTCTTCTGACCGGGCCGGCTCCTCTACTGTGATCCCGATAGGGACCCATGGGAACATCTCGGGCTCCCAAAACTCGCAGTTTCTTTCAGGGGGCAGCGCCTCATCCCGAAGTTCTTGGCGGACCTCGTCCCGCCACTCAAGTCCAGTGGGCTCCACCATGGACCCGAAATATTGATCCAGGCTCTCTTGCAGCCTTCTCAGAAAGTCGCCCTCCATGTTCTCGACGGGGAATGTGGCGTCCTCGGATGTAACTCCAGGCGGGCTGTAAGTCTCTATCCAAGGTCCGCTGGGCTGTGCGGGTTCCCCAATACAGGCTCCAGTCGAGCTGTAAGTCCCGTACGGGGTATCGCTGGGGGGTGCAGAATTCCAGGGTGAAGCTCCAGTCGAGCTGTACTCCTCATCCCAGGGGTCTACGGGATAAGGGTCAGGGGTAAAATGTTCAATCTCTGCTCCGCGGAGCTCTGCCAACCGCAGCTCGTGCTGGCGGTCCTTCTCTTGCTCCACTTCACGGCTAGAACTCCCGAATCACTCTGCATCTATCCGCCGTCGCTGGGGCATCCCGAGCACGGCGATCCGACGCCGCAACTCTCTGATGCCAGCGTCTTCCTCCACCTCCGCGTGGACAGGGCGGGGGACGGCGTATCACCCCGTCCTGATCCATCCTGGTCAGTTCTCTAATTATGGTTTTCTTCTTTTTGTTACCCGGCGTTCCTCCCCGGTCCTCCATCATGTCACGCAGGGTGTCCCTGGTGTAGTGATCGTACACCACCATGGTGCGGGTCTTCTTGGGGGGTGCAGAGAGCTATCCCACCGCTGCCACCAGTGTGACGGAACCTGATGTTATCATCCGCCTGCGGGTGTGCTCTAATCTGCAGGTGTGTTCCCCCTTCGTTTTGATTCTTCCCCCGGCCCGACTACCAAGGTTGTGGCACTCGGCGTCTCGAGCGGCCGGGTATGTCTTTGTGATCTGGATGACCCACGCAGTCAAGGGGACCTTGATGTGTACCTAGCCCGACTACTGAGAAGTGTCACTCAGCGTCTCGAGCAGCTGGCCACGGATCTGTACGCAGACCTTTACGGTCATAGATCGGAACGGCTTGATTCTGCGAAGATTCGGATCTTCCACTAGCGAGTTAGTTGACGATCGATCGTCTGGGTATTCGTATCGCCCAGCGGTCGAAGAAACATCCGCGGCACGGCACCAACCTGTTCGGATCTCACCCTCACTAGAGACAGCTTAATTCGTTCGACAGCAGGAGTCGGATCGTGCGGCGGTCGAAGCGCCCACACGTTACAAGGTACGAATTCTCGGATCTCCCGGTAGTTAGCTGGACACGTTCAGTCGGCTAGGAGTATTCGGATCGCGCAGCAGCGGCGCACGATAGAGTTGTATTTCGTCCGGGGTGCTGAACCACGAGGGATGTCAGGCACGCTTGGCAAACAGAGACACGAGACGCAGCTGCATGAACTCAAACCAAAGACGCTTTTAATTAGAACAACATCTGTATTTATACTTTCAACCTGAGCTCCACATGGAAAACCCCCTGCCCGCCCCCACAGGTATCATTGGCTTAAAGTGCATCGGGGCGTTGCCGATTTGGGACCAGCTGGTCTGATTCAAAAATAAGGCGGCAAAAAAAAGGCGGCAAATTTGAAACGGCATTCATTACACAACAACACTTTTGTTTACAGGTCATTCTTCGGTCAGCTAGAAGGCAGGAACGTTGGTGCAACGGCACAAACACATGTTCATGAAATAACAGTGTCCTGAAAACCAATCTCTGGCTGAGGGTGCTGAGCCATTCCTTCACAGTAATGCAGTTATGCAGGGATTGCAGGATGAGTAATACATTAATGCAGGGATTGCAGGATGAGTAATACAGTTATTCAGGGATTGCAGGATGAGTAATGCAGTTATGCAGGGATTGCAGGATGAGTAATTCAGTAATGCAGGGATTGCAGGATGAGTAATACAGTTATTCAGGGATTACAGGATGAGTAATGCAGTTATGCAGGGATTGCAGGATGAGTAATGCAGTTATGCAGGGATTGCAGGATGAGTAATACAGTTATGCAGGGATTGCAGGATGAGTAATGCAGTTATGCAGGGATTGCAGGATGAGTAATACAGTTATGCAGGGATTGCAGGATGAGTAATACAGTAATGCAGGGATTGCAGGATGAGTCATGCAGTTATGCAGGGATTGCAGGATGAGTAATACAGTTATGCAGGGATTGCAGGATGAGTAATTCAGTAATGCAGGGATTGCAGGATGAGTAATACAGTTATTCAGGGATTACAGGATGAGTAATGCAGTTATGCAGGGATTGCAGGATGAGTAATACAGTAGGCAGGGATTGCAGGATGAGTAATGCAGTTATGCAGGGATTGCAGGATGAGTAATGCAGTTATGCAGGGATTGCAGGATGAGTAATACAGTAGGCAGGGATTGCAGGATGAGTAATGCAGTTATGCAGGGATTGCAGGATGAGTAATGCAGTTATGCAGGGATTGCAGGATGAGTAATACAGTTATTCAGGGATTGCAGGATGAGTAATGCAGTTATGCAGGGATTGCAGGATGAGTAATACAGTTATGCAGGGATTGCAGGATGAGTAATACAGTTATGCAGGGATTGCAGGATGAGTAATACAGTAGGCAGGGATTGCAGGATGAGTAATGCAGTTATGCAGGGCTTGCAGGATGAGTAATACAGTTATTCAGGGATTGCAGGATGAGTAATACAGTTATGCAGGGATTGCAGGATGAGTAATACAGTAGGCAGGGATTGCAGGATGAGTAATGCAGTTATGCAGGGATTGCAGGATGAGTAATACAGTAGGCAGGGATTGCAGGATGAGTAATGCAGTTATGCAGGGATTGCAGGATGAGTAATACAGTTATTCAGGATTGCAGGATGAGTAATACAGTTATGCAGGGATTGCAGGATGAGTAATACAGTAGGCAGGGATTGCAGGATGAGTAATGCAGTTATGCAGGGATTGCAGGATGAGTAATACAGTAGGCAGGGATTGCAGGATGAGTAATGCAGTTATGCAGGGATTGCAGGATGAGTAATACAGTTATTCAGGGATTGCAGGATGAGTAATACAGTAATGCAGGGATTGCAGGATGAGTAATGCAGTTATGCAGGGCTTGCAGGATGAGTAATACAGTTATTCAGGGCTTGCAGGATGAGTAATGCAGTTATGCAGGGATTGCAGAGTGAATAAAATAAAATGCAAGGTTGATTTTTTTTAACCCTCTGTGTGCTGGTTTGAGTCGCTCCCTGCTGCTGCTGGCGTGAGTGATGAGGGAGCGGCGCGCGATGTACCAGAGGAAGCAGCCGCCTCCAAACATGCTCTAATTCCATAAATAGTGCTGAATAAATGGGAGCTGTCTGGGGGGTAATGGAGCAGGAGCGCAGCAAAACACAAACATTGTTCTTTATATGACAGATTTACACCCAGGAATGTGTCTACAGGTCTATTATCCTCCCCCACTCAGATCCTGTTATCTCAGAAACCTGTTACAGTTAACCCTTAGCCTGCCACTGTATTCAGTCCTGCGCTGGGGATAAAACATCTGGAGCCAATGGGAAGCAACGGATCCATCATCCAAATGCAAGAAACACGTTCTATCTCTTCAGTTACAGCAATAAAATAAATCCATCCCGTCTGCTGGAAGAATCCTTTCACTAAAAGCAGCTTTAATACAAGGGGTTAATCCAATTGAATCATCAGCTTTTAGCATACTGCAGACTTCTGCTTCGTGTAGCGTGCGCGTCCTGAGTCAGCACAGGCTTATGGAGGATGGAGGGGAATTGTAGCATTACTGAGCCGAGGGCAGAGGATTGAGATCAGGTTACATACAGGGTTTTTCAATAAGCGCCGATCTGGACCCAAAATTACAGCGAACAGTGAGTTTCCCGTACGGGGCCATTTCGTGGCCATTCGGCTATTCAGAGAGCAGGCAGTTTGCCAAATTTTGCCGAATTGCCTGCACATACAGTGCATGTTCGACGGCAGTGAAATAGGGTGCCTGTTCGGCGGCAGTGAAATACGGTGCTGTTCAGCGGCAGTGAAATATGGTGCCTGTTCAGCGGCAGTGAAATACGGTGCTGTTCGGCGGCAGTGAAATACTGTGCCTGTTCGGCGGCAGTGAAATACTGTGCCTGTTTGGTGGCAGTGAAATACGGTGCCTGTTCGGCGGCAGTGAAATACTGTGCCTGTTCGGCGGCAGTGAAATACGGTGCCTGTTCGGCGGCAGTGAAATACGGTGCCTGTTCGGCGGCAGTGAAATACGGTGCCTGTTCGATGGCAGTGAAATACGGTGCTGTTCGGCGGCAGTGAAATCCCCCATAGAGAAGCAATGGTTAATCTATTCACATTGAACAGCAGAGAAATGTCAGTGAAATGCCCTGATGTTCAGTGGTTTCATTCGGCAGGTTTATTCAGGTGAATCCCATAGGTTTCAATGTTAAAAATATTCCCGTTTTACACAATATCTAATAAACCGTTTATTATTTTAATCTGCAGCAAAAAGTCTCTTTATTTATTGATTTTGTTTTTAGGATCTTTTAGTCATTTTTCAAAAAAAAAATTTTTTTTTTTTTTTTTTCTGTAACAGACCTTTTAATTATTATTCATAGACCATAATATATTAATTCCAGACATTTTCGTGCATTATTTATTTTTTATTTTTTTGCACAAGTAATCTAGTTAGTTTATGTATGTGGTAATGTGCCTTTAACCCTTTCACACTAACAGGGTTATCCAAAGAGATCCGAATTGCTTGAGAAAGGTAACCGAATGCTGAAAATCAGGGTTCGGTTACCTTTCTTGGCCATTCGGCTATTCAGAGAGCAGGCAGTTCGCCAAATCCTGGCGAATTGCCTGCACATACGGTGCCTGTTCGGTGCCTGTTCGAGGGCAGTGAAATCCCCATGAAAAAGCACTGCTTCGTCTATTCAGAGAACATAAACCAGCAGTGAAAGGTTGCCGAATTGCCCTGATGTTCAGTGGTTTCATTCGACAGGTTTAATCAGGCGAATCCCATAGGTTTCAATGTTACAAAATATTCCCGATTTAATTCAATATCTAATAAACCGTTCATTATAATATTTGCAGCAAAAAGTCTCTTTATTTATCGATTTTTTTTAGGATATTTTAATAATTTTTCTGGATTTTTTCTGTAACTTCCCTTTTTATTATCATTCATTGGATTTTATATGTAAATTTCAGACATTTTCGCTCAGTAGTTTCTTTGCAAACGGCGTTTCACTTTTTTCAAACATTCAAGCAAACTGTTTTTCTAATTCACTCCATTCGTCTGCGGTGTCGGCTTTTTCCGGCGGCTTCACTGCGTGTGATCGGCTCCTGCTCGGGTTTTTCCAGTGTTTTCGGCGGGTTAATCCAGATGTTTTTGCGGGTTTCGGCGTGCATTCGCCGGGTTTTGCGTTTTTTTTTGCGGCGGCATTTCCCTGCAATTCGGGGACCCTGTGGTGCTTGCTGAATACACCGCAGGCTCGCCGAAATGGGATCAGCAAAACAAACCGAATTGAAGAGAATGAAAAGTCACCGAACGTGCCCTGACTTTTCGATTCTCTTTGAATTACCCTGAAAGTGTTTTTTTTAGAGTAATAAATGTTTGGGAATTCCTTACTGTAATAACCTATTTGGCAGATGGCGCCATCTACTGCCCAAATGGAGTTACAGCAGTGTGAGCTGCAGCTCGTGGCTTCCTGCATCGGCTGCTGAGAGTCCGATACGTCAGGACGTTCTTCAGCCAATTTTAAACAGGTTTAGCACCTCGGGTATTATGCCCACGTGGCTAAAACTTTGGGGGCACCTTCTGCAGCATAAACGCAAACAAAATTCATTTGCTTTTGTCCTTCGAGCTGCAGATCGAGATAACTCCACATCGGGACCTGAAGGTGACTTTGAAGTTCCGAGTTATCTCGATCTCGGGAGTGAAGGGGTTAAGCTACAACAAAACACACATCAAAATCCTCTATAGCAGGTGGCGGTTTCGCTTTAAGTGGATGGGATTAAATTAATCATTATTCATTTATTTATATTGCCCCAACATATTCCGCATTTTGCGTCTGCGAATGTGGGTGGAGCCCTTTTTAAGGGGCGGAGCCTGTCACCTGCAACTTAAAATCTTCCCAGGCCCGGCCGTTCCCAGTGACTGTTGTAAACGAGCCCCCCCTCTGTCGCTGTGACGCTCCTGAGCGCGTTCCTGTCTGATTCATATCATAACTCTCTCCAGCTTCTGTGGGAACAAGACAGGGAATCGATGCGCTGCCGGTGCCAGGCTTATTACCGGCTTTAATGAGCTACCGCTGCCAGCTGTAAATTCACCGCTTTGTCCTGCCGTCACCCTCCCTGCCCACACGAAGGTCACCAGGACTGGATGCGAAACAAGAAACAAATACATGAAAGACATTTCTGCGTTTTTATTGTAAAGCGTCTGATTTTTCTAAACATTTATTTGATTTATGGGATTAGAGTTTTTTTGTTCCTTTCTGTGTTACACTATGACACTACTTATGACATCACAGTCCCAGCAACGAGGTCACCGCACCAGGAATATTCTCATATTTGTGTTTGTGCAGCGTTCGCTCTCTCAGCCTGAGCTGTCACTGCTCTCGTTAGGAGGATTTTGGGTCAGGGTAGGGCTCAGGGTTTTGGGTGTTCTTCAGGTTTCGATTGGATTCAGGATTAACCCCTTCACTAACAAGTGATTCTCCAGGAATCCACAGCCAGGAACCAGTCAATTCCTTTAAGAAAAATCCCTGATCATCGATTAGAAAGTGGGAATATTCCCAATATTTAATTAATGCATGATTTCCGTGTCTAGTCCCATGTGACAGGCAGATGTCGCCGCCTGCTGGCCAAAAGGAGCTATTGCAGCTGAAGCTCAGTGCTGCTGCAAGTGAATATCTCCGTGTAACACAGATACTCGCATGTAAAAACTGTTGTAGCACCTCGGTTGACTTGCCTGAGGTGCTGAAACTTTAGGGAGACCTTCTGGAGCCCAAAAGCAAGCAAAAAAAAGAGATACAGCATAGCTCCGGGTTGTGTTAACATGATCTGCGGTGCTGTGTCTGTTCCCGCCGATCATGCATTCACTATCACAGTAGTGAAGGGGTTATCTTCCTTTAACCCCTTAAGGACCAATGATGTAACGTTTATGTCATAAATGCATTGACTTTAAAGACCCCTGGTCCTTAAGGGGTTAAAGATCTTTGGAGCAAAGGGGAACGTTGCCCCTGTGAGTTCTATTCATTCTATCTGATAGATGCGACTGTTGCCAAAAAGATATTCAGAGGCTCCTGATTGGCTGAGTCACTGACCTGCTCAGGGCTGCCTGCAGGAGCTGCAAACCCAGTGGGTTGATAGAAACTGCAGGGACTTCTCATTTGATGATATTTTATATACACTTTCCTATACACCAAAATCGCCCCATACTGTCTGCAGCGACTCTAGGGTTAAGGTCAGGAGTTAGTGGAACGGAGGTTATGCTGGAAAATAAAATCCTTTGGGTTCATAAACATGAAAACCTCCCGGTGTGTGCCCGCAAAGGTGAAAACACTACATTAAATACATATATTTTTATAAAGGGGAGAGGATGCGGAGTGCAGGAAGGAAGGGGTTACTGGCGCAAGGTCAGCCCGTGCGCGCTAATGCAGTAATAAAGCATAGGCGGGATTGATCTGCCGCGGCCTGATTGCATGAGAGACGCGGCGCTCGCTGGCAGACACTGAATCACTAATTGATTTGTGGGGTTTTGATCGACGCCTAATGCAGTCTCTATATTTAGGATCCGAGTCTCGGAGGCGACAGCGAGAGCGAGCAAATAACAAAAACAATACCAGGTGATCAATACTAATTAGAAACCCCTCTGTTCATCAGGGTTAACCCTAGCATGCCCAGCTCTGCGAGGAAAGAGTGACAGGCAGGTCGGACACGGCCCCTGACCTGGAGATCTCAATGTTGCGATAAAGTGTCCACGGTCAAACAATCCCTGAACAGAGACTGAGGAACCAAAACAAATCATAGGAAAAGCTTGGTGATGTCACCACTCTGCCCAGGGGATGTATGAGGTCATAGTGTTTTCCAAAAATCACCTTTGAATATGATGTTATTGCTTCCAT
Organism: Leptobrachium leishanense; assembly: GCA_009667805.1. NCBI lineage: Eukaryota > Metazoa > Chordata > Amphibia > Anura > Megophryidae > Leptobrachium > Leptobrachium leishanense. Next base: position 387,286,748 of record CM019066.1, on the reverse strand, counting down.
GCAATCCCAGCATCAGGATTTAACCCCGTGTGATACAATGTATCGAGGCCACAAACAGCAGGTCTGTGAGAATAAATCCGCGACGAGTACAAGTAAATAAACAGAGGATAAATAATGATTTCTATTTACATTCTTACATTTCCCATTTGCTTATTATTTATCCAGGTTTATTCCGTTACATGTTCGGCTTGATTTCTCGGCTTCTCCGTGCGTGTGCCGCGTCGTGTGCCGCGTCGTGTGCCACAAACTGTATTTTCATTTTATTTACTGTGTTTTTTATTTTCTGATTTGATGACGTGGAATTATTTCTGGATCCTTTATTTTTCTATATATCTCACACCAGCACTTACAAATGTGCAATCACCGCTGACTAAAGTGTCATCTTCTAGACGCGAGGGGCCTGTGCGTTTTATATACTGTATATGTATATATGTATATATATATATATAACAAAAACATGGAGAGAGCACTCCAGACAAAGAGTTATGAAATTTTCACCATGTGGTAAAAGCTGGTTGTATGTACCCATGCATGGAGCTGTTGTTGCAGGTCTTTGAATGTGTTTGTCTGGAGTGCTCTCTGCATGGTTTTGTTTTGTATTTTATTCTGAGACGCACCCGCACTGAAATGCTTAGTTAAGGCTGAGTGCTACCCCCCCCATGTGTTTTATATATATATATATATATATATACTTCTTTAGTTTGTGGTGGAGGGCAAAACATTGGATTAAAAGCCTCCACACAGCAAATAATAAAGTTTATTATTGCAGAAGCCATTTACACATCACAAGTCAAAGACCTGCGTCACAGCGCTCATGTGTTACATTCCCCATATGCAGCAAGGAACTCTGGGTAAGACATGCAAATGACGTCTGCAATTTCCCATTTTTTTTACATCCTGGGTCTGTTTTCACACAGAATCCTCCAATCAATGCCGTGACATGCAAGACGGCTTATTTAGCAGAGATCAGGTTTATGCAGCTGGTCAAAGCCACTCGTGGACAGCGCAGTTTCGGGTTTATTGGACCCTCTTCAGCAGGAGCTAGGCGAGACCAGCTGCAGTTTGATGCTTGGCCGGAAGGGTTAATCTGTAGAGGATAAATAATGTGTAAATGGCCTCTGCAATAATAAACTTTATTATTTGCTATGTGGAGGCTTTTATCTCATTTTTTTGCCTCCACCACAACTTAAATATTACCCGGTGCTGATTTACCCGGTGCTGATTTACCCGGTGCTGATTTACCCAGTACTGATTTACCCAGTACTGATTTACCCGGTGCTGATTTACCCGGTACTGATTTACCCGGTGCTGATTTAACCGGTGCTGATTTACCCGGTGCTGATTTACCCGGTGCTGATTGAGGCTAGGGTCAGACTGAGGCAGTGCGAACGCGCGTTCTGGCGCACATAATCACGGCCGCACTAGCAGCAGATGCCGGGCAATGACAGCCAATATACGAAGTACGGTCGCACAAAAGTCCGGCCGCGCAACGCAAGTGGAAAATGAACGCATTTTTTCGAGAACGTAAACCGCTGGTACTGACGTACAGAGTGCGCTGCGGCCGCATAGCAGCGTGTGTGCGTGATTAGGAGATGTCAGACGCTGCTAGTGTGCGGCCTACATAACGTTCAAACAGCGGATTTCCCTAGACTTCTTTTTACCCCATCGTCATGAAATACGTCCAGAATTGCGCATCGTCTGACCACTTAAGCGTATTCCGTGAAAAAATGCGTGCGCACGCATCGACGTACATTTTGACGGTGGCCGCAGAAAATGCGCTCATCTGTCCCTAGCCTTACCCGGTGCTGATTTACCCGGTGCTGATTTACCCGGTGCTGATTTACCCGGTGCTGATTTACCCGGTGCTGATTTACCCGGTGCTGATTTAACCGGTGCTGATTGATCGGTGCTGATTAAGGCTAGGGTCAGAGTGGGGCAGTCGGAACGCGCGTGCAGGCGCACTAAATCACGGCGGCAGTAGCAGCACATAACGGCCAATGACGGCCAATATACGCAGTACGTGCGTACAAAAGTGCGCCGACACCACGCAACCGGCAAATGAACGCATTTTTCTCAGAACGTGAAACCGCTGCTACAGACGTACAGAGTGCGCTGCGGCCGCATGGCAGCGTGTGTGTGCGTGATTAGGAGACGTCAGACGCTGCTAGTGTGCGGCGTACATAACGTTCAAACAGCCGGATTTCCCTAAGAATTGCGTTGGTGAGTACCTGCGACTGTGCGACTGTGGTCGTCTGACCACTTAAGCGTACTCCGTGAAAAAATGCGTGCGCACGCATCGACGTACATTTTGACGGTGGCCGCAGAAAATGCGCTCATCTGTCCCTAGCCTTACCCGGTACTGATTTACCCAGTGCTGATTTACCCGGTGCTGATTTACCCGGTGCTGATTTACCCGGTGCTGATTTACCCAGTGCTGATTTACCCGGTGCTGATTGATCGGGGGGGGGGGCGCTCCTCCCATCACTTTAAGGAGATGATATTATGAGGGTGAGCACAGGGTCCCTTTAAGGATATTTTTGTATTTGATTTTTTTGAAGTCTGTTCCTATCAGCCTGCGATGGGGTGTTGTGGTGACGGTATCCGTGGCAATGCTGTCGATGCCTGCATTGATTATATTTGGGTGTTTTTTAGTTTAAGCATCTCCTCATCCGTCAATATAAAGGGACGGGCGGGTGAGCGGCCGGCAGGGATTTGTTCTTTTAAATATTGATAAACCTTTGTTTTTCTTGGCCAGAGCCTGATTCATTTTAAGAAAAACGAGGCTTCTCCAAAGCACCAGTCTGCCCCTCTGCCCCACATGCCCATCCTGTGCTGCTAGTAACCGGCAATCTGCCCCTCTGCCCCACATGCCCATCCTGTGCTGCTAGTAACCGGCAATCTGCCCCTCTGCCCCACATGCCCGTCCTGTGCTGCTAGTAACCGGCAATCTGCCCCTCTGCCCCACATGCCCATCCTGTGCTGCTAGTAACCGCAATCTGCCCCTCTGCCCCACATGCCCGTCCTGTGCTGCTAGTAACGGCAATCTGCCCCTCTGCCCCACATGCCCGTCCTGTGCTGCTAGTAACCGGCAATCTGCCCCTCTGCCCCACATGCCCGTCCTGTGCTGCTAGTAACCGGCAATCTGCCCCTCTGCCCCACATGCCCATCCTGTGCTGCTAGTAACCGGCAATCTGCCCCTCTGCCCCACATGCCCGTCCTGTGCGGCGAGTAACCGGCAATCTACCCCTCTGCCCCACATGCCCATCCTGTGCGGCGAGTAACCGGCAATCTACCCCTCTGCCCCACATGCCCATCCTGTGCTGCTAGTAACCGGCAATCTGCCCCTCTGCCCCACATGCCCGTCCTGTGCTGCTAGTAACCGGCAATCTGCCCCTCTGCCCCACATGCCTGTCCTGTGCTGATTGTAACCCTCACATACCTCTCTGCCCCACATGCCCGTCCTGTGCTGGGAGTAAAAAGCAATCTGCCCCATGCCCGTCCTGTGCTGCTAGTAACCGGCAATCTACCCCACATGCCCGTCCTGTGCTGATAGTAACCGGCAATCTACACCACATGCCCGTCCTGTGCCGGTAGTAAACCACAACCTACCCCTCTACCCCACATGCCCGTCCTGTGCCGGTAGTAACAAGACATGTGCACAGCACAAAATTTAGTTTTGAACTAATGGATTAGTCCTAAAATGCAATTTATTTATTCATTATCAATTCGTTTTCAGTTCTTTAGTATGAAAACTAATTTCATTCATCCGAAAACCAGTGGATACAATTACTATTGTAGTGGCTCCTCAGAGGGCTGAGATCGCTGCTTGTTACAGTATCTCTCACTCTCAGCACAATGTGTCAGGTAAAGCTGTTACAGTTAGGCTAGGGTCAGACTAACGCATTTTTCACGTTGTCCGTGAAAATGTGCGTTCGAAGAATGTACGTATTTTTTCACGGAATACGCGATAGCGGTCATACGATGCGCAGTTTCATCCGTGATTTTGTACGGATCATCAATAAAACACCGCTCTTGACGTTATGTTGGCCGGACATTAGCAGCGTCTGATGTCCCCAATTCACGCGCACACACGCCGCTAGCGGACGCAGCGCACTCTGTACGTCAGTACTAGTGGTTTAACGTTCTCGAAAAAATGCGTTCATTTTCCACTTGCGTTGCGCAGCCGGACTTTTGTGCGACCGTACTTCGTATATTGGCCGTCATTGCCCGGCACTTGCTGCTAGTGCGGCCGTGATTAAGTGCGCCTGCACGCACGTTCGCACTGCCTCAGTCTGACCCTAGCCTAACTGACTGCTGCTCATCACAGCACTCAGAGTTTCAGTAAAACTAGTAAATAATATTTTTATATATAAGAGGTTAGAAGAATATTATTTCCTTGTTTTACTGAAACTCGGAGCGCTGTTACAGTCAGTTACTGTAACAGCTGAGCCTGATGCATTGTACTGAGAGATAATATAACAAGCAGCTGATCTCAGCGCTCACAGCCACTCGATTTAAAGGGCTCAAAGAAAAATTCTCCTCTCTGTATAATGTATAGAACATCCTCCTGCATTAATTAATACCCCTCTCTGTATAATGTATAGAACAACCACCTGCATTAATTAATACCCCTCTCTGTATAGAAGAGAACATCCTCCTGCATTAATTAATACCCCTCTCTGTATAATGTATAGAACAACCACCTGCATTAATTAATACCCCTCTCTGTATAATGTATAGAACATCCTCCTGCATTAATTCATGCCCCTCTCTGTATAGAGGAGAACATCCTACTGCATTGGCATGTGGAGGGTGCAGAACTTTGGATGCAATGCTTATCCAGCACAGGAGAGGGAACTTTTACTTAAACTTTGTATCTCTGTGGGGGAGACAGAATTATAAAAGCAGGGGAGAGGGAAAATATTAACGTAAATCGGTCTGAATACTCAGAGAAGAGATGACTGGCGCAAATTTATTTTTATAATAAAATAAAGCACTTTAAATCCAGGGAAAATATTCAAATAAATCACACTGAAGGCTCATAATGACAGAGTAACTGTGAGAGCTGGATACTAAATGTATCAGACTTAAAAACCCCTTTATAACAAGCAGCACTGGGAGAGGAGAGGGACTTTATATAAAACGTGTATTATAGATGAGGAAAGGGGGATAGTGCTCCTGGATAATATAAAATGTATCAGACCTAAGCCCCTATTATGCAGAGCGGGAGGGGAGATAACACACGTTTTATAAAGTCCCTCTCTTCTCCCAGCGCTGCTTGTTATAAAGGGGTTTCTACTATCCAGCCCTCCTCTGTCATTAGCTTTCAGTGTGATTTATTTGAATGTTTTCCTTCTCCAGCTGCTTTTATCATCTTGTCTGCCTCATAGACATGCAAGGGTTAAGTAAAGGTTTCCTCTCCTGTGCTGGCTGTCTGCGCTGCGAGTGAGTATTCTGGAGCTCTATCACTGTCAGATTTTTGGGTAGGGGTCAGGAAGGATTACACATACAAACTTTTTCTGTAGCTTTGCGATGTTGCGCTCTTCATTGCTGGTCTCCTTCACTCATCAATGTAATATCACAAAAAGGATAAACTAAAATGTAGTGCATTTTCCTTTAGTTTCTGTCGTTTTTTGGGCTGAGCAGTTTCATATCTCTTGAGTTAAACGACTAAATCGTTTTCGTACTAAAACGAATGCACATGTCTAGTAGTAACCAGCAACCTGCCCCTCTGCCCCACATGCCCGTCCTGTGCTAGTAGTAACCAGCAACCTGCCCCTCTGCCCCACATGCCCGTCCTGTGCTAGTAGTAACCAGCAACCTGCCCCTCTGCCCCACATGCCCATCCTGTGCTGGTAGTAACCGGCATAGCTCCCCGCCCCACGTCCTTTGTGACGATGTTACCGGCTCTTACACCGTTATCTTCCCGTTCTCAGGGTGAAACCAAAGTGCTGAAGCTGAAGAACCTGCGACCTCAGGATTTCGCCAATTACACGTGTCAAGTGTCCGTGCGGAACGTGTGCGGGATCCCCGACAAATCCATCACCTTCCGCCTCACTAACCGAACCGGTAAGATTAACCCGCGCGGCGCGTGTGTGAGCTGGCTGTGACGGCTGGGTAGCCGGCCGCAGCTTTGTTCCAGCTTAGATGATTTTGAGAGAAGTTTAAGTCTATGAAGGTGACACTAACCAAAAACTGGGACAAAATGTAAAAAATGCTGATGCACATGAAAAATGCCCCTCCCCCGCAGCATGTATAATCCATACGCTGCAGGTAAGAAATCAGAAAGGAATCCTAGGTGACGTGCCTTGATTTCCTTCCTGCAGCATGTGAATTATACATTTTGCAGGGCAGCACTTTTCCCTGTGCTCCCCCTCTGCCTGAAATAGTAACATGTGTCCAGCAAAACGTGGCCGCCCTGGCAACCCTATTAAGAATCCTGTCTCACCATTCTTTAATAAATCTCTGCTCTGTGCCCCCATTACAGCGAGGCACGCCGGGTTAGGGTTAGTAGGACGTGGAAACGCATTGTGTGTGACGTTACAAGGTGACTAGAAGGTTTCATGCAGCAAGGGTTAACTGTTCCCCAGAAAACGTCCCCCTGCGATGTCCTTCCACCCTCACTAAAAATCTGACATTTAAGATATATGTAGCAACATTAAGTATGGGAGCCCAGAGAAGCCATGTGAGCTCCATGTGAGAAGCCATGCGAGCCGCCATCTGAGCCGCCATCTGAGCTCCATGTGAGAAGCCATGTGAGAAGCCATGTGAGCTCCATGTGAGAAGCCATGCGAGCCACCATCTGAGCCGCCATCTGAGCCGCCATGTGAGCTCCATGTGAGAAGCCATGTGAGCTCCATGTGAGAAGCCATGTGAGCTCCATGTGAGAAGCCATGCGAGCCGCCATCTGAGCCGCCATCTGAGCCGCCATCTGAGCTCCATGTGAGAAGCCATGTGAGAAGCCATGTGAGCTCCATGTGAGAAGCCATGCGAGCCGCCATCTGAGCCGCCATCTGAGCCGCCATCTGAGCGCCATGTGAGAAGCCATGTTAGCGGCCATGTGAGCCACCATGTAAGCTCCACGTGAGCCGCCATGTGAGCCGCCATTTGTGAGAAGCCATGTGAGAAGCCATGTGAGCTCCATGTGAGAAGCCATGTTAGCGGCCATGTGAGCCACCATGTAAGCTCCACGTGAGCCGCCATGTGAGAAGCCATGTGAGCCGCCATGTGAGCCGCCATGTGAGCCGCCATGTGAGCCGCCATGTGAGCCGCCATGTGAGACGCCATGTGAGACGCCATGTGAGCCGCCATGTGAGCCGCCATGTGAGCCGCCATGTGAGACGCCATGTGAGCCGCCATGTGAGACGCCATGTGAGAAGCCATGTGAGCCGCCATGTGAGCCGCCATGTGAGACGCCATGTGAGAAGCCATGTGAGACGCCATGTGAGACGCCATGTGAGCCGCCATGTGAGCCGCCATGTGAGCCGCCATGTGAGCCGCCATGTGAGACGCCATGTGAGACGCCATGTGAGCCGCCATGTGAGCCGCCATGTGAGCCGCCATGTGAGACGCCATGTGAGACGCCATGTGAGCCGCCATGTGAGCCGCCATGTGAGCCGCCATGTGAGCCGCCATGTGAGACGCCATGTGAGCCGCCATGTGAGACGCCATGTGAGCCGCCATGTGAGCCGCCATGTGAGCCGCCATGTGAGAAGCCATGTGAGACGCCATGTGAGACGCCATGTGAGAAGCCATGTGAGCCGCCATGTGATCCGCCATGTGAGACGCCATGTGAGACGCCATGTGAGCCGCCATGTGATCCGCCATGTATTGCTCTTTTTTCTGACTTGTTATCCTGAGATAAGTTTGTTCTGGCAGGAAAAATCTACTTTTTTTAGTGAGAATATATGAAGTCGCGTCCTGCGGCTGGTCGGGCCGTCACACCCAGTGTCTGCACATCAGGATTTATCGCCAGTACGTCATTTTATTCTTTTCAATATAAATAAATACATTTTAACCATAGGCGTGCGCAGGGGGTACGCAGGGGGTGGGCATAGTATTCCCAGACATCCCCTAATGTTGGTGGAGGGGGTCCTTCTCTTGTCCGGCTGTCCACTGGCACCGTATTTGTGCGATGGTACAATCATCCGATATCGTCTGAAGTCGTCCGACCAATCCCACAACATGCAGGTGAATCAGCCTCTTCCACTGCATCCGAGCACTGATGACGATTTGAAACGATTATTTGTGACTACAACAGATTAGCGATCTTTCTCATTTTCAGGGGATTTGTTCAGATGAAATCGGATGACCTGATACAATTTACATAAAAAAAGATGAATTGTATAGTTAAACCGTCGTGTTACGGCAGGGAAACCTGAAAAAAATGAATTGTATAGTTAAACCGCCGTGCCTCATAGAGAAGTCATTCAGATACACAGCTCATGTAAAAAAAATAATTGTTTTTATTCAACCGTTTCTTATTTTCATCCGCAGCAAAAAGCCTTTGTAGTTACTGATTTTTTTCCAATTTTTTTAGGTATTTGTCTGGATTTTTTCTCTCTCTTGCCGAACGTTTTTTTTTTTTTTTTCCTTCAGACAGACTGCATTCAGCGTTGCTGTCCCTGGTGCTGAAAGCTATTTCACCCTAATGTAACGGCTGCTCACCTTAATGTAACGGGCTGCACACCTTAATGTAACGGGCTGCTCACCTTAATGTAACGGGCTGCTCACCTTAATGTAACGGGCAGCGCACCTTAATGTAACGAGCTGCTCACCTTAATGTAACGGACTGCTCACCTTAATGTAACGGACTGCTCACATTAATGTAACGGGCTGCTCACCTTAATGTAACGGGCTGCTCACCTTAATGTAACGGGCTGCTCACCTTAATGTAACGGGCTGCTCACATTAATGTAACGGACTGCTCACCTTAATGTAACGGACTGCTCACCTTAATGTAACGGACTGCTCACCTTAATGTAACGAGCTGCTCACCTTAATGTAACGGACTGCTCACCTTAATGTAACGGACTGCTCACATTAATGTAACGGGCTGCTCACCTTAATGTAACGGGCTGCTCACCTTAATGTAACGGGCTGCTCACCTTAATGTAACGGGCTGCTCACCTTAATGTAACGGACTGCTCACCTTAATGTAACGGACTGCTCACATTAATGTAACGGGCTGCTCACCTTAATGTAACGGGCTGCTCACCTTAATGTAACGGGCTGCTCACCTTAATGTAACGGGCTGCTCACATTAATGTAACGGGCTGCTCACCTTAATGTAACGGGCTGCTCACCCTAATGTAACGGGCAGCGCACCTTAATGTAACGGACTGCTCACCTTAATGTAACGAGCTGCTCACCTTAATGTAACGGACTGCTCACCTTAATGTAACGGACTGCTCACCTTAATGTAACGACTGCTCACCTTAATGTAATGGGCTGCACACCTTAATGTAACGGGCTGCTCACCTTAATGTAACGGGCTGCTCACCTTAATGTAACGGACTGCTTACCTTAATGTAATGGGCTGCTCACCTTAATGTAACGAGCTGCTCACCTTAATGTAACGGGCTGCTCACCTTAATGTAACGGGCTGCTCACCTTAATGTAACGGACTGCTCACCTTAATGTAACGGGCTGCTCACCTTAATGTAACGGGCTGCTCACCTTAATGTAACGGGCTGCACACCTTAATGTAACGAGCTGCTCACCTTAATGTAACGGGCTGCTCACCTTAATGTAACGGGCTGCACACCTTAATGTAACGGGCTGCTCACCTTAATGTAACGGACTGCTCACCTTAATGTAACGGACTGCTCACCTTAATGTAACGGGCTGCTCACCTTAATGTAACGGGCTGCTCACCTTAATGTAACGGGCTGCTCACCTTAATGTAACGGACTGCTCACCTTAATGTAACGGGCTGCACACCTTAATGTAACGGGCTGCTCACCTTAATGTAACGGGCTGCTCACCTTAATGTAACGGACTGCTCACCTTAATGTAACGGACTGCTCACCTTAATGTAACGACTGCTCACCTTAATGTAATGGGCTGCTCACCTTAATGTAACGGGCTGCACACCTTAATGTAACGGGCTGCTCACCTTAATGTAACGGGCTGCACACCTTAATGTAACGGGCTGCACACCTTAATGTAACGGGCTGCTCACCTTAATGTAACGGGCAGCGCACCTTAATGTAACGGACTGCTCACCTTAATGTAACGGGCTGCACACCTTAATGTAACGGGCTGCTCACCTTTTTGTAACGGGCTGCGCACCCTAATGTAACGTGAGCCACACCTTAATGTAACCGTTGCAGGCATTTATACAGCGCCAGCATATTCCGTGGCGCTTAACGGGCTGCGCACACTATTGTAATGGGCTGCGTGCTCTATTGTAACGGGCTGCAAGGTACAGTTTGAGTTATGGTCACAGTTAGGTTTACTGGTTCTGTGTGTGTTGAGGTTACTGTTAGGGTTACAGTTCCTTTTATGTGTACATTAGGGTTACTTTTAGGGTTTGGTTACTGTTAGGATTATAATTAATTTTAGGCTTGTTCTGATTGTATTAGTGTTACTGATTATGGTTACAGTTAATGGTTGTGTTTGCATTAGAGTTAGGATTAAAGTTTACTTCTAGGGTTGACATACTGTTAGGGTTACTTTTAGGCTTACTGGTTCTGTTTGTTTTAGGGTTACTGTTTAGGTTACTGTTGCTTACAGTTACTGGATATGTTTCTTTTAGGGTGAGAGTTACCCTAATACAAACGTAAACATTACCTGTAACTCTCACCCTAATACAAACAGAAACATTAACTCTAACGCTCACCCTAATACAAAAGTAAACATTAACTGTATCTCTCACCCTAATACAAACATTGACTGTATCTCTTACCCAAATACAAATGTAAACATTAACTGTAACTCTCACCCTAATACAAACAGAAACATTAACTGTAACCCTCACCCTAGTACAAACGTAAACATTAACTGTACCTCTTACCCTAATACAAAAGTAAACATTAACTGTATCTCTCACCCTAGTACAAACGTAAACATTAACTGTACCTCTTACCCTAATACAAAAGTAAACATTAACTGTATCTCTCACCCTAGTACAAACGTAAACATTAACTGTACCTCTTACCCTAATACAAACGTAAACATTAACTGTACCTCTTACAGTTAATGTTTGTATTAGGGTGAGAGATACAGTTAATGTTTGTATTAGGGTATCTCTCACCCTAATACAAACATTAACTGTATCTCTCACCCTAATACAAACATTAACTGTATCTCTTACCCTAATACAAACATTAACTGTATCTCTCACCCTAATACAAACGTAAACATTAACTGTACCTCTTACCCTAATACAAACGTAAACATTAACTGTACCTCTTACCCTAATACAAACGTAAACATTAACTGTACCTCTTACAGTTAATGTTTGTATTAGGGTGAGAGATACAGTTAATGTTTGTATTAGGGTATCTCTCACCCTAATACAAACATTAACTGTATCTCTCACCCTAATACAAACATTAACTGTATCTCTCACCCTAATACAAACATTAACTGTATCGCTCACCCTAATACAAACATTAACTGTATCTCTCACCCTAATACAAACATTAACTGTATCTCTTACCCTAATACAAACGTAAATATTAACTGTACCTCTTACCCTAATACAAACGTAAACATTAACTGTAAGAGGTACAGTTAATGTTTACGTTTGTATTAGGGTGAGATATACAGTTAATGTTTGTATTAGGGTGAGAGATACAGTTAATGTTTCTGTTTGTATTAGGGTGAGAGTTGCAGTTAATGTTTGTATTAGGGTGAGCGTTACAGTTAATGTTTTTGTATTAGGGTAAGAGATACAGTTAATGTTTCTGTTTGTATTAGGGTGAGAGTTACAGTTAATGTTTCTGTATTAGGGTGAGAGATACAGTTAATGTTTACGTTTGTATTAGGGTGAGCGTTACAGTTAATGTTTCTGTTTGTATTAGGGTGAGAGTTGCAGTTAATGTTTGTATTAGGGTGAGCGTTACAGTTAATGTTTTTGTATTAGGGTAAGAGATACAGTTAATGTTTCTGTTTGTATTAGGGTGAGAGTTACAGTTAATGTTTCTGTATTAGGGTGAGAGATACAGTTAATGTTTTTGTATTCGGGTAAGAGGTACAGTTAATGTTTCTGTTTGTATTAGGGTGAGAGTTACAGTTAATGTTTGTATTAGGGTAAGAGATACAGTTAATGTTTTTGTATTAGGGTGAGAGGTACAGTTAATGTTTTTGTATTAGGGTAAGAGGTACAGTTAATGTTTACGTTTGTATTAGGGTAAGAGATACAGTTAATGTTTTTGTATTAGGGTCAGAGGTACAGTTAATGTTTACGTTTGTATTAGGGTAAGAGATACAGTTAATGTTTGTATTAGGGTGAGAGTTACAGTTAATGTTTGTATTAGGGTAAGAGATACAGTTAATGTTTGTATTAGGGTCAGAGATACAGTTAATGTTTTTGTATTAGGGTCAAAGGTACAGTTAATGTTTACGTTTGTATTAGGGTAAGAGATACAGTTAATGTTTGTATTAGGGTGAGAGTTACAGTTAATGTTTGTATTAGGGTAAGAGTTACAGTTAATGTTTGTATTAGGGTAAGAGATACAGTTAATGTTTTTGTATTAGGGTCAGAGGTACAGTTAATGTTTACGTTTGTATTAGGGTAAGAGATACAGTTAATGTTTGTATTAGGGTGAGAGTTACAGTTAATGTTTGTATTAGGGTAAGAGTTACAGTTAATGTTTGTATTAGGGTAAGAGATACAGTTAATGTTTTTGTATTAGGGTCAGAGGTACAGTTAATGTTTACATTTGTATTAGGGTAAGAGATACAGTTAATGTTTGTATTAGGGTAAGAGGTACAGTTAATGTTTTTGTATTAGGGTCAGAGGTACAGTTAATGTTTACGTTTGTATTAGGGTAAGAGATACAGTTAATGTTTTTGTATTAGGGTAAGAGGTACAGTTAATGTTTGTATTAGGGTGAGAGTTAAAGTTAATGTTTTTGCAGCAATATTTTTCTCATTTCAATTATAATGTGAACAATGATGCTGCACTAACGATTTTTTCTATGGGGGCGTTTGCTAAAAAACCCGCAATTTTCCCCCAAAAAAATTTAACGAGTCCCCATTTTTAAATTTTTTTTAACAAGCGCACCCCATAGAAAATATAACCGCAAAGCCTAAATCACCTAAATCATTTGTCATTTGGCTGATCCCTCCAGGAACGTCAACCCTGTTGCAAATCTTTTTTTGCTGATGACACAAAGATTTGCAACAGGTTGACGTTCCTGGAGGGATCAGCCAAATGACAAATGATTTAGGTAAACTAAAAAAATGGTGGAGCTGTGGCAATTGAGTTTTAATGTGGATAAGTGCAAGATAATGCACCTGGGACGTAAAAACCCAAGGGCTGAATATAGAATATTTGATACATCTGAGGGTTGGGATTTAGGGGTTATTATTTCAGAGGATCTAAGGGTAAGTAGTCAATGTTATAGAGCAGCAGGAAATGCTGGCAGAATGCTTGGAAATGCTGGCAGAATGCTTGGTTGTGTAGGGAGAGGTATTAGCAGTAGGAAAAGGGAAGTGCTCATGCCACTGTACAGAACACTGGTGAGACCTCACTTGGAGTACTGTGTGCAGTACTGGAGACCGTATCTCCAGAAGGATATAGACATCTTAGAGAGAGTTCAGAGAAGGGCTACTAAAATGGTGTACGGCTTGAAGGAGAAAAGTTACCAGGAAAGGCTTAATGATCTTAACATGTACAGCTTGGAAAAAAGACGAGACAGAGGAGATATGATAGAAACATTTAAATACGTAAAGGGAATCCACAAGGTAGAGGAAGGGAGTATATTTAAAAGGAAACAAAGTAGCAAAACAAGAGGACATAGTCTTAGATTAGAGGGGCAAAGGTTTAAAAGTAACATCAGGAAGCATTATTTTACTGAGCGGGTGGTGGATACATGGAACAGTCTTCCAGTAGAAGTGGTAGAGGCCAAAACAGTAATTGAATTTAAGCAGGCATGGGATAGGCATAAGGCTATCCTAAACAAAAGATAAATCCAGGTAAAGTATCCATGTAATTGGGCAGACTAGATGGGCCGAAAGGTTCTTATCTGCCGACATTTTCTATGTTTCTATGTTTCTAAAGGCTCGCATGATAAAATGTGAAAAAAAACGCTTTACACAATGTAGATCATTGAAAATTCACATTTTATTGCATTTTTTGTTATAATATTCAGGCAGGACATGACGTATACATATAATAATGATATATTATGAATCTGCCGAGTCTGCCGGAAAGAACGATATATAATACGTCTGGGTTGTATAATAAAACGTGGCTTCAAATCGCATTTAAACATGATGAGCGAAACCGGTAAAAATGAGCTCAGCACAGAGGCGTGAAATGGCTCAGCAGCGAAAGGGTTAAGGTAAAAAATTATTTTGAATTGATCTAACAATTTTCAGATAACCGTTTATCGTGTTCGGTCGATTCGAAAATTTATTGATTCTGGATGTTTTATGCTCGGGAACCACCGAAATGCGTTAATTTTCTTTTTTTTTCTGTGAAAATGAATTTGGATGAAAACAAATGCTGGTGTCTAGGCGGCCGGTGACATTGTCGTGCGAGTTGCTCCTTCCCTACATAGCCCTCTTGGATGTTCCTTACCTGGACTTTAACTGGCTGCACCTCCCTTTTCTGTATACACTTTGTTATTGCTGAGCAGAAAGTGTGTATTTTGTGCGGAATTTGTAATAAATGTTGCGTTAGCGCTCGCCCTGATGACACTGCGCGTTGCATGCCGCCATCCCATCTGTCACTGGGAAGAGCTGCTTGCTTCTCTGGTTTTATATATCACTGGCCGGAAGGAGAGGAGCTTCTCCCAAATCTGCCGAATATGTACAAACCGCAGGTGACATCACCTTGTAATGACGGTCTGGTTTTATTCAATAGGACCAGAAAAATAACCCAAAAAACAGCTAATTCTGCAGCAAAGTCATCAAACGGGGGTGGGTGGGCAGACATGTTGTATAAATCTGAAGAATTGGAGAATCCAGCTGATTTGTCCTAAGATTTGCAATTTGTTGCTTTTCCACCCACTCACAGTTTAGTGAATAATCCCCTTTATGCTTTATAGCAGCTCATGCCGCCTTGTGTTTTTATTTTGAGTTTAATGTCCTTTTATTAAGGCGCCTGCAGCTGAATTGGCACATTATTACGGCCCACAGCCGCTGCCCCATCTGTTATTTATGCGTGTTATTTTCCTGTTTTTCGTTGTTGTGTTTTCGGTGTTTATTATTAGCTAATTAATATGTTTTTTCACATTTCGAGAATGCGAGAAATCCGCAGAGTGTTCCTTTTTATTATTATCACTGAGGCCCAGTGGCACAAAATGACCCTTTAAATCCACCGAATCTGCTTGTCTTTACACGCAGCTTCATTCCTTCAATTCTTACAAATCATTAACATCTCTGAAGAGACCCTTCAACACCGGCAATACAGACCCCCAAGGGTCTAACCCGGGGGTCTCAAACTCAGATTAACCAGTGCGGGGAAGGGGGGTATGACGAATCCCAAACTTCAAAAACTAAATCAAATTGTAATCAGCACTGGTTAATGAAACGCAGAGCTCCACAGCAATAAACCTCACAGTAATGTGCGGTGTGTATGAGTGTAGAACAGAGCTCCACAGCAATAAAACTCACACTCATACACCCTGCACATTACTGTGAGTTTTGTTGCTGTGGAGCTCTGATATGCTCATACACACTGCACATTGCTTTGAGTTTTATTGCTGTGGAGCTCTGTGATACACTCATACACACTGCACATTATTGTGAGGTTTATTACTGTGGAGCTCTGTGATACAGTAATGTGCGGTGTGTATGAGCGTATCACAGAGCTCCACAGCAATAAACCTCACACTCATACACACCGCACATTACTGTGAGGTTTATTGCTGTGGAGCTCTGTGATACGCTCATACACCCCGCACATTACTGTATCACAGAGCTCCACAGCAATAAACCTCACAATAATGTGCAGTGTGTATGAGTGTATCACAGAGTTCCACAGCAATAAAACTCAAAGCAATGTGCAGTGTGTATGAGCATATCAGAGCTCCACAGCAACAAAACTCACATTAATGTGCGGTGTGTATCCGCATATCACAGAGCTCCACAGCAATAAAACTCACACTCATACACACTGCACATTACTGTGAGTTTTATTGCTGTGGAGCTCTGTGATTCAATCATACACACCGCACGGTACAGTGAGTTTTATCGCTGTGGAGCGCTGTGCAACAATCATAGACACTGCATATTACTGTGAGTTTTATTGCTATGGAGCTCCTCTGTGATTCACTCATACACACTGCAAGTTGCAGTGAGATTTATTGCTGTGGATTCTGTGATACTCATACACACCGCACATTACTGTATCACAGAATCCACTGCAATAAATCTCACTGTAACTTGCAGTGTGTATGAACGTATCCCAGAGCTCCACAGCAATAAAACTCACACTCATACACACTGCATATAACTGTATCACAGAGTTCCACAGCAATAAAACTCAAAGCAATGTGCAGTGTGTATGAGCATATCAGAGCTCTACAGCAACAAAACTCACAGTAATGTGCAGTGTGTATGCGCATATCACAGAGCTCCATAGCAATCAAACTCACAGTAATATGCAGTGTCTATGATTGTTGCACAGAGCTCCACAGCGATAAAACTCACTGTACCGTGCGGTGTGTATGAATCACAGAGCTCCACAGCAATAAAACTCACAGTAATGTGTGGTGTGTATGAGTGTGTCACAGAACTCCGGAGCAATAAAACTCACAGTAATGTGCAGCGTGTATGAGCATATCAGAGCTCCGCAGCAATAAAACTCCCAGTAATGTGCGATGTGTATGAGTGTATCGCTGTTTAGAAGATACTTTGCCCTTGTGTAACATTGTAAGGAGTAATTCCGCTCCTGGGTGGAGCAGGGACACCTGGGAACTCATTTCCATTATTTTTTTCCAGGTTGTATTGAGTTCCTGTTCGTCCCACAAGCTGTGAGTGTGTTGATGTGCTGCAGGACAGTCCAAGAGCATTTTTATAAATCGCCAATATCTTTCAATACAGAATTTGCCGTATTTAAGGCGTGTTTATATATTTATATGTCACTGATAAAAAATGTTTGGAATCCTCTCGATTTCTGCTGTGATCACTCGAGAAACGTGCCTGATCTTCACAAACACAATCAGACGACGCGTCGTTCACGCCAATCCACGGACGGCAAATTGCCTGTACATGCGGTTAAATGGGGACAGTTCCTCGTCTCCTGGGAGTGGGCTTCCTGCAGCGATCATTCCAGGACAACAACTGCCAACAAGACGTGAGAGCGGAAACCACCTCCGGGGTAAGGCTCGACGCTCTGATAGTGTTTGTTCACGGATCCACTAGCAGGATAAAATAACTCTGAATAAGAATGACGTCCATGGTGATACCACAAAGGAAGCCACCAACAGCTCGGCGCATCTCAAGCCACGTTCCACATCGCTTCTGGAAAAATGCACCAACAACACGACGAGACAAAAGTGCAAATCGTGGGGAAAAAAATTCACAAATCGACTTTATGGAAGAGACCGGAGACGGCACAATAACCAAAACCTCATCCCGTCTGTGACACACGGTGGGGGCTGCGTTGCACTCATTGAGGGGAGAGTGAAGTGAAACGTGCATTGGCGAATTGCCAGCGAAATATGATGCTATTCGATCTCCAACAGCAGCGAAATTATCCCATAGAGAAGTAATGGTTAATCTATTCAGAGACGCCGAACTGTACCGAAATGTGAGTGAAATGCACCGATTTTCGGTGATTCAGTTCGACAGGTTTAATCAGGCAAATCCCAAAGGATCCAATGGAAAGAAAATGTTTTTTATTATTTTTTATTAAACCATTTATTATTTTCATTTGCAGCAAAAAGCCTTTTTTATTTAATTGAATTTTTAGAACTTTTCGACAATTTACTGTTTTTTTCATCAAAAAGTTTGCTTCCGATTTTTATTTTTATTTTAAACTAGGTGGAAAGCCTGCCCAGAGGGCAGTCTATTGTCAAGTGAGACGTGCATGAATGTTCGCTGAAATGAAAGCACAGCAATGTCAAGGAAAGACAATTTTATTTGGTCATATGGGTATATATTGCCCTCAGCTCACATGGCTATATATTGCCACCAGCTCACATGGATATATTTTCCCCCAGCTCACATGGGTATATCTGCCCCCAGCTCACATGGGTATATTTGCGCCCAGCTCACATGGATATATTTCCCCCAGCTCTCATGGGTATATTTGGGCCAAGCTCACATGGATATGTTGCCCCCAGCTCACATGGGTATATTTGCCCCAACTCACATGGATTTATTTGCCCCCTGCTCACATGGGTATAATTGCCCCAGTGCACATGGGTATAATTGCCCCCTGCTCACATGGGTATAATTGCGCCCTGCGTATAATTGCCCCCAGCTCACATGGGTATAATTGCCCCAGCACACATGGATATAATTGCCCCCTGCTCACATGGGTATAATTGCCCGCTGCTCACATGGGTATAATTGCCCCCTGCTCACATGGGTATAATTGCGCCCTGCGTATAATTGCCCCCAGCTCACATGGGTATAATTGCCCCAGCACACATGGATATAATTGCCCCCTGCTCACATGGGTATAATTGCCCGCTGCTCACATGGGTATAATTGCCCCCTGCGTATAATTGCCCCCTGCGTATAATTGCCCCCTGCTCACATGGGTATAATTGCCCCAAGCTCACATGAGTATATTTTCCCCCAGCTCACATGGATGAGCCCACCGGCAACAGGGACTTCAAGATGGCCGCCGGCGGGCTTCCTCTGACATCATCAGAGGGGGCCCGCCAGCAGCCATCTTGAAGTCCCTGCTCACCGGAGGCGGAGCCCACCGGCGAGCAGGGACTTAAAGATGGCCGCCGCCGGACTTCCCCTGACATCAGAGGGGCCGCCGGCGGCCATCTTGAAGTCCCTGCTCGCCGGAGGCTGAGCCCACCGGCGAGCAGGGACTTAAAGATGGCCGCTGGCAGGCTTCCTCTGACATCTTCAGAGGGGGCCCGTCGGCGGCTAACTTCAAGTCCCTGCTCGCCGGTGGGCATACATGGGCCCAGCCTCGGGCGAGCAGGGATCCGCCAAAAAAAAGAAAGCGGAGCCGTTGGAGAGGCGCGCGCAAAGCGCCTCTCTCACCTCCTCAGTGACTGAGCCGTGAGGAGGTGAGACAGGGAGAGGCGCGCGCCTCTCCAACGGCTCCGCTTTTTTTTTTTCTAACAGTTTTTAAATGTCCGTCACGCATGCGCACTCAGCGCTTGACGACGACGGACTTTAAAACTGTTTTATTATATAGATAGCGTTTTTTTTATTCTGTAACAGACCTTTTCATTATTATTCATAGGACCTTATTATTTCCATGCATTTTTTTTTAAAATGCCTTTTACAAATTGCGGGGGGATTTTTTTTTGCTTTTACCCCTGTTCAGCGGCTGATCGGCTTTTTTCGGTGGCGTTCGGCGACTGATCGGTGTCTTTGGCAGTCTGCTTGGCTGCGTTTTACAGATTGTGGCTGCGTTCGGCGGTCTGTTCAGCGGATCGGTAGCTGCATTCGGCAGATCACTTCGCTGCAGTTCGGGGAACCTGCTGTGAATGCAGGGTCGGCGAATTTAACTCCCTGAAGTGCACCGAATGAAAGAGCCGCGCAATGTGAGCGCTGTCTGAATAACCCCTTAATATTCTAATCTAAATTATTAATTAAGCGCTTGTTATTTGTTTGGTCGGATTGTGTTTGCTCGTAGGTTTGACTCGATGAAGGTCAGAACGCGTTGTACGAGGAATCCGTGTCGATATCCGGCTCGTTTTGAAGGGTTCACAATTTTTTTTTCTTGCGTTGTTGTATGTTATGGGTAAAGTCCGTACTCTGGATAAACACAGGATTAGCGGAGTAAAACTGATATTACAGAGGCAGGTGCAGGTAAAGTCCAAAATGAAATCAAACATTGGCCTTTACTCTGCAGACTAACCAAGCACTCTTGTGTAAAATGGAATTTTAGGATTTGGGTCAGGGTTATGTTTAGTTTTTTAGGTTTAGGGTTATGGTCAGGGTAAGTGTTAGGTTTAGGGTTAGAGTTAGGATTAAGGTTATGGATACTGTTTAGGGTTACAGTCAGGGTCAAGGTTAGGGTTAGTTTTTAGGTTTGGGTTATTGTTAGGTTTAGGGTTAGGCATGGGGTTACAGTTAGGGTCAGGGTTAGGTTTAGGGTTAGTTTATAGGTTTGGAGTAATGGTCAGGGTTAGTGTTAGCTTTAGGCTTGGTTAGAGTTAGGTTTAGAGTTACAGTCAGGGTTAGGTTTAGGGCTAGTTTTTAGTTCTGGAGTAATGGTCTGGGTTAGTGTTAGGTTTAGGCTTGGGGTTAGAGTTAGGTTTAGGGTTACAGTTAGGGTCAAGGTTAGGTTTAGGGTTAGTTTTTAGGTCTGGAGTATGGTCAGGTTTAGTGTTATGTTTAGGCTTGGGGTTAGAGTTAGGTTTAGGGTTACAGTTAGGGTCAAGGTTAGGTTTAGGGTTGGTTTTTAGGTCTCGAGTAATGGTCAGGGTTAGTGTTAGGTTTAGTGTTGGGGTTAGAGTTAGCGTTAGGGTTACAGTTAGGGTCAGGGTTAGGTTTAGGGTTAGTTTTTAGGTCTGGAGTAATGGTCAGGGTTAGTGTTAGGTTTAGGCTTGGGGTTAGAGTTAGGTTTAGAGTTACAGTCAGGGCTAGGGTTAGTTTTTAGGTTTGGGGTAATGGTCAGGGTTAGTGTTAGGCTTGGGGTTAGAGTTAGCTTTAGGGTTACAGTTAGGGTCAGGGTTAAGTTTAGGGTTAGTTTTTAGGTCTGGAGTAATGGTCAGGGTTAGTGTTAGAGTTGGGTTTAAGGTTAGGTTTGGGCTTAGAGTTGGGTTTAGGATCAGAGTTGGTCTTGGATATGGGTAATCCTTGATTGACAGAATACTGTAAACCACTCAAGTCTCAGCAAACGTATTAGCCCAGCAGTGTTTGGGTAGATCTAGGTTTACCCTGCTGAAGCCTGTTGGACATCTGGATAAACCTAGGATTGCCAGGGTAGAGTCCAATGTTTCATTTCTCACCCAAAGCTGCCCGAGTGATGTCAGCTTTACTTGGGTAATCCCAACTTTATCTGAATTTGTGATTTTCCCCCTACCATATATACATATTTCTATATTTGGGGAGGTGGGAGAAGCCGCGGGAGCCCAGACGTTCCGCATCTTCTTTGGGTCGTATGCTCCTAACATGAAGCTGAGGGGAGACCCCGGAAGCTCCTCATATTGTGTTATTGTTATCCAATGAATAAGTTGTCATACTGGTTATTACTTTATACATTATACAGGAACTTTACATCTTTCACAAAGAGCCCATTAGACAAATTGTGCCTCAAGGGTGTAGGCTCATCCAATAGCGTTTCCAAACGTTGGCCAAAGCTCCTCCTTCCTCAGTGTGTTTAACCAATGTTGGCGCCTCCTCAGAGAGGTTTTTGGGTCCCCAATGGTCTTTTCTTTAAGGCTCCGCCTCTGAAACGAATAAAGCGTACCCGATCGCTCTATCCGACGTCCGTTCAATGTACTGAGCAGCTTTCCAATGGATGGGAGGATCTGGCCATCCAGGTGTTCACCCTGCGCGCCGGGCGGCAGCTTGTGACACGAGGTTGGGGTTTGTGTGTTATGTCGCCATTGCTGTAGAGATAAGTTGTTTGTTGTGATGCAGCTGGTAAAGCGGTGTAAACTGATGAGTGCTCTCTCCGTTCAGGAGCCGCGCTTCGGGCACAAGAAACAGGGGACAAATTGATCTCTAGAAGCAAGAAATCGATCCAGTCACCCCCATGGATCGGAGCAGAGGCCGGTCAGTGTCCTCTGTTTATTTTATAAGAATAAGGCATTTCTCTGAGTGTTGGACGTGTGTGTGTGTGCGCGCACTCTGTGAGTTGTGCCTGATTTGTGGTGTGAGTTTATGTTGTGTGCATATGCAGTGTGAATGTGTGTATGTGATTTTATTGCATGTTGTGTGTATGTGTTATGAGTGTGTATGCTCTACAGGTAGTGTGAGAAACTATGTGATGCGAGTAGTGGTGTGACTGTGTATGTAGTGTGACTGTTGTGTGTTCGTGATGTGACTTTTGTGTTTACGTGATGTGACTGTTGTGTTTATGTGATGTGTTTGTATATAGTGGGTGTGTGGGGTGTTTGTGTATAGTGGATGCATGGTGTGTATGTGTGTGTGGTGTGTTTCTATATAGTGGATGCTGGTGTGTGTATGTGGTGTGTTTTGTATATAGTGGGTGCATGGTGTGTGTGGATGCGTGGTGTGTGTGTGTGTGTGTATGTGGTGTTTATTGTATTAGTGCTAGTTGTATGCATGTTATGTTAGTATGTTTTATGTGTATGTGATGTGATTTCATGTCATACATGTTATGTACCTGGTGCTAGTTCATAATATTCATGTTGTATGTATGAGGTGTGAGTGTACATTATGTGTGTTGCATGGTGTGTATGTAGTGCTTTTCATGTTGCTTTAGTGTATGCATTGTGAGTGCATGTTACATGTGTGTATAGGGGAAGCATGTTGTGTAATACGTCACATGTGCATGTTGTTTTAGTGTATGTGTTGTGAGTGCATGTTATGTGTGTAGTGCTTTTTATGTTGCTTTAGTGTATGCATTGTGTGAATGTGGGGTGATTCCATGTCATGCATCTACCTGGTGTTAGTGTGTGTTTTATGTATGTGTGATAAGTGTATGTTGTGTGTGTTTGTGGTGTGTGTCCCCGAAGCAGATTGTGGCTTAGTCGGCTCTATCTATTCGTGTAGAGTTTAAGTTGTGAAATGCATCGGGGAGACGCACAATACCTTTTATCAGAGGCCGATTAACCGATACCGGTCAGAGACCGAGACCAATATCCATCTGCCGGGGCTTAGCGCAGCCTCGCTCTGAGCGATAACCGTGAAATCTCATTCATGCGACGCGTTTCCTGTCCAAAACACAGACACATGGGGCGCATCCATAATAAGATGAATGAGGAGCCCCTGCCGTGGAATGCAGCGGGACGTTACTGCTCATTCATCCACTTCCAGCAATTAATTCACAAATCCCTTTTTAAATTAAATTCTGCCAAAAAACTTACATTTCTCCTAAATTTTAAGCAGAATAATAACGAAACCTGCTCTGACCCTGCGCTGAGATAAACCACATGATATGCTCTGATTTATACAAGATCAGCCGCATTATACCATGTTACATGAATTCCATACATGCAGGATAGATTTGCTGATATGACGGCCAGCAGTCTGTTATATATTTGTATAAAGGGAGTCCAGGAGAAATGGGATTATTTAAAGGAAGCATTATTGAAGGCCACAGGCAATTGCATTCGGCTTGTTAGCAAAAACAAAAAAGGGAAGAAACCACTGTGGTACTCTGCAGAAGTGGCCAAAATAGTGAAGAACAAAAAGACAGCATTCAATAATTATAAAAAAAACTCTGAGTGAAGAAGATAGACAAACCTATAAGATTAGGCAGAAAGAGGCAAAGCAATTTATAAACGCTTCCAAAGCACACGCAGAAGAGAAAATAGCTCAGTCAGTAAAAAAGGGGGACAAAACATTTTTAGATACATAAACGAGAAAAGAAAAGGAAAATAAGGATTAGTTAGATTAAAAACAAAGGAAGGAAGGTACGTAGAAGAGGATAAAAGTCTCGCTGACTGCCTCAATGAATATTTTTGTTCAGTCTTTGCAGAAGAAAAGGAAGGAAAGGGACCTCAGTTAGGAGGAAACACTAACGAGACAATTACATATCAGTTTACAGAGGAGGAGGTTCTACAGCAGCTGTCTAAAGTAAAGATAAATAAGTCAATGGGGCCTGATGGGATCCACCCTAAATTATTAAAAGAGCTCAGTGGTGTAATAGTAAAACCGTTAACAGATTTATTTAACCAATCCTTGCTTACGGGAGTCGTCCCAGAAGACTGGAAATTAGCAAATGTTGTGCCCATTTACAAGAAGGGTAGTAGGGAGGAATCGGGGAACTATAGGCCAGTTAGTCTTACGTCAGTAGTGGGGAAATTAATGGAAACCATGTTAAAGGAAAGGATTGTTGAACATCTAAAAACACATAGATTACAGGATCAGAAACAACATGGGTTTACCTCAGGGAGATCATGCCAAACTAATCTTATTGATTTTTTTGATTGGGTAACAAAAATAATAGACACAGGTGGTGCAGTAGACATTGCTTATTTAGATTTCAGTAAGGCTTTTGATACTGTTCCGCATAGAAGCTTATCAATAAATTGCAATCTTTGAGCTTGGATTCCAATATTGTTGAATGGATTAGGCAGTGGCTGAGTGACAGGCAACAGAGGGTTGTGGTAAATGGAGTTTATGCGGCGCAAGGTCTTGTTACCAGTGGGGTACCTCAGGGGTCAGTACTTGGACCCATTCTCTTTAATATTTTTATTGAGTGATATTGCAGAAGGTATTAATGGAAAAGTATGTCTTTTTGCTGATGACACAAAGATTTGCAACAGGGTTGACGTTCCTGGAGGGATCAGCAAAATGACAAATGATTTAGGTAAACTAAAAAAGTGGTCGGAGTTGTGGCAATTGAGTTTTAATGTGGATAAGTGCAAGATAATGCACCTGGGACGTAAAAACCCAAGGGCTGAATATAGAATATTTGATACATCCGAGGGTTGGGATTTAGGGGTTATTATTTCAGAGGATCTAAGGGTAAGTAGTCAATGTAATAGAGCAGCAGGAAATGCTGGCAGAATGCTTGGTTGTGTAGGGAGAGGTATTAGCAGTAGGAAAAGGGAAGTGCTCATGCCACTGTACAGAGCACTGGTGAGACCTCACTTGGAGTACTGTGTGCAGTACTGGAGACCGTATCTCCAGAAGGATATAGACATCTTGGAGAGAGTTCAGAGAAGGGCTACTAAAATGGTGTACGGCTTGAAGGAGAAAAGTTACCAGGAAAGGCTTAATGATCTTAACATGTACAGCTTGGAAAAAAGACGAGACAGAGGAGATATGATAGAAACATTTAAATACGTAAAGGGAATCCACAAGGTAGAGGAAGGAAGTATATTTAAAAGGAAACAAAATAGCAAAACAAGAGGACATAGTCTTAGATTAGAGGGGCAAAGGTTTAAAAGTAACATCAGGAAGCATTATTTTACTGAGAGGGTGGTGGATACATGGAACAGTCTTCCAGTAGAAGTGGTAGAGGCCAAAACAGTAATTGAATTTAAGCAGGCATGGGATAGGCATAAGGCTATCCTAAACAAAAGATAAATCCAGGTCAAGTATCCATGTAATTGGGCGACTAGATGGGCCGAAAGGTTCTTATCTGCCGACATTTTCTATGTTTCTATACACACTCACCAGCCACTTTATTAGGTACGCCTTGCTAGTACCGGGTCGGACCCCCTTCTGCCTTAATTCTTCATGGCGTCGATTCACAAGGTGTTGGAAACATTGCTCAGAGGTTTTGCTCCATATTGACATGATGCCGTTGCGCAGTTGCTGCAGGTTTGTCGGCTGCTCATCCATGATGCGAATCTCCCGTTCCACCACATCCCAAGGGTGCTCGATTGGATTGAGATCTGGGGACAGTGGAGGCCATTGGAGCACAGTGACCTCATTGTCACGTTCAAGAGCGCACTTTGAGAGGATTTGAGCTTTGTGACATGGTGCATTATCCTGCTGGAAGGAGCCATCAGAAGATACAGGGGACACTGTGCTCATAAAGGGATGGACATGGTCAGTAACAATACTCCGGTAGGCTGTGGCGTTTAAACAATGCTCAATTGGTGCTAGCTATGGGGCCCAAAGTATGCCAAGAAAATACCCTCCACACCATTACACCACCACCAGCCTGATCCGCTGATACACAGCAGGATGGATCCAGGCTTTCATGTTGTTTACGCCAAATTCTGACCCATCTGATGTTGCAGCTGAAATCGAGACTCATCAGACCAGGCAATGTTTTTCCAATCTTCTTTTATTGTCAGGTTTTGGTGTCTGTGTGAATTGTAGCCTCAGTTTCCTGTAACTGTTCTTAGCTGACAGGAGCAGCACCCGGTGTGGTCTGTTGCTGCTGCTGTAGCCCATCTCCTGCTGTTGTAGCCCATCTCCTGCTGCTGTAGCCCATTTGCTTCAGGTTTGGACGTGTTGTGTGTTCAGAGATGGTGTATCTGCAGACCTTGCTTGTAACAAGTGGTTATTTGAGTTACTGTTGTCTTTCTATCATATGGATCCAGTCTGCCCATTCTCCTCTGACCTCTGACCTCACAAGGCGTTTTCATCCACACAGCTGCCGCTCACTGGATATTTTCTCCTTTTTTTTCGGGTCATTCTCTGTAAACCCTAGAGATGTTGTGCGTGAAAATCCCAGGAGATCAGCAGTTTGTGAAATACTCAGACCAGCCCGTCTGGCACCAACAACCCCTGCCACGATCAAAGACGCTTAAACCCCCTTTCTTCCCCCATTCTGTCGCTCGGCTTCAACTTCAGAAAGTCGTCTTCACCGCGTCTGTGATGGGATGCCGTCTCTGCCCGTCTGTCCTGGCTCTCCGGACACCCCCTTACCAGGATCAGCCCGGCCTCTGAGTTGCTCGGAACTCAGTGCCTCGAGCAGCCTGATCCGCAGCTCCAGACCTGCTTGTTCTGAACTCCTGCCTTGGAGCCTCTTTGCATTTCCAGAATGCCGCGCTGTGCCTTCTGAGAGTGATTATAGCTGTAGCGTAGTTGAGACAGACACCAGGCAGGCTGTATGTTCATCACAGGATACACACTGGCCATTTCACATGGCCTGCTTTTATTTGGTTCACAATCAGATAACAACAGTTAACATTCCCGCCCCCCAGACATTACGGCACCGCCATGCAGCAGTTCCCCATCAGGTCCTCTCAGAGTGCAAGCTCTTGAGCAGGGGCTTCTCTTGTACTGTTCTATGTGTTTAACTTGCATGTATATTGGTTATCCCGTCTTTCCGTTTTGTACAGCGATACGGTACATGGTGGTGCCTTATAATTAACTGTACCTGCAGTCATACAGAGCACAGGTCCTTGTTTGGGGGGGATGCCAGAGGAGCAGCGGCGATCCAGGGGTACCGTTTGATAGCTTGGGTCCCTAGGGTGTCACAGTCCAAAAAGCGCCCAGATCTGGGGGTAGGGGCACGAGTGGCAGCATATAGTAGATATCCCCCTTGGATGCCGCATGGTCAGGGCTACTTAAGCTCCTGGGGTCAAGAAAGGCTCAGCAAAGTGGGTTCCTAATGGAGCTCCCTCCTGAAAATCACCACAACGGTAGCTCGCATGAGGATCACCCCACGTTTGAAAAATCACCCCACTGGAGCAGTTAGTTTTCGGGGCGCAGACGTTTAAAGTTTCTGCAGATGGCTCCATTACAGATAATGAGGTGCATTCCTGGAATGGGATTGGTTGGCCCTTCTAGCTCCTTGGATGGTGATTGGCTGGGGTTTCAAACCCAGCTCATGCTTTGAATCCCAGGTTAACCCTGGTGTCGGATAACACCGTGAGCGTAAATTTTGATTACGTGCTGATATAGGGGGGGGGAGAGTCACAAAAACACCACTTTAAAACACTAACAGACAAATAGCTTAACTGAGGGGAATAGCAGAGGAGCGAGGGGTTAATACAGTGCACAGTCTCTGAGCGAGGGGTTAATACAGTGCACAGTCTCTGAGCGAGGGGTTAATACAGTCTCTGAGCAAGGGGTTCCGTGACAACGATACATTTAAAACCACACAATATAAATGAACATAAAGTCTTCCCCAAAGCAACGGTCTATGTCTTTTGGGGTTTTCGTCATGGAAATAAGTCTTGGGGTTTGACGCGGGGATCGCTATGTCAGTTCCATGACAGCGTCTAGATGCCGAAATGCATTGACTCGCTGCCGTGTGATTGGCTGTTTAGCAATTTGCGTTAAGAAGGAATTGAACAGGTGTACCTAATAAAGTGGCCGGAGAGTATAAATTGACCTAAAGCTGAGAAGCGTTTTGTTATATTTATGATATGGGCAGATACACCCCCTCCCCCTCCCCCATTTAATGACACATTTCGGGCTCTATCAGCGGGTGTGAGCTAACGGTGGCGTCAGCATGTTTTTCAGAGTTTGACATCCACTGATGTTGCTGGACTACAACTCCCATGACTCTCTGGCCAACTACTGCATGGAAAGATTTCTGGGACTTGTAGGCCATTATCATGTGGGTGGGCCGGATTGTGACAGCCCTGATTTAATCCCCTCAGAGAGGCTGATTTATATTGTTTTATTAGCTTTATCTCCCCGTAAAATAAAGCTAAGTGTCGGCGATGCGCGTCGCGGAGACATTTACATTAATATTACACGCATTTACATATATTTTTAGCGCCCACTTTATGGATGAGGATGATTTTTATTGGAGCTGATTTCATGAGCTATTTTGCATGATTTTACGAGACGCGAGCGATCCCAGAATAAACGCATTTATTGTATCACCTGTCATGAAGGGATCCGCAGATTCGCCTCAGTCTTTTCTCCAAAGGGGAAGAAACAAATCATTTGTCATAATGTTACCGTCAAACTGAAACTCTGTGTCATATCATGTTTAGCGGCATGTATACCGTTAGGTCCATATATATTTGGACACGGGCAGTTTTCACACTTTTTTGGCTCTTTTCGCCCCAAGAATAAAATTAAAACAAAACAATCCAAATGAATTTGAAGCGCAGACTCAAAGGGTTAAACATAAATATCAAGAACAAATTTTATACACAGTCCCCCCATTTCTATACACAGACCCACCATTTTTCTACACAGTCCCCCCGTTTTTATACAGTCTCCCCCCTATATTTATACACAGCCCCCCTTTTTTATACACAGCCCCCCTGTATTTATACACAGCCCCCCATTTTTATACACAGCCCCTCCCCCATTTTCAGGGGCTAAAGTGTAATTGGACAAATGAATATAATCATGAATTAAATGTTGATTTTTAACCCTTTCGCTGCTGAGGCTTTTCCCGCCTCTGTGCTGAGGTCATTTTTACCGGTTTTGCTCATCATGTTTAAACGTGTTTTGAAGGCTTATTTTAGTATATGACCCAGACATATTATATATCGTTCTTTCCGTCAGACTCAGTAGATTCATAATATGTCATTATTATATGTATACGCCATGTCCTGTCTGTATATTATAACAAAAAATGCAATAAAATATACATTTTCAATAATTTACAACGTGTAAAGTGTTTTTTTTTCACATTTTAACATGCGAGCAATTGCGGTTATATTTTGTATGGGGTGCGCTTGTTAAAAAAATTAGAGATGGGGTCTCGTTACATTTTTTTGGGGGGAAAATTACGCGATTTTTAACAAATGCACCGCATACAAAAATCGTTAATGCAGCATCATTGTACACATTATAATTGAAATGGAAACAATATTGCTGCATTAACAAACCAAAAAAAAGAAAAAAAAAATTGTTTATTTTTTTTTTATAATTTTTTTTTAAATATATTTTTATTTTTTATATTTTTTTACAAGCTTTTTTCATACTCATGTTTGGTATTGTTGGAACGGCCATGCTCTGGCCGATCCAACAATATCAAACATTAACCTCTAACTGCCACGGATCGGGAGATAGGGGGTTCATTGGAACCCCCTATCTCCACCATTGGTGGCAGTTAGGGGTTAACTCCAGGACTGGCGTCATCGTGCTATGCACGATGATGCCAGTCCTCAGGGGGCATTCCTGGAAGCTTGGCTGACATCCAAGATGTCGGCCAGCTCCGGGAAAGGATCACGGACCGGCGCTTTTCGGTGCCGATTCGTGATCCAGCCCTCATGGGGTGAATTCCAGGGTCCGTTAGGAAGGGAAGGCTGTGCCCTTCCAAACGGTGCCTGGATTAACCCCCTGCACGCCGGCGATCGGGAGGGAGAGAGGTCCGAAGGACCTCTCCCCCCCCCACTCCCTTTCAGGCGCCTCCTCCGCACATGCGGGGGGGGGCACCTGAATTAGATGTCATCGCGCCGCCGCGATGACATCTAATTAGGCCGGCGGCGGTTCCGGGTGCTGGGCTGACATCGAGGATGTCAGCCCGCACCGGGGGGCACAGCGATCGGCTGGAACCCGGCCGATCGCTGGCCCCAAAGGGAGGACGCGCTCAGCGCGTCCTCCGCAAGGAACGACGCGCTGAGAGCGTCCTCCGCAGCGAAGGGGTTAATATTTTGTTGAATCCTTTACTGGTTTTAATGTCTGCCGGAAGTCTGGAACCCATAGACATTACCAGGGACTTGGTCTCCTCCTTCCTGATGCTTTGTCCGGCTCTATCTGCAGCGTCTTCAGTTGTTCTTTGTGGTTGTTTCTGCCTTTAGTTTTGTTTCAGCGAGTGAAATGCGGCTCAAGTGGGTTGAGATCAGGAGATTGACTCGGCCATTGCACAATATTCCACTTCTTTTCCTTCAGAAACTCCTGGTTGCTTTTGCCGTGTGTTTTGGATCATTGGACGGCACTTCACAGGACAGATGGACAATCAGCTTTGCTGCATTTTGGCTGAATCTGGGCTGACAGTGTATCTCTAAACACTGCTGAATTCATCCGGCTGCTTCTGTCACATCATCAATAAACACCAATGACCCAGTGCCACTAGAAGCCATGCATGCCGCCACACTGCCTCCACCATGTTTTACAGATGACATTCTCCAGACACATAAATACCGGAAAAAACTAAAATTGTGCCGGTGTCCAAATATATATGGACCTAACTGTATATGATCTAAAGAGTCCTCTGCTGGTATAGAAACCAAAAGACCCTGAAAACCCCTAAAGTGACAGAAACACAAACAGATCCAAACTCTGAAAACCCCCAAAAATGACATAAACCAATCAGATCCAAACCCTGGAAACCCATAAAGTGACAGAAACCTGAACAGATCCAAACCCTTGAAACCCATAAAGTGACAGAAACACGGACAGATCCAAACCCTGAAAACCCATAAAGTGACAGAAACCTAAACAGATCCAAACCCTTGAAACACATACAGATCCAAACCCTGGAAACCCCAAGAATGACAGAAACCCAATCAGATCCAAACCCTGGAAACCCCAAGAATGACAGAAACACGTACAGATCCAAACCCTGAAAACCCATAAAGTGACAGAAACCTAAACAGATCCAAACCCTGGAAACCCATCAGAAACACATACAGATCCAAACCCTGGGAACCCATAATGTGACAGAAACCTAAACCGATCCAAACCCTGGAAACCCATAAAGTGACAGGAACCTAAACAGATCCAAACCCTTGAAACCCATAAAGTGACAGAAACCTAAACAGAGCCAAACCCTGGAAACACATACAGATCCAAACCCTGGAAACCCCAAGAATGACAGAAACCCAATCAGATACAAACCCTGGAAACCCCAAGAATGACAGAAACCCAATCAGATCCAAACCCTGGAAACCCCAAAAATGACAGAAACCAATCAGATCCAAACCCTGGAAACCCATAAAGTGACAGAAACCTAAACAGATCCAAACTCTGAAAACCCCTAAAGTGACAGAAACACGTACAGATCCAAACCCTTGAAACCCATAAAGTGACAGAAACACGTACAGATCCAAACCCTGAAAACCCATAAAGTGACAGAAACCTAAACAGATCCAAACCCTTGAAACCCATAAAGTGACAGAAACACATACAGATCCAAACCTTGGGAACCCATAATGTGACAGAAACCTAAACCGATCCAAACCCTGGAAACCCATAAAGTGACAGAAACCTAAACAGATCCAAACCCTGGAAACCCATCAGAAACACATACAGATCCAAACCCTGGGAACCCCAAGAATGACAGAAACTCAATCAGATGCAAACCCTGGAAACCATAGGGTTGAGGAAGAGAGAGTCCGGATAACCTTGGCCAAGAATAAGGTCCTTCCCTGGCAATGGCGGCCCAAGCCGGGGCATCGGGTGACGGTACAATTAAATACTCTGAATACTCCAGAGCTGATTAAAGAAATATATATTTTAAAAAAACATGACCGCTTGACAATGTTTTGTTGTGTGGAAGAGTCCTGCGCGCTGAAACGTAGTGATTGGTCCGTGACACAAAAAATGGGATTGATTTTTCCCTCCTCCGTCCCTCGGGGTCAGAGCTGCCGAAATGACAAGTGGACGCCGCCTATTGATAAAGCCGCCTGGTTAGTCTCAATCAATCCCATTCTTCCGCCGTTCCCCTCCAGGATGAGCCTTTTCGATGAGATCGGTAAGAAGTCAGCAGGATAATGAAGTATCTTATTACGCGGCCCCATTAAGCTGTCACTTGCACTTAGCTGCGGATCTGAACAGCCGGGATTAAAAAATAAATAAAAATCCTCTTGTTACCTGCCAGAGATCTATTACTCTGAGCGCCAGTTTATTGGCAGAGGGAAAATGCAAGATTACTTCGCCGAGAGCTGCGGCGGCACCGCCGAGGTCAACAAGAAAGGCCAAGAGCCGCCATATGCGATGCTGTGTGTATCTACGTGTCGGGAGCAATCTGTGCTGAGCGGCTCCAAAGCTCCAGGGTTTATCATCGCAGAGGGTCACCAGGTCCCGTTTATTGTGTGATGGCAAGCTCTGTGTCTTACTTCAAACTATCCGTGCACGAGCGCATGCGCTTAATATATATATAAATGTAAACATTTAACCCCTTCACTCCCACAACCGAGCTGCGTTTTGCATTGTACTCATTAGCAAATCAAAACATAATTTTCACACCTTTTTTAAAGCAGGATTAACCCTCTCATGCCACGGGGTGTGCTATGTCGTCCCCGCGGCAAATGGTACTGAATGTTGCAAGACAGCATAGCGTGGTGGATATGTATGATCAGTCACCGCCCCCCCCCTGCAGCCGACGTGCAGTGCGGCACTGGTGGCCCCGTGGTGGCTGAACTAAGACTGGCCCCCTGTAGCCAATGATGCGCGTGACAAGCCTCAGGAGGGGCCGGAGAGCCACAGGGCATACTTTGATGCCCTGCCGGTGGTGTTAAGACCCTGCTGCTGGGCACCTGGTGGGATGCGGAGAAGGAATTCACTGTTTTATCTCTCTCCAGGCACCCTGCGTTAGGCATTAGGTTGGCATAGTGTAGGAGCGGCCAGCGTGGATCACATTGACCTGGTAGCTGTGTTGTGAAATCTATGATCAGGGGTCAAGTCCTAAAGAAAGAAGTGCAGGAACTTACAAAAGTTTCCCGTACGGGCTGTATTCCAGCTGAGGTGCTAATACGGAGCAGTTAACCCTTAGTGGCTCTCTATTACCAGCTTTATTATCTGCGAGCCGCGCATACAGCCAGAGGATAATGCCGCCCTCTGCAACCATCAGTTCATATTACCCCCCCGTCCATTTAATTTCAGCCCCCCCAGTAAATTTCTCCCCCAGCCCACTCCATATCAGCCCCCCCAGTAAATTTCTCCCCCAGCCCACTCCATATCAGCCCCCCAGTAAATTTCTCCCCCAGCCCACTCCATATCAGCCCCCCAGTAAATTTCTCCCCCAGCCCACTCCATATCAGCCCCCCAGTAAATTTCTCCCCCAGCCCACTCCATATCAGCCCCCCAGTAAATTTCTCCCCAGTTCAGTCCATTTCAGCCCCCAAGTTAATTTCTCCCCCCCAGCCCAGTCTATTCCCACCCCCCATTTGATTTTTTTTCCCCAGTCCATTTACACACACACACACACACACACACACACACACATCGCCCCTGCTTGTTACCATAGGTTCGGCAGAATCCCTGGCTGGGTCCCGGCTGATCTCTCTCCCCTCCCCCTCCCTGCACCTGTTGGACACTTGCAGCACAGTAGGGAAGGCTCTGCTTCCTGCAGCTGTGAGGTGGGATGGGTGGGACGGGACCAACATGTCCCCATGTGAGCTGCAGGTCTGGCAGATCCTCCGTCTTCCTCCTCCTCTTCCCCTCCGGCGGGGCCTTTTACTTCTGGCGCAGCGTTTGATTCCACACGCTGCCGATCAAATGGGAGACGCTGTGTCGGCGACCAGCACAGCAGGATAGTCTGGGAATCCCGTTCCTGTGCGTTCCCCCTGCACTCGATCCCTGTGAATGATCCTATCTTGTAACTTAGGCTCGATTTAATTCAGCTCGATCGCAGAAATCGGTAGCATTTTCAGGCGTAAAAGAGTCATTTTTCAGTCCGGGAGGTTTAGATTCCGGATCAGAAATGACGTTTAGTTACTGGCACTCGCTCCTATTCTCCGCAATGGAAAGTTCGGCTGCAGACTTTCAATTCCAATTTATTGCTAAGAAAAGTTCAAGTGCTGAAAGGTTTTAATAAATGGATTTATCCCTGAAAACAAAACCCTAAAAATAACATTAACCCTATAATAGGGTTATTCAGAGGGAGCCGATCTGGCCCGAAATGTGACCGAACAGTGAATTTCCCCGTGCGGTGACATTTCCTGGCCATTCGGCTATTCAGAGAGCAGGCGGTTCACCAAATTTGCCACTGAAATACGGTGTCTGTTCGGCGGCAGTGAAATACGGTGCTGTTCGACGGCAGTGAAATATGGTGCCTGTTTGGCTTCAGTGAAATATGGTGCCTGTTCGGTGGCAGTGAAATATGGTGCCTGTTTGGCGGCAGTGAAATATGGTGCCTGTTTGGCGGCAGTGAAATATGGTGCCTGTTTGGCGGCAGTGAAATACGGTGCTGTTCGGCGGCAGTGAAATATGGTGCTGTTCGGCGGCAGTGAAATACGGTGCTGTTCGGCGGCAGTGAAATATGGTGCTGTTCGGCGGCAGTGAAATATGGTGGTGTTCGGCGGCAGTGAAATATGGTGCTGTTCGGCGGCAGTGAAATACGGTGTCTGTTCGGCGGCAGTGAAATCCCCCATAGAGAAGCAATGGTTAATCTATTCACATTGAACAGCAGAGAAATGTCAGTGAAATGCCCTGATGTTCAGTGGTTTCATTCGACAGGTTTATTCAGGAGAATCCCATAGGCTTCAATGTTAAAATTATTCCCGTTTTATTCAATATCTAATAAACCGTTTATTATTTTAGGTATAGAAATACGTATCTGGTAGCGCGATGGTACTCGCTTCTTGGGATTCAGGTGGTTCTCAGGATTTGCATTATCCACATGGATTATATAAAATAGAAGCAAAACACAAAATACATATGATAGTGCAGGGTGTATAAATAGAATATTGGTGCAGTCCTATTAGACTATTACACTCACAAGTGTAGAGCCTATCACTGGCTCTGAGTGGTGGAGTGCATCTGGGTCCTTTTTCTTCCTATTATTTTGAAGGAGACCCACGCCCTTCACGATCACTGTCCCCTCTCAAGCATCAAAATGTGTAGGGAAACATAAAAACAAGAAGAAAACTTTCTTGTGCAGATCCACCAACCAATACATAAATGGTACAGACGAAATGTAAACTCACATTCGATGGAGCTTATATCCAAGCTCTGGGTGGTAGTGCCAGTGGGTTTGTTTAGAAGGTCAAATCCACAAAAGACCATCAGCGAATTCCAGGACAACGGGATCCAATTAAAACATTTGTAGGGTTAGGGTAATTTTTAGGGTTAGCGTAATTTGTAGGGTTAGGGTAATTTGTAGGGTTAGGGTAATTTTTAGGGTTAGGGTTATTTTTAGGGTTAGGGTTATTTTTAAGGTTAGGGTAATTTTTAGGGTTAGGGTTATTTGTAGGGTTAGGGTTATTTTTTAGAGTTAATGTAATTTTTAGGGTTAGGGTTATTTTTAGGGTTAGGGTTATTTTTAAGGTTAGGGTAATTTTTAGGGTTAGGGTTATTTTTAGGGTTAGGGTTATTTTTAAGGTTAGGGTAATTTTTAGGGTTAGGGTTATTTGTAGGGTTAGGGTTATTTTTTAGAGTTAATGTAATTTTTAGGGTTAGGGTAATTTTTAGGGTTTGGGTAATTTTTGGGGTGAGACAATATCATTAAAAACACAATTAAATAAATTGATCTATTTTGATTTAAAATGTTAGTTGAAACGCCCCATTAATCATATAATGCAGTGATACAATTTTATCGAACCCTGAATCTCTCTCGTTTCTTTCCGACGGGTGTTTGTAAACTCTTTAAGTCCTGGTGTCGTGCTTATATTGTGCATATTTTGTTCGCTGATCTCGTGCATAAAACGCAAGTGCAGGTTCCGTTCAGACCTTCTGCTTTTGTAAAGTCTATACAGTGGTGTCGCTTTGTACCAGGACACTGTATGTGGAAGCTGAGTAGAACATGGTGAGTCGCTTTGCACGCGACCATCCTGGACATCCTATTAGCCGCTCGCAAATCAGTGGTTCCCCAGGGATCAGCCGCGCACAGGAAAAGCTGTGCGGTCCGTACGCTGCGAATCAATCTGGGAATACAG
This sequence comes from Leptobrachium leishanense, assembly GCA_009667805.1. Lineage (NCBI taxonomy): Eukaryota > Metazoa > Chordata > Amphibia > Anura > Megophryidae > Leptobrachium > Leptobrachium leishanense. The sequence goes on along the minus strand of CM019066.1, from coordinate 387,250,152 downwards.
ACACTTAAAGCAGCAATCAAATGTGTTTTTCAGACGGAGGGAATGCTGGGCTTTGCCAGAGATTTTACATGCAAACACAATTTATTGTGGAGATTTCAGCTGGGATGTAATGTTCTGTTCCAGACTGAGCCGCTGCCGCGCAAAGATAGATTGCTTTCAATCTGTCCGTGTCATATGTTCACAAACAGTGAATTAAAACAAAGTTTGCTTCTCTTAATCGAGGCTTATTCCCGGCACCCGAGCGCCGCGCAGCTTTCACCGTGATTGCGAGTGAAACAAATGTTGCCGTCTTGCTTCCAGCCTCGCGGATGTGTGACATTGCTCGCGTGTATCGTCCCGCAACAAGCCTTTCGATCATAACTATCGGCAAGCTATTGGCATCTGATCATGGTTTTTCGGTTGTGGAACGATCGCGCTCCGGTCGGTAAGACTCTCATCCAAGGAAAAAAATCCCAAACAAAGTGAACAGCGCAAAAAAAAACCACCTGCGTGGAGAATATCGACCGCGACCACCACAAACTGTCCGACAACAAATTAACCAACAAACCACTCACTGGAGATGGTGAGATTGGATTCGACACCTCGAGGCTGCAGATAAAACCTCCCGCCTCATAAATCAACTGCAAAACGGCAAACACAACAAGCCTGCACCCGCCTCCAGACTGGGGACCAACAAGGTGACCACAACCTCAAAACCAAAAGCTCAGACACAAAGTAAACGTCAAGCAACAACTAATGCTCGTTAGCAAAATCTAAAGCCAGACACACCATGAAAACACATCCTGGATACGACCACTGCAAACAAAACTTAATAACAACGTACACAACCTTCCACGTCACACAAATGGACCCGCACCTCAATCTACAGATTTCACACAGTCACATATGTGAAAACACAGTCAACTGCTGCCAAACTGCTCTCCTCAGACACATGTAAAATAGGGATGAGCCGAACACCCCCGAGTTTGGTTCGAGTTCAAACTTTTCAAAAGTTCGAATTCGAACTCAAACTCGAACACGAACTCAATGCAAGTCAATAGGACTCAAAGTTCAGTTTTTCAAGTGGCCTCCAAGAGGGCATATATGCTAGATATTTGCCATAAAAGGTGTATGGGGGTCCGGGTAGTGCCCTGGGGGACAGGAAACAAGGACAAGAAGTTTAAAAAAAGACGTTTTTAACCCCTTCACTGCTGACGACGTGTGGGACACGTCCTCAGTTACTCCCGCTGTATGCTGAGGAGGACGTGTCCCACACGTCATCAGCTTTGCGGGACCCCCGGCGGAGATACTCACCTCTCTGTCCGGGGTCCCGCGGCGTTCTGACTTCAGTGTCCTCAGACGCCGTGAGATGCCGTGTATAGAGATGCTGATGGGGTTGTGTATAGAGATGCTGATGGGGTTGTGTATAGAGATGCTGTGAGGTTGTGTATAGAGATGCTGATGGGGTTGTGTATAGAGATGCTGTGAGGTTGTGTATAGAGATGCTGATGGGGTTGTGTATAGAGATGCTGTTTGTATATATAAAGATGCTGATGGGGTTGTGTATAGAGATGCTGATGGGGATGTGTATAGAGATGCTGTTTGTGTATAGAGATGCTGATGGGGTTGTGTATAGAGATGCTGTGAGGCTGTGTATAGAGATGCTGTGTATAGAGATGCTGTGAGGTTGTGTATAGAGATGCTGTGTATAGAGATGCTGATGGGGCTGTGTATAGAGATGCTGTGAGGCTGTGTATAGAGATGCTGTGTATAGAGATGCTGTGAGGTTGTGTATAGAGATGCTGTGTATAGAGATGCTGATGGGGCTGTGTATAGAGATGCTGTGAGGCTGTGTATAGAGATGCTGTGTATAGAGATGCTGTGAGGTTGTGTATAGAGATGCTGTGTATAGAGATGCTGATGGGGCTGTGTATAGAGATGCTGTGAGGCTGTGTATAGAGATGCTGATGGGGCTGTGTATAGAGATGCCTTGCGGCGCCGAAGTGCGGCCTAGCTCCAGTGGGGGCCACCATCTTGGATGACGGCTCCACCACCGGGTCCCCCCCTCACTGCCTGACGTGCTCACGCGTAGCGTGATGACGTCAGATAGCCGGGGGAACCCCTAGCTGCCCGGAATACCCTGGTGGAGATAGGGGTTCATGTGAACCCTGATATCTCCAGAACCATGGGGGGTCATGGAGGGTGTCAATCGAAAGGCCTGAGCATGATACCCAACATGACCAGGTATAAAGTAAAGAAAAATAAAAAAAACATGTATTTTTTTTGTGTTATTTTTATTAATGCAGCAATATTGTTCACATTTCAATTATAATGTGAACAATGATGCTGCACTAATGATTTTTTTCTATGGGGTGCGTTTGCTATAAATCATGTAATTCCCCCCACAAAATGTAACAAGTCCCCATTTCTAATTTTTGTACAAGAGCGTTTGCGGTTATGTTTTCTATGGGGTGCGCATGTGCTAAAATGTGAAAAAAAAAACACTTTACACACTGCAGATGATTAAAAATTCAATTTTTATTGCATTTTTTGTCATAATATACAGGCAGGACATGACGTATACATATAAAAATGATATATTATGAATCTGCCGAGTCTGCCGGAAAGAACGATATATAATATGTCTGGGTTATTTAATAAAATGTGGCTTCAAATCGCGTTTAAACATGATGAGTGAAAGCGGTAAAAATTAGCGAAGGGGTTAAACAGCATATCAGAGGAAGATTTAGTAGAGAAATGAACACTTCTCAGAAGCACAGGTGTTGTTTGATACATGTTCATATCAGGAGACACCACACCCTCAGTCTCTAACAATGTATCAAATTCATCAGACCAGACTAATTAAAAGCACAACACTAATTAACACCTGTTGTTTACGCCGTTTGAGAACACAGGTCATTTAGAGGTGAGAATCTTTGCACCTAGACATTAGTTTTTAATTCAATATCTAATAAACCGTTGCTTATAATATTCTGCAGTAAAGAGTCTCTTTATTTCTAGATTTTTTTTATTTTTTTTAAGCATTTTTTATACTTTTTTCAATTCTTTTTTTTTTTTTTTCGAACTCGAACCGAACACGCCAAAAAGTTCAAAGTTCGCAAACTTGCGAACGGCCAAAGTTCGAATCGAACTCCGAACTGATCGAACCGAACAGCTCATCCCTAATGTAAAACAAGGGTGTGCTGCTGGGAATGATCACCAGCACTAGTCGCCGGCCCGGTGGTGGGTCTCCGCTCAGGTCTTCTACTCTTTTAGCTCAATGGTGCCATTATAAACGAGGTGATACCAAACGCAAATCAGATGCTATCCCCACGAGAGGAGCCGCAGCCCCTGACCATCTTGTTAGGCCTTGTCAGGAGGGCTTCGCTTATCCTATTCTAGGCACCTCGAGCAGAGGAACCACGTCTGGATTTTCGTGCACACTAATAGTGAGCAAAACAAGCGTGTATGTGACCCCTTTCCCCATCCACCCCATCAAGCACCGATACGCACAGCACATGTTAACCTGACATTCGTTTTGAGATCTGAAGGTGTTTCTGACAAATACGGAGGCGGGTTCCAATGGCGCCGTCTCAGATACTGGCCTCATTAACGAGCTTTGATCAAGGTGGAATGAGTCAGAACGCAGTTCTCCACCAGTTTTTTGGCAGAGGGATTGGCGTTTCCTTTCTGCCCACACCTTCTCAAGCTTTTATTTAGGATGAAACCCCTGTTTATTTATTAAGTCATAAAAATATGATATTATATTAAAATGTTTATATCTTCTTGATGGAGTAGAGGTACCATCCCTGCTCTATAACCGTGGAGACCCAGGTTCAAATACCGGCCCGAGCACCTCTCCAGTAAGTGTCCTTGAGAAAGACACCTAACGGTACATACTGCACAATATTGGCTGTGGAGTCCAGTGGTGACGTCTCTACCCTTTGACCGTTGGGAAGCAAGTCAAATCCCGTTCAGCACATCCTCCAATACAACTGTGGAGAAGCAAGTCTCGACTTTACGAGAAGCGGATTCAACCTCACCACCAGGTCACTGCTCTACAATCATGGAAAGACGACTCGATCCCACTCAGAAGACGCCACCAGCGAGTGTCCTTGGGCAAAACACCCAACGATATGGATGCGCCAACCTCACAAAATACACGTACATCTCATACAGGGTTATTCAGAGAGAGCTGATCTGGCCCCGAAATGACACTGAACAGTGAATTTCCCCGCACGGTGATATTTCGGGGCCATTCGGCTATTCAGAGACCAGGCAGTTTGCCAAATTTTTGTGAACTGCCCACAAGTACGGTGCCTGTTCGGCGGCAGTGAAATACGGTGCCTGTTCAGCGGCAGTGAAATACGGTGCCTGTTTGGTGGCAGTGAAATACGGTGCCTGTTCGGCAGCAGTGAAATACGGTGCCTGTTCGGCAGCAGTGAAATACGGTGCCTGTTCGGCGGCAGTGAAATACGGTGCCTGTTTGGTGGCAGTGAAATATGGTGCCTGTTCGACGGCCGTGAAATACGGTGCCTGTTCGGCAGCAGTGAAATACGGTGCCTGTTTGGTGGCAGTGAAATACGGTGCCTGTTCGACGGCAGTGAAATACGGTGCTGTTCGGTGGCAGTGAAATCCCCCATAGAGAAGCAATGGTTAATCTATTCACATTGAACAGCAGAGAAATGTCAGAGAAATGCCCTGATGTTCAGTGGTTTCATTTGTCAGGTTTATTACAGGCGAATCCCATAGGTTTCAATGTTAAAAATATTCCTGTTTTAATTCAATATCTAATAAACCGTTTATTTTAATCTGCAGCAAAAAGTCTCTTTAATGATTATTTTTTTTGATTTTTTTTTAAGGATCTTTTGGGGATTTTTGGGGATTTTTCAGCAATTTTGTTATCCGTTTTTTTTTTTTTTTAAGTGTTTTTCTTTTTTCTGTAACAGCCCTTTTTTCATCATTCATAGGATTTTATATGTAAATTCTTAGTTTTTTTACAAAGAGTATTTCAATTTTGACACTTTCAATCTTTTCTTTTTTTTTACCCGTCCAGCGGCTTGGCGGCTTTTTCCAGCCACTGGTCGTCGCTGTGTTCGGCGAATCATCTGCCTTTTTCATACAGGCTCAGCGTGTTTGTGGTGGATTATCAGATCGGATCATGTATCTGATATTTGCTGCATGTTTTATTTTAAAACCAGTCGCAAATCCGCCGAAATTATCGAATCCGATAATTTCGGCAGTTTTGCAGGTTTTTCTTCTTTCTTTCAGCAGCTTTGCAGCGGCTTTTCCCTGTACTCTGAGGACCCTACGGTGAATGCAGAATTCACCGCAGGGTGGAGAAATTTGATTCCTTGAAGTGCGGGGAAACAACAGAGCACCGAAATTTTGCCGACATTTTGGTGCTTTGTGAATAACCCCTATAGAATGTAAGTTCCCTTGGGAACAGGGACCCCCTAATCAGGCCGTCTCCTCCATGTGTGGTATTCTAATGTATCAGCTCCTTGTACATGTATCTTGCAAAGCGCTGCGGAATATGTAGCTCTATATAAATAAAGATGATGATGTAATAATCCAGTAAAGCCCAGTATATGTTCATAAATATTTTCAAATTGGAACATTGGGTGTTGGATTAAATGCAAGTTGACAACGATTAACTGGTGGCAGAAATTTTGGATTAGTTCCCACACTTATTTTTTTGTTGGACTTAACCCCAGGTTCCAATCATATGTTTCCTTATAAAGTCACCAGAAATATATAAATATCATAAGGATCCCCTAAAACCCAGCCTGTCTTTATGTTTAAACCTAGTGGTCGGTTACGTGTGACATTCCATTGGTTAATTGACGAGGCGGAATCTTGGAGAGATCCCACACTTACATGTTTAGGACTAGATCCATGCTTTCTCGTCTTGTATATCATAGCACGTCCTCGGCTGTCTCCTGATCAGTTGTTTTTATATATATATATATATGTATGTATGTATGAAAGTTGTGCTAATTAACATTCTGGGAAAGTGATTAATGAATTAGTGATTAGTGATTATAAATGAAACACCTAATTAAAGCTTCGTTTGGCCTTGCGTTCTGCCTTCACACGCGGTGAGTGATATCAGGATGGACGTGTTTGTAAATGTAATTGTAAATTCCTGTATTTAAAGGACGGGAGATGTGAAGGCGGAATCTTCCATTAATTAGAGATTACAATCATAATTATAATTTGGATTTTTTTTTTTTTTGGATCCATTAGTAAATTGGAAGGGATGAGTTTTATTAGTAGATATTGGCCGCCCGGGTCCATTGTGGATTTCTGAAATATTCAGTAAATTCCCTGCAAAGTCCTTCGAGGCGGTGAGAAGTTTTAATAAAAGGTGCTCAAAGGGGATACAATGAAATTGGTTATCAGGGACCCGATTTCAAGTCAGGCTTTAGTGATCTCATGAGTGCAGGGATTGCCAAGAGCAGGCGGACAATCATTATCCCGTGACTCGATCTTCTAAGATGTACAGTAAGTGAGATACACGCATCGAAGCTTGTATTTTGTATCCTGTTCATACCGTGGAACAACACTAGGATTAAATGGTATTTGCCATTGGCTGTGAGTTACCAGTACCCACTTGGGTGTATCAGTGGTAACTTTGATAATTCAAATCACAGCTCGTGGTAAAACGATCACCGCTCATAGGAAAATGGTCACAACTCATGATATAGTGGTCACAACTCATGGTATAATAGTCACAGCCCTTGATATTGTGGTCACAGCTCATGGTGTAGTGGTCGCAGCTCATAATATAGTGGTCACAACTCATGGTATAATAGTCACAGCCTTTGCTACTGTGGTCACAGCTCATAGTATAGTGGTCATAGCTCATGACATAGTGGTCAAGTCTCATGGTATAATAGTCACAGGCTTTGCTATTATGGACACAACTCATGGTGTAGTAGTCACAGCTCATGATATAGTGGTCACGGCTCATGGTATAATAGTCACAGGCTTTTCTATTGTGGACACAACTCATGGTTTAGTAGTCACAGCCCTTGATATTGTGGTCACAGCTCTTGATATTGTGGTCACAGCTCGTGATATAATGGTCACAGCTCATGATATAGTGACCACAGCCCTTGATATTGTGGTCACAGCTCATGGTATAGTTGTCACAGTTTATGGTAAAATTATCACAGCTCATGTCATAGTGGTCACAGCTCATGATACAGTGTTTACACCTCCTGGTATAGTGGTCGCAACTCCTACTGTTTTGGTGACATCTGGTATAGTGGTCGTAGCTCATGATTTAGTGGTCACATCTCATGGTAAAATGATCACAGCTTGTGATATAACAGTCACTGCTCGTGTCCTAGTGGTCACAGTTCCTGGTATATGAGTCACAGCTCATGGTATAGTGGTCACATTTCCTGGTATATTGGTCACAGCTCATGGTATAGTGGTCACAGTTCCTGGTATATCGGTCACAGCTCATGGTATAGTGGTCGCAGTTTGTGATTTTATGGTCACAGCTCCTGTATAATGGTTGTAGCTCATGATATAGTGGTCACAGCTCCTGGTATAGTGGTAACAGCTGATGGTACAATGGTCACAACTCTTGGTATAGTGGTTCGTAACTCATGGTATAGAGGTCTTAGCTCATGGTATAGTGGTTGCAGCTCATGAATTCGTGATATAGTGCTCACAGCTCTTGCTATAGTGTCACAGTTCCTGGTATATAGTCATAGTTCATAATATAGTGGTCAAAGTTCATGATATAGTGGTTGTATCTTATAATTTAGTCATGGTAAAGAAGTCGCAGCTCCAGTACGCTGCTTACAGTTCATAATATAATGGTCACAGCTCATGGTAAAGTGCTTGCAGTTTATGGTATAATGATATCGCTCATGGTATAGTGGCCACAGTTTATGGCACACCAGTCACAGCTTGTGGTATATCAATTGTAGCTCATGATATAGCAATTGAAGGCCATGGTTTATGGTCACAGCCATTGCCATGCTGGTAGCTTTAACTCATGGTATACCAATCGCAAATCATGGTACAGCAATCACCAACCATGGTGTAATGGTGGTGTAATGGTAATGTTTGTGGCATATAGGTATTCAATCTCCGGCATACTAATCAAAACTCATGGTGTATTGTTGCAGCTTGTGGCAGTTGTGACCAATGGGATAGTGATTATTACAACTTATTGAATAGCAATCACTAAATAAATGTTAAATGAGTCACAATTTATTACCAGGAGGTTCTGTACACCTTGCGTGTAGATGTATGGAGGACGATGCATAAGTTGATTAAGACGATAACTCTTGTAGGAAATCTGTATACATACAATTGATGTATTATATGTGTGTATAACATAATAGCACTGTGATTACTGCTAATGGGAGATGGATATAGATGTTCAGGTGGATTCTGTCCACCCTCTGCTCGAGCTGGATCAAGGTGTGAGGATACATCCAGCCATAGGAAAGGCTATAATGGATGACGATTAACCTTGTCTGCTGACTTTTCTCTTAACCTGCCCAATGTTCTTCCTTTTAGCTCCACCATCAATCAAGACGTCTGTCAACGAGACCCTGGTGGTGAATCCCGGGGAGAATGTCACCATGCAGTGTTTGCTCACAGGAGGTGATCCAATCCCGAAAGTGACCTGGTCCCATTCGCCCAATCCCATGCCGAATAACAGTATCGTTCAAGGAGGGAATCTGACCATTTGGAGGATTCGTCCTGAAGACTCTGGTTACTACAACTGCACCGCTATCAACAATGTGGGAAACCCAGCTAAGAAAACCATTAACCTCCTAGTTAGATGTACGTCCTGTATCAGGCCAGTAACCTACACGTGCTGTACCAAACCTTGTTATGCATATGTGGAGGCAGTGGTGGCTCAATGATTAGAGAGGCTTTAGGCCAGGCTCCGATACAAGGCCCTTTCTGATGTGCACAAAATTTAGAAATGAACCCAATAAATTAGAATTTATAGAATAATTTAGCTCTCTTGGTAATTGTATAGTGTAGAGTGTATTTGTTTGGAACGTCACTATATTGGCATTCTATGTAAATTTATTTGGGTCCCCACTGAGAGCGTGGCCTTAGGCGTCCTCCTATTCTGCGTAATTATAGAACTGCCTATGTGTGGAGGCACTGCTGAGATACTTCATCTATTCAACGGGAAGAGGAGGTTAAAAAAACCATCACAAGGACGGCACATTTAGGTCAACGATGGTACAGATGAGTAAAAATAATTGCTGGTTTAAAAAAAACACCCAAATTAAACAGCCGGGTAAAAAAAAGGTGAGAATTGACGCAATCGAAAAATTATTATAGGTTTCTTCACAAAGCATCGAAATTAAGTTCAATTTCGGGGGATATTGTATAGATTCCATTATTTTGAAAATTTAGTGAGTTTAATATTCATCGAATGGTCACTGTATTTTGCTGAAAATGGAGTTGCCCAGAGCCGTTTCAGACGTTGGATAAAAGAACCGAATTAGCTTCGACGAATTCCACCGAACTGGAGAAAAAAAACTGAAGTCTCCTATTCTCCTAATAGAAGCTTAAATCAATAAAAATTTAGTAAAAATGTGTCTAAATAATAATAAAAGGTCCCTTTTTTAAAAAAAAAATTAAATGGTCTGTTACAAAATAATAAAGTCTTTTAAATAATACGAAAATAATAACGTCTTTTAAAAAAATGTTTTTTGTAAAATATAATAAATGGGCCTTATTTTTTTTTAAAAAGATATGACATTTATTAGATTGAAAAGATTAGATTTGTCGGTTTAAATTTGATGAATTTAAATCACTGAAATCAGGTAATTTTGTCGAAATTTCCATGCAATTCGGCGTGTACAGACAAATCATTAGCTCTCTATGGGACAATTTTGGTGTCGCTGAATGCTGCTGAACTGCACCGAATTACAGTGAAATGCGCAGTGTTTCGCTGTCAGTTCTCCTGTATTTGGCGAATTGACAGCTTAGTGAATAGACAAATTGCCGCAAATTTGCAGATAGGGTTAAATTCACCGTTCTGTGCAATTCTTTGGCAAATTTGAAGCTTAGTGAATAACCCTCATTAATTATTATTTAAAATGTATGCGATTATTTGGTGAGAATTAAAAGGTCTTGCCTCGCATCAAGAAAGCAAGAGAAATAATTGGGCTAAATTTATATTAAACATTATTATTAAATATTATCATTATTAATAATTTTATTATGATTTAAAGTGTATGTGAGCATTTGGTGAAATATAAAAGGTCTTGCCTCGCATCAAGAAAGCAAGGAAAAAAATTAGGCTCAATTTATATTAATATATCATTATTTATTATTTTATATTATTATTATATTATAAAGGTTAGTTTTGTATTAAAAATAATATTCTCATAACAATTTTTATTTCTCTAGTCATTTCTCTTGTACTAGTGATTTTTTTTTGTCCACACTGACTTTAATTTCTGAATGTGAGGTAAACCTGCATCATATTCGGAGCACGATCGTGTCCGTTTCATTGAGAATTATCGACTTGTCTGATTCTGGCGTCTTTTTTGATCTGCCGACTATATCTTACTCCTCTTTACCATCATCGCTATAGCGGTGGCGCCCTTCCTTTAGGACGCCCATTTCTGTTGAGTAGGGCTAGCAGCACCCAGGGATGAGGCATGGATTTAGGGGTGATTAGGGGTGCCAGGCGTGGTGTCTTTGATGCCATTGAATCCAGTTGCCAATCAAACACACAATGAGTCACAGCGCCTTGCCTGCAGTAATGGAGCTAAATCCTGGGGAGCATCCATAGATCACAGAGGAACACGGAGAGCGAGGTGACGTGCAAATACAAAGAGTGTCACGGACATCAAATAACTCAAACTCTTGTGTGAAAGGATTTGCCCATTTATAGGGAATATCAGGCACAGGATCACCCTGTATAACCGCATTAACCATAGCCTGCCTGACGGGCAATGCCTCCGATTTACTGGTCGGATTTCCAGACACAGGGAATGTATCCGGCACAAAAACAGAGGATAAAACAATATTGTGTCTATAGTTTAAGAATATATGGAAAATATGTATTGTCCTAGAATTGTGATTTATTTTGTTTGTTTGTTTGTTTTGTTTTTTTCACTCTGTACAGTAATATTGAGAAGTAAAGGCTGTGAAGAGTTACAGAGCGTCCCCTATGCCCAGGAATAAGTCTTGCGTTGACTGTAGTGGAGAAAAAACTCTACTATACAGTTAGGGCAGGATTTACATCTAAAAAGCCTGTAGGCACAGAAATCTGGAGCCAACCGTCCCGTCCCCCAAAAAAAGTTCCAAAACGGGGGGGGGATAATTAAATTTTTGTTTTTGGGGAAAGACATTTTTATTTTTTTAGAAAAAAAAAAAAAAGACAGTTTCTCGGTCAAAGAAAGGGACAGAATCTGTTCCCTTAAAATGAGGCAAAAGTGGAGCAGAATGCTAGGATGAGGGTTAACTCTAAAACCAGCACAAATAGTCACCTAATACCTAACCCTAACACAAGCACAAATAGTAACCTAACCCTAAAATTAGCACAAATAGTAACCTAAATCTAAAACAAGCACAAATAGTAACCTAAATCTAAAATTAGCACAAATAGTAACCTAACCCTAAAACAAGCACAAATAGTAACCTAAATCTAAAATTAGCACAAATAGTAATCTAACCCTAAGACAAGCACAAATAGTAACCTAAATCTAAAATTAGCACAAATAGTAACCTAACCTAACCTAAAAAAACACATAGTAACCTAACCTAACCCTAAAACAAATACAAATGGTAGCCTAACCCTAAAATTAGCACAAATAGTAACCTAACCCTAAAAAAATACAAATAGTACCTAACCCTAAAAAAACACAAATCGTAACCTAACCCTAAAATTAGCACAAATAGTAACCTAACCCTAACCCTAAAAAAACACATAGTAACCTAACCCTAACCTAAAACAAATACAAATGGTAGCCTAACCCTAAAATTAGCACAAATAGTAACCTAACCCTAACCCTAAAAAAACACATAGTAACCTAACCCTAACCTTAAAACAAATACAAATGGTAGCCTAACCCTAAAACAAGCACAAATAGTAACCTAACCCTAAAGCAAGCACAAATAGTAACCTAACCCTAAAAAAACACAAATAGTAACCTAACCCTAAAAAAAACACACATAGTAACCTAACCCTAAAATTAGCACAAATAGTAACCTAACCCTAACCCTAAAAAAACACATAGTAACCTAACCCTAACCCTAAAACAAATACAAATGGTAGCCTAACCCTAAAATTAGCACAAATAGTAACCTAACCCTAAAAAAATACAAATAGTAACCTAACCCTAAAAAAACACAAATCGTAACCTAACCCTAAAATTAGCACAAATAGTAACCTAACCCTAACCCTAAAAAAACACATAGTAACCTAACCCTAACCTTAAAACAAATACAAATGGTAGCCTAACCCTAAAATTAGCACAAATAGTAACCTAACCCTAACCCTAAAAAAACACATTAGTAACCTAACCCTAACCTTAAAACAAATACAAATGGTAGCCTAACCCTAAAACAAGCACAAATAGTAACCTAACCCTAAAGCAAGCACAAATAGTAACCTAACCCTAAAAAAACACAAATAGTAACCTAACCCTAAAAAAAACACACATAGTAACCTAACCCTAAAATTAGCACAAATAGTAACCTAACCCTAACCCTAAAAAAACACATAGTAACCTAACCCTAACCCTAAAACAAATACAAATGGTAGCCTAACCCTAAAATTAGCACAAATAGTAACCTAACCCTAAAACAAGCACAAATAGTAACCTAACCCTAAAATTAGCACAAATAGTAACCTAACCCTAAAACAAGCACACATAGTAACCTAACCCTAAAACAAGCACACATAGTAACCTAACCCTAAAACAAGCACAAATCGTAACCTAACCCTAACCCTAAAACAAACACAAATAGTAACCTAACCCTAAAACAAGCACCGTCAGTAACCTAACCCTAAAACAAGCACCATCAGTAACCTAACCCTAAAACAAATACAAGTAGTAACCTAACCCTAAAATTAGCACAAATAGTAACCTAACCCTAAAACAAGCACCGTCAGTAACCTAACCCTAAAACAAGCACCATCAGTAACCTAACCCTAAAACAAATACAAGTAGTAACCTAACCCTAAAATTAGCACAAATAGTAACCTAACCCTAAAACAAGCATAGAAACAGAAAATGTCGGCAGATAAGAACCTTTCGGCCCATCTAGTCGCCCAATTACATGGATACTTGACCTGGATTTATCTTTTGTTTAGGATAGCCTTATGTCTATCCCATGCCTGATTAAATTCAATTACTGTTTTGGCCTCTACCACTTCTACTGGAAGACTGTTCCATGTATCCACCACCCTCTCAGTAAAATAATGCTTCCTGATGTTACTTTTAAACCTTTGCCCCTCTAATCTAAGACTATGTCCTCTTGTTTTGCTACTTTGTTTCCTTTTAAATATACTCCCTTCCTCTGCCTTGTGGATTCCCTTTACGTATTTAAATGTTTCTATCATATCTCCTCTGTCTCGTCTTTTTTCCAAGCTGTACATGTTAAGATCATTAAGCCTTTCCTGGTAACTTTTCTCCTTCAAGCCATACACCATTTTAGTAGCCCTTCTCTGAACTCTCTCTAAGATGTCTATATCCTTCTGGAGATACGGTCTCCAGTACTGCACACAGTACTCCAAGTGAGGTCTCACCAGTGCTCTGTACAGTGGCATGAGCACTTCCCTTTTCCTACTGCTAATACAGGCTCTCCCTACACAACCAAGCATTCTGCCAGCATTTCCAAGCATTCTGCCAGCATTTCCAAGCATTCTGCTAGCATTACCTGCTGCTCTATTACATTGACTACTTACCCTTAGATCCTCTGCAATAATAACCCCTAAATCCCTTTCCTCAGATGTATCAAATATTCTATATTCAGCCCTTGGGTTTTTACGTCCCAGGTGCATTATCTTGCACTTATCCACATTAAGGCTAGGGTCAGACTAGCGCATTTTTCACGTGCGTTTAGCCGCACGAAATCACGGCCATACTAGGAGCAAATGACGTCCAATGCCGGGGAACATACGACGAACGGCCGCACGAAAGTTCGTCCGCGCAACGCAAGTGGCCAACAAACGCATTTTTTCGAGAACGTCAAACCGCTACTACTGACGTACAGAGTGCGCTGCGTCCGCATAGCGGCGTGTGTGCGTGATTGGGAGACGTCAGACGCTGCTAATGTCCGGCTAACATAACGTCCAGACACAAAAAGTGTTTTATTGACGATCCGTACAAAATCACGGACGAACAGGCGCATCGTATGACCGCTGTCGCGTATTCCGGGAAAAAATACGTACGTTCGTTCGACCGCACTTTTTCACGGACAACGTGAAAAATGCGTTCGTCTGACCCTAGCCTTAAACTCAATTGCCACAGCTCCCACCATTTTTTTAGTTTACCTAAATCATTTGTCATTTGGCTGATCCCTCCAGGAACGTCAACCCTGTTGCAAATCTTTGTGTCATCAGCAAAAATACATACTTTTCCATTAATACCTTCTGCAATATCACTAATAAAAATATTAAAGAGAATGGGTCCAAGTACTGACCCCTGAGGTACCCCACTGGTAACAAGACCTTGCGCCGAATAAACTCCATTTACCACAACCCTCTGTTGCCTGTCACTCAGCCACTGCCTAATCCATTCAACAATATTGGAATCCAAGCTCAAAGATTGCAATTTATTGATAAGTAGTAAATAAGTTAGTAAATAGTAACCTAAGCCTAAAACAAACACAAGTAGTAACCCAACCCTAACCCTAAAATTAGCACAAACAGTAACCTAACCCTAAAACAAATACAAATAGTAACCTAACCCTAAAACAAATACAAATAGTAACCTAACCCTAAAACAAATACAAATAGTAACCTAACCCTAAAACAAGCACAAATAGTAACCTAACCCTAAAACAAGCACAAATAGTAACCTAACCCTTATCCTAAAACAAGCACAAATGGTAACCTAACCCTAAAACAAATACAAATAGTAACCTAACCCTAAAACAAATACAAATAGTAACCTAACCCTAAAACAAATACAAATAGTAACCTAACCCTAAAACAAGCACAAATAGTAACCTAACCCTAAAACAGGCACAAATAGTAACCTAACCCTAAAACAAACACAAGTAGTAACCCAACCCTAACCCTAAAATTAGCACAAACAGTAACCTAACCCTAAAACAAGCACAAATAGTAACCTAACCCTAAAACAAGCACAAATAGTACCCTAAAACAAATACAAATAGTAACCTAACCCTAAAACAAGCACACATAGTAACCTAACCCTAAAACAAGCACCAATAGTATCCTAACCCTAAAACAAATACAAATCGTAACCTAACCCTAAAACAAGCAAATAAAGTAACCTAACCCTAAAACAAGCAGAAACAGTAACCTAACCCTAAAACAAATACAAATAGTAACCTAACCCTAAAACAAATACAAATAGTAAACCTAACCCTAAAACAAATACAAATAGTAACCTAACCCTAAAACAAGCACACACAGTAACCTAACCCTAAAACAAGCACACACAGTAACCTAACCCTAAAACAAGCACCAATAGTATCCTAACCCTAAAACAAGCAAATAAAGTAACCTAGCCCTAAAACAAGCAGAAACAGTAACCTAACCCTAAAACAAATACAAATAGTAAACCTAACCCTAAAACAAGCACAAATAGTAACCTAACCCTAAAACAAGCACAAATAGTAACCTAACCCTAAAACAAGCACACATAGTAACCTAACCCTAAAACAAACACAAGTAGTAACCCAACCCTAACCCTAAAATTAGCACAAACAGTAACCTAACCCTAAAACAAGCACAAATAGTAACCTAACCCTAAAACAAGCACACATAGTAACCTAACCCTAAAACAAGCAGAAACAGTATCCTAACCCTAAAACAAATACAAATAGTAACCTAACCCTAAGGCTAGGGTCAGACGAAAGCAGTTTTAACGTGCGTTTAGACGCACGAAATCACGGCCGTGCTAGCAGCAAATGACGTCCAATGCCGGGGAACACACGAAGTACGGCCGCACGAACGTTCGTCCGCGCAACGCAAGTGACAAACGAACGCATTTTTTCTAGAACGTCAAACGTCTAGTACGGACGTACAGAGTGCGCTGCGTCCGCATAGCGGCGTGTGTTCGTGATTGGGAGACGTCAGACGCTGCTAATGTCCGGCCAACATAACGTCCAGACGCAAAAAGGGTTTTTATTGATGATCCGTACAAAATCACGGACGAAAAGGCGCATCGTATGACCGCTATCGCGTACTCCGTGAAAAAATGCGTCCATTCGTTCGAACGCACTTTTTCACGGACAACGTGAAAATGCGTTCGTCTGACCCTAGCCTAAAACAAGCACAAATAGTAACCTAACCCTAAAACAAATACAAATAGTAACCTAACCCTAAAACAAGCAGAAACCGTAACCTAACCCTAAAACACATACAAATAGTAAACCTAACCTTAAAACAAATACAAATAGTAACCTAACCCTAAAACAAGCACAAATATAAACCTAACCCTAACCCTAAAACAAATACAAATAGTAACCTAACCCTAAAACAAGCACAAATAGTAACCTAACCCTAAAACAAGCACAAATAGTAACCTAACCCTAAAACAAACACAAGTAGTAACCCAACCCTAACCCTAAAATTGGCACAAACCGTAACCTAACCCTAAAACAAGCAGATAGTAACCTAACCCTAACACAAACACGAATAGTAACCTAACCCTAAAACAAGCACACATAGTAACCGAACCCTAAAACAAGCAGAAATAGTAACCTAACCCTAAAACAAATACAAATCGTAACCTAACCCTAACACAAGCACAAATAGTAACCCAACCCTAAAACAAATACAAATAGTAACCTAACCCTAAAACAAGCACCAATAGTAACTTAACCCTAAAACAAGCAGAAACAGTAACCTAACCCTAAAACAAGCACAAATAATAACACTAACTCTAAAACACAAATAGTAACCTAACCCTAAAACAAATACAAATAGTAATATCACTGCTCTGCATGGAGAGAGCCTGTGGAGACATGGTTTCGATCCCGACGAGCACCTCTCCAGTAAGTGTCTTTGGGCAAGACACCTAACGGTACATATTCGCCACCCAGGAGATACTTGAAAATGAGAGAAATCTCAATGTATCCTTCCTGGTAAAATCCTTTCTCAAAAAAAAAATCTAACCCTAATTTCTATCCGTAGTTATATGAAAATGAGGCTCAATTTTACCCAAACACAATGGGCAGTATTACAAAATTGGTGCTAACTTAACCAGAGCTGTTGTAAACTTAACATTGACTATAATGGCTCTGGTAAGTTTACAACAGCTCTGTTTAAGTTAGCACCAACTTTGTAATATGGCCCAATGCTGGGCAATAAAATTTGGCTGCGACCAAGAGTATTTTTCAAGATGGGACTTTACCACTTTTTATGCTGCTTCATTTTTAAAAAAAATTCAATAGGATATCAAAACTTTTAAAAAAAACATGCTATTGGTGAGGGGAAAGAGAAGGTGAGTTGGCGAAGCATCACTGTTGACATTACAATTGAAAAGTGAACAATAGTGCTGCATCAGAAGAAAAACGAAATAAACCAGAATTTATAAAATAATAGAAAAATAAAAATATTGTTTCTGTATAACCTATTCATTTGTGGTATCATTGGAATGGTCATACTCTGGCCTTTCCAATGATACCCTACATGTCCCTCTAGGCTGAACAGTTCCAAAGATATATATTATGACGGAATGGAGATGTTGTTCCGCCTGCGGGTGTGCTCTATCTGCGTGACCCCGTCGCTTACCGCTGGCCCGACTACCGAGTGGCGCACACTCGGCGTCTCGTGCGGCCTGGCGTGACCCTAGGGTAGGGTTAGCGGGCGGTGGAGGGGACCCCTGCCTGGAACCAGTCCGACCACTGAGGCGCGCAGCACTCAGCGTCCCGAGCAACTGGTTCCCTGACCTGGCGGTGTGGGACGCCTGTGGGAATCGGCCTAGCAGCCGCGGAGAAAGATTCGGATCTTATGGGGAAACGTTTCGGATCTTATGCGGGAAACGTTTCCGATCCGGGGGCGGGTGTCTCTTCGGATCTTGGGCGGTGAAGGTTTCGAGTCGGGAAGGGATGGCGGGTCGGATCGGAACTGGAGGGCTTCGGATCGGTATGGGAGGGAGTTTCGAGATGGCGGGACCAGTGGAGAGTTCGGGTCTTACCGCAATGCCGAAGCGCGGTTCCCGGCGGGGCCGTTCGGTTCGGATCTCCGTCTTCCTCCGACCGAATCTTCCTGAGCAGCGCCTCTGCCCTAATACTCGATGCAGGGTCAGAGCGCTCGATTCGGATCGTATCCGAGTGGGCACCGTACTCTGAGGCCGCGGGGGACACTCAGATCCGAAAATACGGTGGAGAATAAAAGTCACACCAGTCAAAGCTGAATGTACTGCAGAATCTGCCTTTATTGTTTACAGACCAAGCATTTATTACCTCTGCACACAATTAGAATACAATGGGACTCCTTGCCCGCCTCCAGGACCCATTGGCCCTTGGCCTTCAGGGAGTCACCAATTCGGACCGGATGGTCCGAATCGGCCATTTTACGATTCGAACCGGATGGTTCGAATCGGCCATTTTCCGAAACGAGAATTCCAACTGCGCCACAAGGATCGGAAAATGGCGGCGAGCAAGGCAACACAGGGAAAAGTCATTAACACCATAAACCAACGGGGAACACTTTATTAACACCCACCAATGTCACATCTAAATAAAAACTGGTAAACGGGGTGCGTGCCACCACACCCAAGTGTCCATGTCCCACTGTCACTGCACCGCCCCTGGCTGAGGGTGCTGGGCCATCCCGTGACATATATATTTATTTTTTTTACAGAGCAAAGCGCCCTTCAACTGGTAGGTGCTTGTAGGGACATGCCTACTTTGCCTAATTATAAATCCAGCCCTGGATACAGGGAATCACTGACTGCTAACGCAGCATACAAATGATCCCTGTAAAGCATGGTTGTCAAACTCCGCCCCCCATGTTTCTGAACTACAACTTCCATGATTCCCTGGTCATCTATTACATTCAAAGAATTCTGAGAATTGTAAGTCATCAACATCTGGGGGCCGGAGTTTTACAGCGCTTTTATAGAGTGCTTGTTACGCTCAGAGACCTCACCCCAGCAAATCCCTCGCTGAACTAACGTACAGTTACGTAATGGAAATGTATGTCTCTGGAGGGAAATCCAAGACTGGAGCCGCGGGGAGAGTAACTGGCACCATGCGACCAGTCTCAGGCTGTGATATGATCATGGTGATATAATGGTCTGCATCCATCATGAAATGTCACATGCGACACGTTCAGTGTATAAGTCACTGGAGTATATTGTCAGCACGCTCCTCTGCATCGCCCACCTCCAGTTACACTTCATTTCACATGCGGTGAGTAAAGGCAGAGCGGAAGCCGAGACCTGCCTGTCAGCCGAAACCTGTCCAGAGTCTCCGCTGATCAGATCAGGTCTGTCCTCCTCCCGCATCTCAGCGTAAAGGTGGAAGAGAGCGGCTGATTAAACTTTTACAGAAAACATTAAGATACGTTTCCAAGAGTTACATGTGTCTGTAATGAGGCTGAATGAGCGGGGAGGGTCTTTATGGGAGTCTAGAGTCAGCCACAGCGCGAGTAATAATTTATAGGGACGGTGGTGCTGTATAACATAAATATTACAGTGATGAAGACTAATTAACCCCGACCGGCAAGGAAAGACGGGCAGGCGGGAGAAAAGAAAACCGACACTCAGAGCTTAACCTCAAGATTTCTTTTAACAAAGTTATGTTTAAAAAGTTGGATACTTTGTCTTCTGTGTCCAGAATCTATAAATAATGTGAAATAACTCCGAGCCTGGCAGGAGATTTATTCATCATGGCTGATACAGGACCAGTTGACGGAAAGAAATTAATCATCACGTTGGTTATGACTTGTAGAGCCTTAAGTAAATACAGGAGGTGATAAAAAGAGATTCACATGTTACAGAGCTCCATGGGATGGTTGTAGAGTATTAGGCGATGCAGGAGATTCACATGTTACAGAGCTCCTTGGGTTGGTTGTAGAGCCGTGGATGATGGCAGGAGATTCACATACGGTATTAGAGATCCATGTGTTGGTTGTAGAAAATCAGGTAACGGCAGGATATTCACATGTTATAGAGCTCCATGGGATGGTTGTAGAGTATTAGGTGATGCCAGAGATTCACATGTTACAGAGCTCCATGTGTTGTCTGTAAGGTATTAGGTGATGGCAGGAGATTCACATGTTACAGAGCTCCATGAGTCGTCGAGTACTAGATGATAGCAGGAGATTCACATGTTACAGAGCTCCATGGTCTGGTTGTAGAGTATTAGGTGATGGCAGGAGATTCACGTTTTACAGAGGTCCATGGTCTGGTTGTAAAGTATTAGGTGATGGCAGGAGATTCATGTTTTACAGAGGACCATGTGTTGCAGAGTATTAGATGATAGCAGGAGATTCACGTGTTACAGAGGTCCATGGGTTCATTTTAGGGTATTGGTTGATGGCAAAAGGCGTATTTGATATAGTGGTACGAGGTGGGCTCTTAGCCTTAAGAAAGGACTTTCCGATGAGCTATACGTGGCTGAGTGAACACAAATCTATCCAGTTGAATGGATACAGAGTGTCCATAATGCCAGAAGGTAAGATTGGGCAGAGACTAGAATCATTGTTAGGACACCACAATTGTTGTGTTTGAGACTGAATGCCCAGACGTGGTGACGTGTGTAATCAGACCCTTTTTCTTTGTGTCGGTGCACATTATATTTATCGCATTGCTCTTTTACTTTAATACAGCCATGAAAAACATCACCTTTCAAATCACACCTGATGTCATCAAGAAAGTGAGACCATCCAGCTGGGGCAGGACTTGAAGCTGTCGTGCCACGTCGATGCCATCCCACAGGAGAAGGTGGTTTACACTTGGTACAAGAACCAGCAGCCGGTCAGACCCTCCAAAAATATCATCTTTACCAAGAACGATCCTGACCTTCCACCGATCACCAGCAGCTTAGAGATGATTGAACTGCGCTTCACAGATTACGGCACCTACATGTGTGAGGCGTCTTTCCTGGAGCTGCCCAACCAAAAACTGAGCATCGAGGTCAACGTCTCTGCTGAGACAGGTGGGGAAGTGTCTCTGGTTAAGTGGTTTTCAGTGAATGAACTTCCATTGTACTCGCAGGTCTTTAAGAGTGTAGAGCTGGAGATTTTGGTATTTTCCCCATATCTTCAGCTCTCAGTACTAGGCTTAAGCACCGTATTCTTCATCCACTTATGGTGTCATTGTCCCATTCCACTGCTGTTCACCGTATTCTCTTACTCTTATAACCCACACCAACTTCTATCTTCTGACATATGTACAGAAGCTATTGCATGTGGAAACCTTGCTGTCTCTGGCAACCATCAAAAGACACAAATCATGCATCCGTCCATAAAAGGTACTTCTTCCGTTTCCTTGTCCAGCTGTGTGTGTGACCATTAAAGAGAGAAGAGAAAACCACAGAGTAAAGTCGAAACGTGGAAGAAAAACACTCACATTTCCTAAAAATAAGATTTCAAAAACTCCTGAGTAAAATTAACAACGTGACCTGTAAAGGAAAACCATGCATTGTTGCTCACACGCAACGCAACGAAGGATGCGGGCTCCAGCAGGCTTCCAGGAACCTTCATTCTGGTGGACACTATCAGCATGAATCTTCCTGCTACGTCGATGATTATCCCATAACTAGAATCGAAAACATTCTGAAATCTGGAAAAGGTTTGAGTGCCGCATGGCTGGAAAATCCCCCCCCCCGGCCGCATGTGACGGAGACTAGGGATGGGCTGGCGGTTCGAATCGGTTCGATTCGAACATCAGCTGTTCGAAAGTTTGCGGACTTCGTACTTTCGGGACGTTCGTGGAAATTTCGAAAAAAAAAAAAATGCTTCAATGATCCTAAAAAAATCTATAAATAAAGAGACTTTTTACTGCAGAATATAATAATAAATGGTTTATTAGATATTGGATTAAAACGGGAATATTTTTTTAACCTATGGGATTCATAAACCTTTCCCACTCATTGTTGGTCAAACATTTCCCACTCATTGTTGGTCAAACATTTCCCAGTCCTTGTCTGTCAAACATTTCCCACTCCTTGTTGGTCAAACATTTCCCATGGCTTCAAATTGCGTTTAAACATGAGCAAAAGTGGTAAAAATTAGCTCATCGCACAGCGGTGAAATGGCTCAGCAGTGAAAGGGTTAAAAAGTTTTAAAAAAAAAATCATTGTTTCCTGTCCCCCAGGGCGGTACCTGGACCCCCATACACCTTTTATGGCCAATATCTTGCATATATGCCCTCTTGGAGTGGACCTTAATTTTCGAACGTTTGAGCCCCATTGACTTGCATTGTGTTTGAATTGGGTTCGAGTTCACGGTCAAACTTTTTCGGGTGTTCGAATGTGAACCGAACACAGGGGTGTTCGGCCCATCACTAACGGAGACAAAATGATTAAACATACAGTATAACATGTCCTTCAGGCTGTGTGTATAAGGTGTGTGTGAAACATAATAGAATGTCGTGTTTAGACTTGGGCCCCATCCCCACGATATCTCATTATTATATGCAATTTTTACAAAATCTCCAAAAATCTCAAATCCAAAACGCTTCTGTCCCTGAGTGTTTCATATAAGGGACACTCAGCTTGTAGAAAATCCACTTTGATGGCCACATTTCTGATAGGTGGCCCTTGGGGACACAATAGAAATGACATACAGAAGGTGCCACCTATTTACTGGACTCCGGGTGGACATTGAGAGACTCACCCATTATTGATGAGTTCTTGAGTTGCACTTGTCAGTTTTGTCTAAAGAGAAGCTGATTCCACTGTATTGGCTGATGTTTCCTTTCGACAATCACTGAAGCCAACAAGAGTCATTCAACCTCCAGCTGGACAGCAGTGAATACAACCTTAAAGGGGACATTATTATTGGCCAAGGAAGAAGATACGTAAAGTATGGAGAGCGCCCAGATCATCCTCTTATGGCTGAACCCGTTAAGGAAATCATAATGTTTTTTCCGAGGCATAACGATAAGTCTTCTGGTAGAACGTTGTGTCTGGCTGTACGTTCCTTTTTACATTTTGGTCTTATTTGTTCTAAAATTCAAGACTTTTTTTAAAAATGGCGTCATGTTAGGATGACTCGGTGAGATCTAATGGAGGATGCCACTAGACATGTGCACAGCACAAAATTTCGTTTTGAACTAATGGATTAGTCCTAAAATGCAATTTATTTAGTTGCTAAAGAAATTCGTTTTCAGTTCTTTAGTATGAAAACTAATTTCATTCATCCGAAAACCAGTGGATACAATTACTATTGTAGTGGCTCCTCAGAGGGCTGAGATCGCTGCCTGTTACAGTATCTCTCACTCTCAGCACAATGTGGGCCATATTACATAGTTGGTACTACCATAGCTGTTGTATACTTCCAAGAGCCATTATAGCCTATAGAGGTTTTCAGTTTACAACAGCTCTGGTTAAGTTAGCACCAACATTGCAATACTGCCCCGTGTCAGGCAAAGCTGTTACAGTAACTGACTGCTGCTCATCACAGCGCTCAGAGTTTCAGTAAAACTAGTAAATAATATTTTTATATATAAGAGGTTAGAACAATATTATTTCCTTGTTTTACTGAAACTCTGAGCTCTGTTACAGTCAGTTACTGTAACAGCTGAGCCTGATACATTGTACTGAGAGCTAATGTAACAAGCAGTCTATCTCCGCGCTCACAGCCACTGGATTTAAAGGGCTAAAAAAAAGGCTCCTCTCTGTATAATGTTTAGAACATCCTCCTGCATTAATTAATACCCCTCTCTGTATAATATATAGAACATCCTCCTGAATTAATTAATGTCCCTCTCTGTATAGAACATCCTCCTCAATTTATACCTTTCTCTGTATAATGTATATAACATCCTCCTGCACGAATGCCCCGCTCTGTATAATGTATAGAACATCCTCCTGCATTAATTAATGCCCCTCTCTGTATAGAACATCCTACTGCATTGGCATGTGGAGGATGCAGAACTTCGGATGTTGCGCTCTTAATTGCTGGTCTCCTTCACTCATCAATGTAATATCACAAAAAGGACTGAAACTAAAATGTAGTGAATTTTATTTTCGTTTCTTTCGTTTTTTGTACTGAGCAGTTTCATTTCTCTTGAGTCATATGAAAACTAAATTATCCCAAAATTCGGACTAAATCATTTTAGTACTAAAACGAATGCACATGTCTAGATGCCACCTTAAGGGACACAAACTGTACATCATGATGTTAAAAAATATGAATTTCCTCATACCTGATCCGAATATTCATGTCGCGTTTCTACATGTCTTCTTCCAGTTCCTCCAACGTTAAGTGTACCCAAAGGACAAGCAATTATCACTGTAAAAGAAGGGTCTAGAGCAGAGCTACAGTGCGAGGTCAGAGGAAAGCCGAAACCACCCATCCTGTGGACCCGTGTGGACAAAGAAGGACCCCTGCCCTCTGGTGACATGTTGGTGGAGACATTGGATGGAAAACTAAAATTGGACAATGTGTCCAGAGACATGACTGGAACCTACAAGTGTCAGACGGCGAGATACAACGGCTTTAATATCCGGAGCAGGGAAGCCATGGTGCAGCTGAGCGTTCAGTGTGAGTAGATACTATTAGCAGCACTGATAAGTGATAAAGATGTATGAATATCTTTTCGTCAAGGTTAGGGTTAGAGTTAGTCCAAAGTCTAAAAGTACCACTAAACCTAAAACAAGCACAAAGAGTAACCCTAATCAACTACTAACCCTAAGCCTAAAACCAGCACAAAGAGTAACCCTAACCAAATACTAACCCTAATCCTAAAACAAGCACAAAGAGTAACCCTAACCAAAATTCTAACCCTAAAACAAGCCCAAAGAGTAACCGTAACCAAATACTAACCCTAAGCCTAAAACAAGCCTAAAGAGTAACCCTTACCAAAATACTAACCCTAAAACAAGCACAAAGGGTAACCCTGACCAAATACTAACCCTAAACCTAATACAAGCAGGGATTAACCCTAACCAAATACTAACCCTAAGCCTAAAACAAGCCTAAGGAGTAACCCTTACCAAAATACTAACCCTAAAACAAGCCTAAAGAGTAACCCTTACCAAAATACTAACCCTAAAACAAGCACAAAGAGTAACCGTAACCAAATACTAACCCTAAGCCTAAAACAAGCCTAAAGAGTAACCCTTTCCAAAAATACTAACAATAAAACAAGCACAAAGAGTAACCCTAGCAAAATACTAACCCTATCCCTAAAACATGCATAAATGGTAACCCTAACCAAAATGCTCATCCTAAACCTAAACAAGCACAAATAGTAACCCTAACCAAAATGCTCATCCTAAGCCTAAAACCTGCACAAATAGTAACCCTAGCCACAATACTAACCCTAAGCCTAAAACATGCACAAATAGTAACTCTAAACAAAATACTAACCCTAACAAGTCTATTCAAAGAAAGGGGAAAATCAGGAGAACTGGCAGGAGAAGAGAACAATCTAGCCCAAATACGTAGCTGATTTTGAAAGTGAGATAAATGGGAGAATTTTCCTGGTTGGGTTATTTTGATCTAGAATTTTCACCTCTCCAGTCATTCTCCTGAGTTTCACCTTTCTTTGAATAGACCTGTAAGCCTATATCATGCACAATTAGTAACTCTAATCAAAATACTGACCCCAAGCCTAAAACACGCACAAATAGTAACTCTAACCAAAATACTGACCCCCAAGCCTAAAACACGCACAAATAGTAACTCTAACCAAAATACTGACCCCAAGCCTAAAACACGCACAAATAGTAACTCTAACCAAAATACTGACCCCAAGCCTAAAACACGCACAAATAGGAACTCTAACCAAAATACTGACCCCCAAGCCTAAAACACGCACAAATAGTAACTCTAACCAAAATACTGATCCCAAGCCTAAAACACGCACAAATAGGAACTCTAACCAAAATACTAACCCCAAGCCTAAAACACGCACAAATAGGAACTCTAACCAAAATACTGACCCCCAAGCCTAAAACACGCACAAATAGTAACTCTAACCAAAATACTGACCCCAAGCCTAAAACACGCACAAATAGTAACTCTAACCAAAATACTGACCCCAAGCCTAAAACACGCACAAATAGTAACCCTAACCAAAATACTGATCCCAAGCCTAAAACGCGCACAAATAGTAACCCTAACCAAAATACTAACCCCAAGTCTAAAACACGCACAAATAGTAACTCTAACCAAAATACTAACCCCAAGCCTAAAACACGCACAAATAGTAACCCTAACCAAAATACTAACCCCAAGCCTAAAACACGCACAGATAGTAACCCTAACCAAAATACTAACCCCAAGCCTAAAACACGCACAAATAGTAACCCTAACCAAAATACTAACCCCAATCCTAAAACACGCACAAATAGTAACCCTAACCAAAATACTGATCCCAAGCCTAAAACACGCACAAATAGTAACTCTAGCCAAAATACTGATCCCAAGCCTAAAACAAGCACAAATAGTAAACCTAACCAAAATACTAACCCCAAGCCTAAAACAAGCACAAATAGTAACCCTAACCAAAATACTAACCCCAAGCCTAAAACACGCACAAATAGTAACCCTAACCAAAATACTGATCCCAAGCCTAAAACACGCACAAATAGTAACCCTAACCAAAATATTGATCCCAAGCCTAAAACACGCACAAATAGTAACCCTAACCAAAATACTAACCCCAAGCCTAAAACAAGCACAAATAGTAACCCTAACCAAAATACTAACCCCAAGCCTAAAACACGCACAAATAGTAACCCTAACCAAAATACTAACCCCAAGCCTAAAACACGCACAAATAGTAACCCTAACCAAAATACTGATCCCAAGCCTAAAACACGCACAAATAGTAACCCTAACCAAAATACTAACCCCAAGCCTAAAACAAGCACAAATAGTAACCCTAACCAAAATACTAACCCCAAGCCTAAAACACGCACAAATAGTAACCCTAACCAAAATACTAACCCCAAGCCTAAAACACGCACAAATAGTAACCCTAACCAAAATACTGATCCCAAGCCTAAAACACGCACAAATAGTAACCCTAACCAAAATACTAACCCCAAGCCTAAAACACGCACAAATAGTAACTCTAACCAAAATACTGACCCCAAGCCTAAAACACGCACAAATAGTAACTCTAACCAAAATACTGACCCCAAGCCTAAAACACGCACAAATAGTAACTCTAACCAAAATACTGACCCCAAGCCTAAAACACGCACAAATAGTAACTCTAACCAAAATACTGATCCCAAGCCTAAAACGCGCACAAATAGTAACCCTAACCAAAATACTAACCCCAAGCCTAAAACACGCACAAATAGTAACTCTAACCAAAATACTGATCCCAAGCCTAAAACACGCACAATTAGTAACTCTAACCAAAATACTGACCCCAAGCCTAAAACACGCACAAATAGTATCTCTAACCAAAATACTGACCCCAAGCCTAAAATACGCACAAATAGTAACTCTAACCAAAATACTGACCCCAAGCCTAAAACACGCACAAATGGTAACCCTAACCAAAATACTAACCCCAAGCCTAAAACACGCACAAATAGTAACTCTAACCAAAATACTAACCCCAAGCCTAAAACACGCACAAATAGTAACTCTAACCAAAATACTAACCCCAAGCCTAAAACACGCACAAATAGTAACCCTAACCAAAATACTAACCCCAAGCCTAAACCGCGCACAAATAGTAACCCTAACCAAAATACTAACCCCAAGCCTAAAACACGCACAAATAGTAACTCTAACCAAAATACTAACCCCAAGCCTAAAACACGCACAAATAGTAACTCTAACCAAAATACTGATCCCAAGCCTAAAACACGCACAATTAGTAACTCTAACCAAAATACTGACCCCAAGCCTAACACACGCACAAATAGTATCTCTAACCAAAATACTGACCCCAAGCCTAAAACACGCACAAATAGTAACTCTAACCAAAATACTGACCCCAAGCCTGAAACACGCACAAATAGTAACTCTAACCAAAATACTGACCCCAAGCCTAAAACACGCACAAATAGTAACTCTAACCAAAATACTGAACCCAAGCCTAAAACACGCACAAATAGTAACTAGGGATGCACCGATACCGATACTAGTATCGGTATCGGGGCCGATATTGCCGTTTGCACGAGTACTTGTTACTCGTGCAAACGGCCCGATACATCCCGCCGATACCGGAAGCCGGCGCTGGGCCGGCTTGCCGGTATCCGCGGGGCTGGGGAAGCTGGCCGCGTGCATGAAAAGCACGCGGCCAGCGTTCCCCTTCGGCGCGCCAAATACTCACCCTTCCTGAAGTTCGGTCTCTGGGCAGTGATGCGGTCACGTGGCCGCCGGGCGCTCCTGTGACGCGGCCTCTCGGCTGGAGGCAGCGTCACAGATGCGCCCGGCGGCCACGTGACCGCATCACTGCCCAGAGACCGGAACTTCAGGAAGGGTGAGTATTTGGCGCGCCGGAGGGGAACGCTGGCCGCGTGCTTTACATGCACACGGCCAGCTTCCCAGCGTTCGAGCTGGGGGCCAATCCATGAGAGCTGGGGCAAATCCATGAGAGCTGCGGGGCAAATCCATGAGAGCTGCGGGCAAATCCATGAGAGCTGCGGGGCCAATCCATGAGAGCTGCGGGGCCAATCCATGAGAGCTGCTGGGGCCAATCCATGACCTGGGGGCAAATCCATGAGACCTGGGGGCAAATCCATGAGAGCTGGGGGCCAATCCATGAGAGCTGGGGGCCAATCCATGAGACCTGGGGGCAAATCCATGAGACCTGGGGGCAAATCCATGAGACCTGGGGGCAAATCCATGAGAGCTGGGGGCCAATCCATGAGACCTGGGGGCAAATCCATGAGAGCTGGGGGCCAATCCATGAGACCTGGGGGTAAATCCATGAGACCTGGGGGCAAATCCATGTGACCTGGGGGCAAACCCATGTGACCTGGGGGCAAACCCATGTGAGCTGGGGGCAAACCCATGTGAGCTGGGGGCAAACCCATGTGAGCTGGGGCAAATCCATGTGAGCTGCGTTCAATCTCATATAAATTTTTATGAGGTCTGTTCCTATTGGAAAGCGTCACATGACATTAAATAAAAGTATCGGTACTCGGTATCGGTGAGTACTTTTAAAAAGTATCGGTACTCGTACTCGGTCTTAAAAAAGTGGTATCGGTGCATCCCTAATAGTAACTCTAACCAAAATACTGACCCCAAGCCTAAAACACGCACAAATGGTAACCCTAACCAAAATACTAACCCCAAGCCTAAAACACGCACAAATAGTAACCCTAACCAAAATACTAACCCCAAGCCTAAAACACGCACAAATAGTAACTCTAACCAAAATACTAACCCCAAGCCTAAAACACGCACAAATAGTAACCCTAACCAAAATACTAACCCCAAGCCTAAAACACGCACAAATAGTAACTCTAACCAAAATACTAACCCCAAGCCTAAAACACGCACAAATAGTAACCCTAACCAAAATACTAACCCCAAGTCTAAAACACGCACAAATAGTAACCCTAACCAAAATACTAACCCCAAGCCTAAAACACGCACAAATAGTAACTCTAACCAAAATACTAACCCCAAGCCTAAAACACGCACAAATAGTAACTCTAACCAAAATACTAACCCCAAGCCTAAAACACGCACAAATAGTAACTCTAACCAAAATACTGATCCCAAGCCTAAAACACGCACAAATAGTAACCCTAACCAAAATACTAACCCCAAGCCTAAAACACGCACAAATAGTAACT
This sequence comes from Leptobrachium leishanense, assembly GCA_009667805.1. Lineage (NCBI taxonomy): Eukaryota > Metazoa > Chordata > Amphibia > Anura > Megophryidae > Leptobrachium > Leptobrachium leishanense. Next base: position 387,220,068 of record CM019066.1, on the reverse strand, counting down.
CTAACCAAAATACTAACCCCAAGCCTAAAACACGCACAAATAGTAACTCTAACCAAAATACTAACCCCAAGCCTAAAACACGCACAAATAGTAACCCTAACCAAAATACTAACCCCAAGCCTAAAACACGCACAAATAGTAACTCTAACCAAAATACTAACCCAAGCCTAAAACACGCACAAATAGTAACTCTAACCAAAATACTAACCCCAAGCCAAACACGCACAAATAGTAACTCTAACCAAAATACTGATCCCAAGCCTAAAACACGCACAAATAGTAACCCTAACCAAAATACTAACCCCAAGCCTAAAACATGCACAAATAGTAACTGTAACCAAAATACTAACCCCAAACCTAAAACACGCACAATTAGTAACTCTAACCAAAATACTGATCCCAAGCCTAAAACACGCACAAATAGTAACCCTAACCAAAATACTAACCCCAAGCCTAAAACATGCACAAATAGTAACTCTAACCAAAATACTAACCCCAAGCCTAAAACACGCACAAATAGTAACTCTAACCAAAATACTGACCCCAAGCCTAAAACACGCACAAATAGTAACCCTAACCAAAATACTGACCCCAAGCCTAAAACACGCACAAATAGTAACCCTAACCAAAATACTAACCCCAAGCCTAAAACACGCACAAATAGTAACTCTAACCAAAATACTGATCCCAAGCCTAAAACACGCACAAATCGTAACCCTAACCAAGATACTAACCCCAAGCCTAAAACACGCACAAATAGTAACCCTAACCAAAATACTAAACCCAAGCCTAAAACACGCACAAATAGTAACTCTAACCAAAATACTAACCCCAATCCTAAAACACGCACAAATAGTAACCCTAACCAAAATACTAACCCCAAGCCTAAAACACGCACAAATAGTAACCCTAACCAAAATACTGACCCCAAGCCTAAAACACGCACAAATAGTAACCCTAACCAAAATACTAACCCCAAGCCTAAAACACGCACAAATAGTAACCCTAACCAAATATGAACTCTAAACCTACAGCTAAAAACCACATTAGTTTGGCATTGTTCTCGCACCAGAAATCTACACGTCAATCAATACCGCATTTGTTTTTAATCCCGGTACTCCCTTGTTTGGTGCAGAGTGTAAATAAACCCTTCATTTTATCTTTGAGCCGAAAAAAAACAGGATCAGCAATGTGTATTGGGATTAGGTTTTGCACCACCCATAGAGTTTGCCAAGACTTTGGCAGGTGAGCTTATACTTCAATGGCCATTCGAATGAGCTGAAAGCTTCAGTGTTTTTGCTTTGCGTGGATATGTTGGACTAACGGAGGAAACATCAGCAAGAGGATAGCTCCAGTAACAGGTAACCCAGGGGAAGATCATAGCTCCAGTAACAGGTAACCCAGGGGGAGGTGATAGCTCCAGTAACGGGTAACCCAGGGGGAGGTGATAGCTCCAGTAACAGGTAACCCAGGGGAAGATCATAGCTCCAGTAACAGGTAACCCAGGGGGAGGTGATAGCTCCAGTAACGGGTAACCCAGGGGGAGGTGATAGCTCCAGTAACAGGTAACCCAGGGGGAGGTGATAGCTCCAGTAACAGGTAACCCAGGGGGAGGTGATAGCTCCAGTAACAGGTAACCCAAGGGAAGGTGATAGCTCCAGTAACATGTAACCCAGGGGAAGGTGATAGCTCCAGTAACAGGTAACCCAGGGGAAGGTGATAGCTCCAGTAACAGGTAACCCAGGGGAGGTGATAGCTCCAGTAACAGGTAACCCAGGGGGAGGTGATAGCTCCAGTAACAGGTAACCCAAGGGAAGGTGATAGCTCCAGTAACAGGTAACCCAGGGGAAGGTGATAGCTCCAGTAACATGTAACCCAAGGGAAGGTGATAGCTCCAGTACAGGTAACCCAGAGGAAGGTGATAGCTCCAGTAACAGGTAACCCAGGGGAAGGTGATAGCTCCAGTAACATGTAACCCAGGGGAAGGTGATAGCTCCAGTAACATGTAACCCAGGGGAAGGTGATAGCTCCAGTAACGGGTAACCCAGAGGGAGGTGATAGCTCCAGTAACAGGTAACCCAGGGGGAGGTGATAGCTCCAGTAACAGGTAACCCAGAGGAAGGTGATAGCTCCAGTAACAGGTAACCCAGAGGAAGGTGATAGCTCCAGTAACATGTAACCCAGGGGAAGGTGATAGCTCCAGTAACAGGTAACCCAGGGGAAGGTGATAGCGCCAGTAACATGTAACCCAGGGGAAGGTGATAGCTCCAGTAACAGGTAACCCAGAGGAAGGTGATAGCTCCAGTAACGGGTAACCCAGGGGAAGGTGATAGCTCCAGTAACAGGTAACCCAGGGGAAGGTGATAGCTCCAGTAACGGGTAACCCAGAGGAAGGTGATAGCGCCAGTTACGGGTAACCCAGAGGAAGGTGATAGCGCCAGTAACGGGTAACCCAGGGGAAGGTGATAGCTCCAGTAACGGGTAACCCAGAGGAAGGTGATAGCTCCAGTAACGGGTAACCCAGAGGAAGGTGATAGCTCCAGTAACGGGTAACCCAGAGGAAGGTGATAGCTCCAGTAACGGGTAACCCAGAGGAAGGTGATAGCTCCAGTAACGGGTAACCCAGGGGAAGGTGATAGCTCCAGTAACAGGTAACCCAGGGGAAGGTGATAGCTCCAGTAACAGGTAACCCAGAGGAAGGTGATAGCGCCAGTTACGGGTAACCCAGAGGAAGGTGATAGCGCCAGTAACGGGTAACCCAGGGGAAGGTGATAGCTCCAGTAACGGGTAACCCAGGGGAAGGTGATAGCTCCAGTAACGGGTAACCCAGAGGAAGGTGATAGCTCCAGTAACGGGTAACCCAGAGGAAGGTGATAGCTCCAGTAACGGGTAACCCAGAGGAAGGTGATAGCGCCAGTAACGGGTAACCCAGAGGAAGGTGATAGCGCCAGTAACGGGTAACCCAGAGGAAGGTGATAGCTTCTTGATCAGAAGGAATGTCGGGGTCGTATCCGTGTCAGAGCAGTGATTTCTCGTGAATAGTCTGTTCAGCTGCTGCCGGGCAGCTTAATATTATATTGTTTATAATTTATAAATAATCCTGTAACCTTCACTTAGGGTATGTTCAGTGTCGTTATTATGGGGTGATCGGTGCCGGCTGCGACACGTTCACATCACCTGATCTGAGGCATTAAATTACAGCTTACAAACAAAATAAATAAATATCTAAAAATGAGGCCTTTCTCCTGGAGCTCTGAGAACACCCAGCAAACACATTTATTTACTGTCTCTGTGTTTCTAAAGGATACTGTTGCACATAAAGACCCCCCCCCCATTCCACTCCCCCCTCACTCCTCTACAAACAGCAGGAACGATATTTCCCTCGACCTTCGACTGCGACAGACGACCAGAGGACTTTGTGTTCAGCTGGAAGCTTTGATCAAGCACAGCTCCCGCCGGCCTCCTGGCGTTTTCTAGCGTCGGGGACCAAGGTGCACTTGTCTTCGTTAATAGGAACACCTCTTTGTAGCTCAGACACTTCATTAGCCCACTGGCCGCTCCGGAGTCCTCGTCTTCCTGGAAATAGGAGCGTGAGGCTTGTGCGGATCTGTTGATGAGTGTTTTATTTTCACATCCCGAGCGCTCTCACTTTCCCTGTTTTTCTTTTTTTTTTCCAAGTCTGCCTGTACTTAAGGACGTGACTGCGCCTCCGAGCCCCCATCTCCCCTCTTTAACCGCCTCGCTCCGAGAAGCACGTGAAGCGATACTCTCTGCGTGCCCAGATCATAGAAAAATCGATAACTGGATACTGGAACTCGTTATAGCACGTTATTTTTCTTGGGTGTTTCTTCCTTTTAGAGTGGTTTATCAAATTTTTTCCTAAAGATTTTTGTAAGGTTAAGTCTATAACTGAGTAAATCTCCTGCTGGGAGACGGCTCCATAGCTTGAGCTCTGTACACTTTGTCCTGCCAGGCGGCGGCTCCATTGCTCGACCTTTGAGATTGGTGGCTCCATGGCTTGGGCTCTGCACACTCTGTCCTGCCAGGTGGCAGCTCCATGGCTCGGCCTTTGAGATTGGTGGCTCCATAGCTTGAGCTCTGTACACTCTGTCCTGCCAGGCGGCGGCTCCATGGCTCGACCTTTGAGATTGGTGGCTCCATGGCTTGGGCTCTGCACACTCTGTCCTGCCAGGTGGCAGCTCCATGGCTCGGCCTTTGAGATTGGTGGCTCCATGGCTTGTGCTCTGTACACTCTGTCCTCCCAGGTGGCAGCTCCATGGATCGGCTTTTGAGATTGGTGGCTCCATAGCTGAGCTCTGTACACTCTGTCCTCCCAGGTGGCAGCTCCATGGCTCGGCTTTTGAGATTGGTGGCTCCATGGCTTGGGTTCTGCACACTCTGTCCTGCCAGGTGGCAGCTCCATGGCTCGACCTTTGAGATTGGTGGCTCCATGGCTTGGGCTCTGCACACTCTGTTCTGCCAGGCGGCAGCTCCATGGCTCAGGCTTTCCACACCCATTTCTGCCAGAAAGTCGCTCCGTGGCTTGATATTCGCAGACCCTATCCTGCCAGGAGGCGGCTCTGTGTCTTAGGCTCCGTACTCTCTGTCCTGCCAGGTGGTAGCTTGGGCTCCAAACACTCTGTTGAGAGAGGCAGCTCCGTGGCTCGGGCTCTGCAGATCCTCTTTATTTACGTTTGATTTGCATTTTCATTTTTTCCGTTTCTCGTCGTTGTCTCCCAAGGCCGGAAAGGTAATTTTTTAAAAAAATAATTTCCCCTGGCTTTCTTTGAAATCACTCTTCTCCATCAGACATAAAATCTCTGGAACTCATTGGGCTTTTTATGGGCTGCAGTCTGCGCGGCTGCTCTGGAGGTTTATCTAGATAAATAAAATGATCTGCGCATGTAAAGCCGATCCCTGATCCAGGCGGCTTGTAAGGATACTCAACCAAAACCTAATATTAAGAGGCTGAGGCCGGAACATGACAGACTCGTGTCCTTACAGTGGGATAACGGCTTATGAAGTTGTTTGGGGTTACAGCGTGAGGTGACAGATCATTTATATCTTTATCCGTGAGGACGGGCGCTCGGGATGTTATTAAAACACACAAGGTGCTGAGTGATGCCAGATGTAGCTCCAACTCCATAAATGCCCACGCAAAAGAAGATCCGGTAATCCGGTGCTCAAGATCACAAAACGACACTTTATTGAGTAATCCAGGACTGGGTTGAGTGCCAGATTCCCTGTCTGCTTTCCGGGTCAGTCGTTCCTGGCCTGGCTTAGGCGATTGTTGTTGTTATTATTATCCTTTATATAGCGCCACATATTCCGCAGCACTTTACGAGAGTTGTGTAGAAGGTGTAGAGTACCACACATGGATGATACGGCCTGATTCAGGGATCCCTGTTCCCAAGGGAATTTACAGTCTATGAGATGTACAAGTATTTTGCGAGGTTGGCGCATCCATATCGTTAGGTGTCTTGCCCAAGGACACTCGCTACTGGTGTCTTCTGAGTGGGATTGAGTTGGTTTTCCATGACTGTAGATCATGCTTGCTTCCCCATGGTCGAAGAGCAGAGATGTTACCACTGGACTCCACAGCCGATATTGTGTGGTAGGCGAGTATGTAGCGATAGGTATCTTGCCCAACGACACTTACTGGAGAGGTGCTCTGACCGGGATTCCAACCTGGGTCTCCACGGTTATAGGGCAGTGATGTTACCTCCACTCTATCCAGCCAGTTACACTCATATATCCTTTTTCCACAGTTGATGTTATGGGCTCCATTCCGATCCTTCCGATGAAGGTTATTGGTAATTGTTTTGGTCTTCTTCCCATAGCATTGCATCTGCAAATAAAACAATCTTTCCCTGCATGGTGGATATAGATGATGGAGATCACATTCCAGCCCATAGTTTGGTCTATGAAGGCATTTAGTGGCACAGCGCATTATGGCAGATCATTCTCGCCCAGTCTTTAAATGGTTTTATCTGTTTTTTTTGATCACTCAGTGGCCATTATGGGCTTCATTCCTGTCCTTCCAATCGTGGTTTCCAGTAGGTCGTTAGCCAAGAAAACACCAGTGTGCTACAATGTATACACATTCTACAACATGTCCAGAGTGGATCCAGACACAGGTTTTGGAAGGGGCACCCTACCAATCTTGGGTAAGAACTGGTTCGCAGTGACAGGTAGAGCGGGTGCCATTCATCACACACACACTCTCTCCAGAACATTGCTGCATGGGGTCTGTCCTCCTGCCCCTCAGGTGACGCCTGACAGACCTCGCGCATTAACTTTCCGCAGTCAAAATAAATACAATAAATGCAATGCAGTGGCACTGCTCGCTTTATCATCCAAGAGTGGCCAAAAAATAATGAGATTATTTACATTCATAGGCTGATAAAAATCCGTACGTCCATCCAGTCCAGCCTTTCACACATCACCTACTGCTGCTGATCCAAAAGAAGGCAAAAAAACCCAGTCTGAAGCGCTCGCCAATATGCAACACACTGGGGTAAAATTCCTTCTTGCCCCCAGATGGCGTCAGATTCTCCTTGGATCAAGAAGCTTTTACCCACATATTAAATATTAATAATTCACATAATTAAAAATTTAAATAATTGATAATTAAAAATAATTATAAATAAAATAATGAAATACCTAATTAACAAATATAAATAATAATAAGATCATTAATAATAAATAATTATAAAATAATGAAATAACTAACAAATATAAATAATAAGATCATTAATAAAAATATAAAATAATGAAATAAGTAATAATTATAAATAATAAATAATTATAAAATAATGAAATAACTAATTAACAAATATAAATAAGATCATTAATAAATAATTATAAAATAATGAAATAACTAATATAAATAATAATAAGATCATTAATAATAAATATAAAATAATGAAATAAGTATAATTATAATAATAATAAGATCATTAATAATAAATAATTATTTATTATTTTTAATAATTATCTTATTATTTCTACATTTTGCACATTTTACAGCTTTGCTATCATTGGAACGGCCAGACTCTGGCTTTCCCAGTGACGATTTACTGGACCTTGGGCACAATCATGTTGCCTTCGCTAAAACCGGGATGCAAAGGGGAAAAATTAGCGTTCGTTACCTTTCCCTTCGTGTTCCGGTTTCCCCAGCAGATGGCGGGGCAGGCTCCGAGTCCGGCAGCCTGCTCCTTAGCGATTGGCAAGCTCGTGTATGCTGGGGGCAGTGCTACAACGCGGTCTGCATCATCCCCTCCCTGAAATCCATAGGATACCATGGAGGATCGTGCTGCCAGGTCACATGACCGGCAGGATCTTGCCTCTCGCGTGATCCCGGAGTGATCGCGGAGGGAGACTGGGGACTTTCTAGAAATTCAAAGGCGATGTGGGTGCAGCGCTATGACCTCCATTAAGCTTGAAATAACGCTGATGCTAGTGTTAGCTTGAAGGAGGCGATAGAGCCCCTTGTGGGGTTTATGGAACCGGAGATACAGAGGTCCGAACATCGGTGTGTCTCCTATAATGTGATTGCATCTCGGGGGGGGGGGGCACATGCTCCCTGCCCTGTGCCCCACCACCCCACCTTCAGGTCCTCCAGTGTTACACAGTGACTACACATGCTACGCACTGACCACACAATGTAACCACGGACCACGCATTCTACGTATAATTCCACAGAGGGGTCCACAGCCTCAGTGGTCTCTGTTCCATCTTATATTAAGACGCGGGGTAAGTCTGAGGTCAGAGGACTCCTGTCTGTGTAGAGAGAGATGAGGGCCAAGTCACAGTAAGTAAAAGCTCCAAGTAATCACCTGCACCTGGTTGGGGAAGCGCCCAGGGCTGGATTTATAACTAGGCAGAGTAGGCATGTGCCTACAGGCGCCTGCCACAAGGGGGTGTCTTGCGCTGTAAAATATATATTTTATACAATAATTTAGACCTTTGTATCACTGGCGTCTTAAGGGCGAGAGCGACATATGTGGTATCACTGGAAAGGTCGGATTATGACCTTTCCAGTGATACCAAACATAATCAGATCAGATTTATGTAGCAATAAAATAACCAATAAACGGGGGGTTTGGAACCTGAATCGCTGAAATGTACATCACACAGGGTTAAGTGAGTGTCATTGGAAAGATCAGAGTCTGGTCTAATGATACCAAACATGACCATGTAAGGCTAGGGACAGATGAGCGCATTTTCTGCGGCCACCGTCAAAATGTACGTCGATGCGTGCGCACGCATTTTTTCACGGAATACGCTTAAGTGGTCAGACGATGCGCAATTCTGGACGTATTTCATGACGATGGGGTGAAAAGAAGTCTAGGGAAATCCGGCTGTTTGAACGTTATGTTGGCCGCACACTAGCAGCGTCTGACATCTCCTAATCACGCACACACGCTGCTATGCGGCCGCAGCGCACTCTGTACGTCAGTACCAGCGGTTTAACGTTCTCGAAAAAATGCGTTCATTTTCCACTTGCGTTGCGCGGCGGACTTTTGTGCGACCGTACTTCGTATATTGGCTGTCATTGCCCGGCATCTGCTGCTAGTGCGGCCGTGATTATGTGCGCCAGAACGCGCGTTCGCACTGCCTCAGTCTGACCCTAGCCTCATGTGGAAAAATAAAAAATTGAGAAAAAATAAACACAATTTTTTTCCCTCAGTTTTACGGCCGAGGCAAAATATGCTTTTACATATAATAAACACACAATGCCGCTGCACTAACTCAACTAACGCAACAGATTCTGCTCCTTCACCTGATTTCACGCAGAGGGAAACTGCTTTTAGTTTTTTCATTATTTTATTTTTTTATTCAGGAAGTCATTTTGGCATGTTTTTGGGGCTTTTTTTGGGAGGGGGGAGGGGCGCTCTGCATTTTTGTTCCTACAGGCTCCTGCGATGCAAATCCGGCCCTGGGAGCACCGAGGCGCCTGCCGGTAAAACCAAGGATCTGCTGATATTACGATTCTTCTACAAACTGTCGCAATAACAGAAAACAAAACGCTTTTTATTGCTGTAATAACTGTGGGAACAGCGAGCCAGGAGCGAAGGAGCACATAATGAATGTGTTTAATCGCGTGGCCTCCAGCCGGCCTTATCTTGGCATTTGCTGCGCTGCGGAGATGTGAGTAATGGGACGCGGTGCTCCGGCAGTACCGGTCCTGAGAGCTGCTGTGGGGCGACTTGGGAGGTACTGGGGTACAGATATCGGACACACAATCCACTATGTGTGTGTGTATATACAGAGAGAGAGAGGGGGGGTGGAGAGAGTAATAATGTCTGTATTTCCGCTCGAAATGACTTTCTTCATAATGGTTTGATTTCACGATTTCCGCTTCTCTTCCCACGTCCTACATGCGATGCTCCGTGTAATCACACATATCGATACAATAGAACACGTAGACTTGTGCACATTTTTTTTTTTTTATGTTTTGTTTCAGATATTTTCGTCACTTTTTTTTGGGTTCATTTTAACCCCTTCGCTGCTGAGCCATTTCACCCCGTCTGCTGAGCTCGGTTTTACCGCTTTCGCTCATCATGTTTAAACGCGATTTGAAGCCACATTTTATTACACAACCCAGACATATTATATATCATTCTGTCCGGCAGACTCTGCAGATTCATAATATATCATTATTATATGTATACGTCATGTCCTGCCTGTATATTCTAACAAAAAAAGGCAATAACATTAGAATTTTCAATCATCTACAGCGTGTAAAGTGTTTTTTTTTCACATTTTATCATGCGAGCCTTTGCGGTTATATTTTATATGCGCTCGTTAAAAAAAATTAGAAATGGGGACTCATTACATTTTTTTGGGGGGAAATTCCGTAATTTTTAGTAAGCCCCCATAGAAAAAATCGTTAGTGCAGCATCATTGTTCACATTATAATTTAAATTGGAAGAATATTGCTGCATTAATAAAACAAAAACAAAAAAATCTTTTTAATTTTTATTTATTATTTTTTATTATTTCTTTCCCTTTAGGGTTAAAATGGTCTGGCCTTTCAAATTATATCAAACATTAACCCCTAGCTGCCACGGATCAGGAGATAGGGGGTCATTGAACCCCCCTCTATCTCCACCATAGGTGGTAGCTAGGGATTAACTCCCGAACTGACGTCATCACGTCCATGCGCAATGACGCCATTAGGGCGATGATGCCATTAGGATGGGGAGATCCTGGAGGCTTGGGCGACATCCAAGATGTCGACCACCTCTGGGAGAAGACCACGATCCGGTGCCTGTTGGTGCCAAAATACGATCCAGCCCCTAATGGGCTAAAGGCAGCCAGCACTTGGAAGGGAAGGCTGTGTCCTTCCAAGTGGTACCTGCCTTTTTGCTGTGCCCCAAACAGATGGGAAGGGAGACCTCCCCCCTCTCCCCTTCAGGCACCTTCACCTCTGGCAGGGGGGGGGGTGACTGGAGTAGACGGCATCGCACCCAGCGCGATGACGCTATTCATGCGGCCGGGGTCCCGGAGGCTGAACTGACATTTAAGATGTCAGTCCGTACCGGGAGGCCGCAGCGATCTGGCCGATCGCCACTTTGATGATAGGACGCGCTCAGCACGTCCATAGCAGCCAAGTCCCTGCTTGGCTGTACACGCTGAGAGCGTCCTTAGCAGCGAAGTGGTTAATCGGTTTTCGGATCATTTCATTTTTATGGGTTATTTCGTTTGTTGGATCACTTCGTTTTTCATTCTCGAGTGTAATTTCTTATTTTTAGGTGATTCGTAATTTCGGACGGCCAATACTTTGTTTTTTCGATCGCTTCTTTTATGTAGTTTATTATTAGTTATTTCAGAATGTGAATTAGATTACTACCATAAAATGAAAATACCAGCCGTCAACCATTAATTTTTTTTAATTGCAGCAAGTTTATTTAGTTATTTATCTTTTAGGATTTTTTTTGGCATTTTTCAGGATTTTTTAGGTGAAATTTTAGGTTTCCTAACTTATTTTAAAGTAACAAGGCTTTTTTCCCCATAGGTTTCAATGTAAAAAAATCTACACATTTTTATCAAATATTTCTTCAACAGTTTATTTTTTTCACTTGCAGCAAAAATACATTTTGTTTATTTATTTTTTAGGATTTCTTTAGGCATTTTTACAGGATTTTTTTGATGAAATTTTATTGTTCCTAATTTATTTTAAACTCAGGCTTTTTTTTCTGTTCTGCAATGGATTGAATAGATATGGTGTTTCAGCACCATGGTGAGCTCCATAGCTGTCCATAGTGCTGAACTACTGATCTAAAACATACAGGGTTATTCAAAGAGAATCGAAAAGTCACCGCACGTTCGGTGACTTTTGGTTCTCATCAATTTGGCACGATTTGGCGATCCCATTTCGGCGACCCTGCGGTGTATTCAGCAAGCACCACAGGGCCGTCGTAGTGCAGGGAAAAGCCGCCGAAAGCCTGACGAAAACTCATCACAAAACCCAGCGAAGGCACACCGAAACCGGCAAAAACATCTGGATTATCCGCGCAGGAAAAACCCAAGCAGGAGCCGATCACATGCAGCGCAGCTGCCGGAAAAACCCAACACCGCAGACGAATGGAGTTGAAAAAAAAAAGTTTGCTTGAATGTTTGAAAAGTGAAACGCTGTTTGCAATGAAACTACTGAGCGAAAATGTTTGAAATTTACATATGAGGTCCAAGGAATGATAATAAAAAGGGCTGTTACAGAAAAAAGGACAAAAGTTTAAAAAAAAAAATCAAAAAAAATCGGCCGAAATTGTTTGGCAAAAAAATCCCGAAAAATGCTTAAAAGATCCTAAAAAAATCTAACAATAAAGAATCTTTTTACTGCAGAATATTATAATAAACGGTTTATTAGATATTGAATTAAAACGGGAATATTTTTAACATTGAAGCCTATGGGATTCGCCTGAATAAATCTGCCGCATGAAGCCACTGGATGGCAGGGCAATTCGGCAACTTTTCACTGCTGGTTTTTGTTCTCTGAATAGCCGAAGTTATGGGGATTTCACTGCCCTTGAACAGGATTTGACGTATTGCCTGCTCTCTGGAGAGCCGAATGGCCAAGAAAGGTAACCGAACGCTGATTTTCAGCCATTCGGATCTCTTTGAATAACCCTTATAGTATTCTTTCATTGAAAATGTTTCAGGACCTTGGAGAGAACTATAGAGCTCACCATTGGTACTGAAACATCGTATCTATTAAATTCTTTGCAGGACAGAAAAAAAGCCTAGTTTTAAAATAAATTAGGAACAATAAAATTTCACCAAAAAAAAATCAAGAAAAATGCCAAAAAAATCTTAAGAATAAAAACAAAATGGCTTTTTGCTGCATGGGAAAAACAATAAATGGTTGAATAAATATTGAATAAAAAGGTGAATATTTTTTACTTTGAAACCTATGGTATTCTCCTGTTTAAACCTAGCGAACTGAACTACTGACAATCGGGGCATTTCACGAACATAAAATTTCACCCAAAATATCCCGGAAAATGCCAAAAAATACTAAAAAATAAATTGGCTTTTTGCTACAAGTGGAAAAAATAAACTGTTTAAGAGATATTTAATAAAAACTTGAATATTTTTTTACATTGAAACCTATGAAGAAAAAAGCCACGTTTCTTTAAAATAAATTAGGAAACTTAAAATTTCATCCTGAAAATCTCACCCATATATTCAGGGTGTGTGAGTGTATTTTAAGGGTTCCTCCATATATTCAAGGTATGTGGGTGTCTTTTAAAAAGTGTCTCAAAAAACCTAAAAAAAAAATAACAAAATGACTTTTTGCTGCAAGTGAAAAAAATAAATGGTTTAACCTCCCTGGCAGTCTAATTTTTTCAAAATTTTGTGTCTAAAAGCATCTCAATTTTTTTTTAAAGGAAACGTGGTTTTGTACATAGTTAGCCTGTAATAATTAGGAATTACGCACTGAAATCCGTACAAGCAAGAGTCCTTACTGGTAAAATCCTTTATATATAAATAAATAAATAAAAAATCGTAAATACATTGAGTCCGATAAAGTTTGAAACACGACATAATAATTTATTATCCCAAAAATAATTATCCAAAATAATGCAAATAAATTATATTCAGTAAAATACAACAAAAAACACTGAAATCTGTCTGAAAACCAGGGTGAGACTATGTATGGTCTGTTTCTTATCCTGTAGTGCCACCTAGTGGCCGTTCATAAACATTGTACATTGGAAAACAGTGTATTTTATTTTAAAAGTTTGCTGCCTGGTCCCGCCCCCCTGCATGGTGTGACTCGCAGGGAGTCTTACCAGGAAGCAACTCGCTGCGATCACACTGCGGGGGACAGCCAGGAAGCGCAGGAGGAGGCGAGTACGCATCCAGCCCGAGTGAAATTTAACCCCGAGTCACACTCGGGAATAACACCAGGGAGGTTAAGAAATATTTTATAAAAACTGGGATTTTTTTTAACATTGAAACCTATAGCCGAATCCTATAGGTTTCAATGTTAAAAAAAATCCCCATTTTTATTACTTTGAAATGATTTGCATTTTTTTTCACTTCGGATCATTTTCGTTCTGTTTTCTATCGTTTCGAACCTTTTTCTATCGTTTTTGGTGTGCTGCCGCGATTCGTATTTTCGGCCGATTCGTGATTTCGGACGGCCGATATTCCGTTTTATCGGAAACGTAAAAAATAACGAAAATGGTGAATTTTGTCCAAATTTTGATTCGTTCCTCCATATATTCAGGGTGTGTTGGTGTCTTTTTAGGGGTTCCTCCATATATTCAGGGTGTGCGGGTGTCTTTTTAGGGGCTCCTCCATATATTCAGGGTGTGTGGGTGTCTTTTTAGGGGTTCCTCCATATATTCAGGGTGTGTGGGTGTCTTTATAGGGGCTCCTCCATATATTCAGGGTGTGCGGGTGTCTTTTTTTAGGGGTTCCTCCATATATTCAGGGTGTGCAGGTGTCTTTTTAGGGGTTCCTCCATATATTCAGGGTGTGCGGGTGTCTTTTTAGGGGTTCCTCCATATATTCAGGGTGTGTGGGTGTCTTTTTAGGGGTTCCTCCATATATTCAGGGTGTGCGGGTGTCTTTTTAGGGGTTCCTCCATATATTCAGGGTGTGCGGGTGTCTTTCTAGGGGCTCCTCCATATATTCAGGGTGTGCGGGTGTCTTTTTAGGGGCTCCTCCATATATTCAGGGTGTGCGGGTGTGTTTTTATGGGTTCCTCCATATATTCGGGGTGTGTGGGTGTCTGTTTAGGGGCTCCTCCATATATTCAGGGTGTGCGGGTGTGTTTTTAGGGGTTCCTCCATATATTCAGGGTGTGCGGGTGTGTTTTTAGGAGCTCCTCCATATAGTCAGGGTGTGCGGGTGTCTTTTTAGGGTTTCCTCCATATATTCAGGGTGTGCGGGTGTGTTTTTATGGGCTCCTCCATATATTCGGGGTGGGCTGGTTTATAACAACAGAACTCCCAGCAATGTGTGTAAAGTATAAGAAGTAATGTCCTTGCCGTGTAGTTGCCCGTGTGGGTAAATCAGATTGTTTGCTGACATTGTGTATTATGTAACAAAGCTGGTTACAATGTGTTTATAAAGGATTAGACACGGTTTCAGTGATGTCCTTCACCGTGAGTCCAGTAAGGATCAGGAATGAGCCTCTTCATCCCCTGCTGTCCCAGAGCTTTCAGGCAGTGATAATATCTGCTGGGGTTTCTGTGTTTCTTTCTCTTAACGCGGGTTTTATTGGGTTTTATGGAGCTTTTTCCTTTCCTGGTAAATTAACAGAGTGAATGATAGTGATCCGCTGTGAATGGACGGACACAGTGTTGCACAAACACAGCAGAAACAAAGAGAAACAAAAGCAAAATATTGTTCCAAAGTGGATAAATACACACGTTCTTAAGACAAACATCATCCTCATTGAGCCGCACCGACCGGAAACGGGTGAAATTACTCCTGTAAAACAACCGGCTTTTATTTACTGGAAGCTGCACAAATCAGTCTTAGTTCTATAAAAGAATTGTGTTTCCTTTTTTGCCTTTAAATATTTAGGAGATCCTGCGGACACCCTCTGATCGGTGATTTTCCTCTCTTTTTTTCCCCCCCTCGCCGCGCGCTGCTCCTCCTCTTCAGCTCCTGAACCCGGAAGTCCCTGAAGCTTTGCTGTGCAGTTTGTGCTCCTATACAACTTGTGTAGCGTGTGAGCCGCAAATTGCACAGCGCTATGAGACTCACACACTTTACATACACAGGTTATGCAGCGCATGCGCAGAGCGATGGATCGGAGCTGCATATCTGATCCATCTCGGCCTCTCGGAGAACGCACCCTACAGTGATTGGCCTCAAAGGGTGACGTCGGCCGCGCAATTCAAAACGTATAAACCAATAGGAATGCATTAAAATGTGTAAATAATAAAAAGATCCTTTAAAAAAAATAATAAAAAGTTCTGTTACAAAAAAACTGGACGAAAAAATCTGAAACGAAAAAAAAAAAACAGCCGTGCACGTCTAATTAAAATAATGTAAATTTAATTGTAGGATTTTCCGTGAATTCTTTACAGGGAAATCACTGGGATGAAAGGTTGTAAACTCTAGATGGCATCGCTTATCACACACGGTGTTACCCGGGTCTGCGGGTAAAATTGTGACATGTAGCATCAACTAAATAAATATGACTTTTGTTAAGACGTCCATTTAATATCTGATTCATGTCATTTCCTTTTGCCCCCAGTTCCTCCCGTGGTGGAGCCCAAGTTCCAGGACATCCGGCTGGCCATGCGGACCAACATTACCATGCGGTGTAACATGCTGAAAGGGAGTCCGGCCAAGGTGGCAACCGCGGTATGGAGATTTAACCAGAAACTGGTCAACGACGGGGTCTCCCAGCAGCAGCAGGAATACTCTGAGCTGAAGGTGGTCAATCTGACCCAACAGATCAGCGGGACGTACGAATGCTCCATCTCCAATGACATCGGAGTGGACGCTTGCAGTTTCCAGGTGACTGGTGAGTCTGTTATTCACGTTCTATGACGACAGCGCGTGCTGAAAGAGAGGTCCAAGACAACGCGGAGAGAGGTCACCGTGTCTATATGTGGTGTAACTGGATCGCGTGTCTTCTGTGTAAAACATGTTTTGCATCACATGACACGTGTGTAACCAGACGCCATGACAAACGGAATGTCGATAGTGTCCAGCATACACGTCATGACATTTCCCAATTATTTGGCTTTTTTGTTACGGTGCCTCCTTCTCATGGGACGAGGAACAGGACTATATGGTCTACGTGTTGGTCGTACTTTGTAGCATCTTGCCCGTTCTGGTATTGCAGTAGTTATTGCCGGTGTCTTTGTTCTTCCATAACCAAGGTGTTTGACAAACACTGGAGACTTCCCAGCAGCCGGTGTTTGCCAGGATGGGATTGGAGATGGAGACGTGCTCAGTCTGCGGTTTTCCATGTAATCCATTAGAACATCAGGGTCACAGTGTTGGTCTTGTGGGACACCGGGTGGTTTAGAGGGTTATTCACCAACATCCAAATTTACATTTCACCGTATCTACAATTTCGGGGCAATTCGTCTATTCGCAAAGCTGTATTTTCACCAATTACCGGCAAATTGACAGCGAAATACGTTACATTTTGTTGCAATTTGTCGGCACCAAAATCGTCCCATTGAGAACGAACGTTTCGTCTCATCATAAAACGCCGAATTGCACCGAAATTGCACCGATATCATCTGATTTCAGTGATTTCAATTTGAAAGGTTTAAACCGGCGAATCTAAGAGGTTTTAATGTTATAAATGGAATATCTTGTTTTTAATTTATTTTTTAAAGGTTTCTTACTTTTATTTTTTACAAAAACCTTTTTTTTTTTTAAGACCTTTTTGTTTTTTTTAGAAGACGTTTTTGATTCTTTTTTTATTTTTGAAAAGATTGTTTTATTATTTGACAGAATTTTTTATTGTTTTTAAAATAACTTTTTTATTATTTGTATTTTTTTTAAAGACGGTTTTGTTTCTCATTTCTGTTTTTTAAGATTGTTTTTTTTTTTTAAATAACTTTTTTATTATTTGGTCACATTTCTACTACATTTTTTTATTGATTTGATCTTTTATTAGGAAAATAGACTGCCATCTTTTTTTTTTCATTTCGGTGTAATTTGCCGAGGCAATTTTGACGCAGTTCGGCGGTTGTCTACGCTTTTCGACAACGTCTGATAGCTGCTTTGGCGATTCTATTTTCAGCAGATTATGGTGACCATTCGATAAATAGCGAATTCACAGCATTTTCAACAAAACGGAATCACTGAAATGAGCAGAAATGCACCAAGAAATGCATCGCATGTCAGACGCTTATAAAATCTTTTAAATTTTCCTAATATCAACGTCTCTCGCACTATTTGAACACGGACGGCTCCCCGCGGGCGGCCATGACCCGGGGCGGCCACGACTGGTTTGTTTCACGTGTTGTTTGGTTTTGTTGTGTTTCTGTGTTGTTTTTCTGTCCGTCCTTGTCTTCTGTGTCTCCTCACTGACTGTCCTTGTCCTGGTCCTCTCCTCCCTGGCTGTCCTTGTCCTGGTCCTCTCCTCCCTGGCTGTCCTTGTCCTGGTCCTCTTCTCACTGACTGTCCTTGTCCTCTGTGTCGCCTCACTGACTGTCCTTGTCCTCTGTGTCTCCTCCCTGGCTGTCCTTGTCCTGGTCCTCTCCTCCCTGGCTGTCCTTGTCCTGGTCCTCTCCTCCCTGGCTGTCCTTGTCCTCTGTGTCTCCTCACTGACTGTCCATGTCCTGGTCCTCTCCTCACTGACTGTCCATGTCCTCTGTGTCTCCTCACTGACTGTCCATGTCCTCTGTGTCTCCTCACTGACTGTCCATGTCCTCTGTGTCTCCTCACTGACTGTCCATGTCCTGGTCCTCTCCTCACTGACTGTCCATGTCCTGTGTCTCCTCACTGGCTGTCCTTGTCCTGGTCCTCTCCTCACTGGCTGTCCTTGTCGTTTCAGGCAAAGCATACAGCCCGGAGTTTTACTTTGACACCGTCAACCCGGTGAAGAGCTACAGGCAATTCAAGAACTACTCGTACCTGATCCAGTGGACGCAGAAAGAGCCTGACGCGGTGGATCCCGTGACGCATTACAGACTGGAGATCCGGCAGGTAACTGTGATCCCACCAGGGGTAAAGGCTGCGAGTCCTGCCCAGGATATTACAGGAAGCATGCAGGGTTTTTCACAGAACACCAAAATTCCACCGGAATTCTGATGCTCTTTCGTTCGCTGCACTTCAGTAAATCAGATTTCCCGACCCTGCGGTGAATTCCGCATTTACCATGGGGTCCCCGACGTGCAGGGAAAATCCACGACCGCATCTGAAAAACCACCTTAAAGCTGCCGAAAAAACCCGCACGCATCTGAAAATGCCGACTATCCACCGCACAAGAGCCGAAAAAACATAAACCGAGCGCCGACCAGGCACCAGAAAAAGCCGACAAGTCGACAAACGGGGTAAAAAAACAAACAAAACAAAACCGGTTTGAAAGTGTCAAAAGTGAAACACTGTTTGCAAAAGAAACTACTGAATGAAAATGTCTGGAATTTACACAAAAAATCCAATGAATGATAATAAAAAGGGAAGTTACAGGAAAAAGAAAAAACGATTTGGAAAAAAAAAATTGCCGAAAAAAATGCCTAATAAATAGATATTGGAGAATCAAATGTTTTTTTATTTAAGTCACTGCAGACCTGGGGGTCCGTCCTTATATTTTATAATGTATAGTTATGGTTTATTTAAGTCACTGCAGACCTGGGGGTCCGTCCTTATATTTTATAATGTAGAGTTATGGTTTATTTAAGTCACTGCAGACCTGGGGGTCCGTCCTTATATTTTATAATGTAGAGTTATGGTTTATTTAAGTCACTGCAGACCTGGGGGTCCGTCCTTATATTTTATAATGTAGAGTTATGGTTTATTTAAGTCACTGCAGACCTGGGGGTCCGTCCTTATATTTTATAATGTAGAGTTATGGTTTATTTAAGTCACTGCAGACCTGGGGGTCCGTCCTTATATTTTATAATGTAGAGTTATGGTTTATTTAAGTCACTGCAGACCTGGGGGTCCGTCCTTATATTTTATAATGTAGAGTTATAGTTTATTTAAGTCACTGCAGACCTGGGGGTCCGTCCTTATATTTTATAATGTAGAGTTATAGTTTATTTAAGTCACTGCAGACCTGGGGGTCCGTCCTTATATTTTATAATGTAGAGTTATAGTTTATTTAAGTCACTGCAGACCTGGGGGTCCGTCCTTGCAGTGACTTAAATAAAAAAACAAAAACCATAACTCTACATTATAAAATATAAGGACGGACCCCCAGGTCTGCAGTGACTTAAATATAATTTTTTTTTTTAAATATATTTATTATATTAATAATCTATTATGACTACATAGAGATCAAATCTATGTATATATAATAAAATATTTAATTATACAAGACTCCTGGAGTGCGCTCCTTCCTAGCGAAATATATATATATATATCCACAGTATAAATAGATATATTTTATAATATGTATTATTTTTATATTATAATATTATATAATATGTATAATTTTATATATATATATGTGTTTTTCCAAATGTTCCCCTGCTGCTGCTGCTGCTGCCTCTCCTCTTTGCCATACCCTGAATTGTCCATAAGCTTTCGTTATAAATATTTGTTTGAGAAGGGACAGATATCACTTTTGGGGGGTGACGCGTCCTGTTTGCGTCTAAGACCTTACATCGATAGAACCCAAGAAGACCCCAATAAACACGTGAAAAGCGTTGCGGGGGTGATTTTAATCGGATGAATGGTAATCTAGGAATGGCTTTCGGGCAGCGTGTCCGTCTGCAGAGCTCATTTACTAAATGTCAGACCGTTAGCCCCCCTCGCTGTGTGTCGCAGGTATCGGGGGGCAGTGAAGAGGTTAATCCAATATGGAGAAGCGACGCCGAGCTCTTTCTTCTCCCAGGCACTCGTAATGGTGCTAAGCTTGCGGCTCTTTGTGTACTTATTGATCAGTCGGCTCTTTGGGGCTTCGCGCAGGCTGGATTCCCTTTTATATGAAGAAATACATCAAAAAGCACTTTGTACTGCGCTATAGCATTATGTACTTCTAGGCATCCTACCATTATCCTCTCCACACACAGAGCTGAGGACCGGAGCGCATCAACACACCGGCATGTCTTATTTATAAATAGTGTAAAGTGCTTCATGTGTGTCATTACACGAGCCAAGGTGTGATTTAAAGCTACAGCACGGAAACCTCACAGCAACGGGACAAACAGACACGCAGCAACGGGACAAACAGACACGCAGCAACTGTACAAACAGACACGCAGCAACGGGACAAACAGACACGCAGCAACTGTACAAACAGACACGCAGCAACTGTACAAACAGACACGCAGCAACTGTACAAACAGACACGCAGCAACTGAACAAACAGACACGCAGCAACTGTACAAACAGACACGCAGAAACGGTACAAACAGACACGCACCAACGGTACAAACAGACACGCAGCAAAGGGACAAACAGACACACAGCAACGGTACAAACAGACACGCAGCAACGGTACAAACAGACACGCAGCAACGGGACAAACAGACACGCAGCAACGGTACAAACAGACACGCAGCAACGGTACAAACAGACACGCAGCAACGGGACAAACAGACACGCAGCAACGGGACAAACAGACACGCAGCAACGGGACAAACAGACACACAACACAGCAACGGGACAAACAGACGCACAACAGAGCAACGGGACAAACAGACACACAACACAGCAATGGGACAAACAGACACACAACACAGCAATGGGACAAACAGACACACAGCAAAGGGACAAACAGACACACAGCAACAGGACAAAGACACAATAACAGGACAAACAGACACGAGGCAACGGGACAAACAGACACGAGGCAACGGGACAAACAGACACGAGGCAACGGGACAAACAGACACACAGCAACGGACAAACAGACGCACAACAGAGCAACGGGACAAACAGACACACAACACAGCAATGGGACAAACAGACACACAACACAGCAATGGGACAAACAGACACACAGCAAAGGGACAAACAGACACACAGCAACAGGACAAAGACACAATAACAGGACAAACAGACACGAGGCAACGGGACAAACAGACACGAGGCAACGGGACAAACAGACACGAGGCAACGGGACAAACAGACACACAGCAACGGGACAAACAGACACACAGCAACGAAACAAACCGACACACAGCAAAGGGACAAACCGACACACTGCAATGGAACAAACCGACACACAACACGGCAACGGGACAAACAGACACACAACAGGACATCGGGACAAACAGACACACCACACAGCAACGGGACAAACAGACACATCACACAGGAACAGGGCAAATCAACACAAATCATGGCAACAGGGCAAACTGACACATTACAGCAACAGGACAAACAAACACACCTAATGGCAACGGGACAAACCAACTCCGATCACGGCAACGGGATGAGCCGAACACCCCCGTGTTCGGTTCACATTCGAACTCGAACAATTTCGAAAGTTCGAGTTCGAACTCGAACACGAACCGAACTCAATGCAAGTCAATGGGAGTCAAAAGTTTGGTTTTTAGAGTGCCCTCCAAGAGGGCATATATGCAAGATATTTGCCATAATAGGTGTATGGGGGTCCGGGTAGTGCCCTGGGGGACAGGAAACAAGGACAAAAAGTAAAAAAAAAACATTTTTAAGGGGACAGTGAGTTTTCCATGAAATAAGGGTTAAAAATAAAAACAAAAAATTCCTTCAAATATCGTGCCTAGGAGGTCCCCATAACCTGCCCGTGAAGTAACGGATTGCTAGGATGTATAGAGACATTTTAAAACAAAAAAATGACATTTCAAATGACGGTAAATGGTTTTCCTTTAATCTATTCATAAACAACTGCTTGGGGCGGCAGTCTGTATTAAAAGAGGAGACATTTTAGGACACACAGAACAAGTTTAGTGATTTTTTGGCTAAATTATGGTGAAACTTATGCAGGCTTTGGATGAAAGTAACAAGAGGTGCTTTAAAATTGGGCCTTTAGTGTCGGCAACAGTGCCGTCACACCGTAACCCCTCTGTGGTATTGTGGAAGAGTGCAGGGTTGGACCCTGCGTTCCAAAAAATTAAAATGATATAAATCTGGTACAGGCGTCAGTGCACCCAAATATTGTGCCTTTGGTGGCAGGCCAGCAACTGCCATCATACAGTAACCCCTTTTGTGGTATTATGGAAGATTGCAGGGGTGGACCATGCGGTCCTATATTAAAAAGATATGAATCTGGTAAAGGCGTCAGTGCACCCAAATTTTGTGCCTTTGGTGGCAGCAAGTGCCTTCACACCGTAACCCCTTTGTGGTATTGTGGAAGAGTTCAGTGGTGGAGGTTTTGTGAATGCAGAAGACATCCCCGATCTATTCCATTACGTCAGCATCAGGGGATTGATAGCTGCTGATCCAGGACTGATTCATTTTTATAAATGTTAGCCGGTCTACAGAGTCGGTGGACAGACACACTCTTTTGTCTGTGACAAAACCTCCAGCGGCACTGAACTTCCTTTCAGAAAGCACGCTAGATGAAGGGCATACCTAGTAGCTGCATAGCATATTGGCTAAATTCTGGCCAGTGATCCAATCTCAACACCCAGTAAGCCAGCGGATCATCTGCTGGAAAGGTATCCAGGTCTGCCCTTGCCCCTAGGTAGTCCTGCACCATACGGTGAAGACGCTGGCAATGGGTGCCTACATTTGATGTCCCTGGGCTAAATTTTTTTAAAAAGGCATCAGTTAAGCGGCCCGGCCTTCACCTCTATTCCTCTGATCATCCGCAGCCTCAGAAGCACCTGTGTCATCACTTGGTAACCTACCAGTGCCTGGAAAGGTGTTACACAAGTGTCGCTTTAGAGCGTCCTCAAGTTTTTTCATCCTGTGCTCCCTCTGTGCGGGCAGGATGAGCTCTGCAACTTTACCCTTGTATTGTGGATCAAGAAGGCTTGCCAACCAGTAATGATCCCTCTCCTTGATAGCACGAATCCTGGGGTCCTTTAGCAGGCTTTGCAGGATAAGGGAGCCCATGCAGCGTAGGTTGGAGGTGGCATTAGCTTCCAAGTCTTCCTGGTCAATGAGGAGGATGACCCCATTGTGCACTTCCTCCTCCCAGCCATGTACTAGTCCTTGGGTTTCTGGGCACACAAAACCCTCCCTTGAGGAATCCCCACCTTCAATGCCCCCGCTACTTAACTATTCCTCCTCCTCATCCTCCTCCTGTCTTATCTGAGGAGGACCCGCTGGAATGCTGTCTGCGGAAAGACTGGGGCCTTGAGAGCTAGGGAAGGCCTCCTCTTCCTCCCGCTGCTCTGCCTCTAGAGCCACATCTATAATTCCCTGCAGAGTGTGCTCCAGCAGGAACACTAAAGGAATTGTGTCACTGATGCATGCACTGTCCCTGCTCACCATCCTCGTTGCCTCCTCAAATGGTGACAGTACAGTGCATGCACCCTTGATCATCAGCCACTGCGGGGGGGGGGACCAAGTTGACCTGAACCTGTCCTTGTGCCATACTCATACAGGTACTCGTTGATGGCCCTCTGCTGCTTGTGCAGATGCTACAGCATTGCTAATGTCGAGTTCCACCTGGTGGGCATGTCACAGATCAGACGGTTTGTGGGACGGTGGAATTCTCTTTGAATTTCTGCCAGGCGAACACTTGCTGGGAATGACCATCTGAAGTGGTTGCAGACTTTTCTGGCCTGGCTGAGAAGCTCTGCCAGCCCTGGGTACCTGGTTAGGAAACGCTGTAATACCAGATTTAGGATGTGTGCTAGGCATGGTACATGCATCAATTTACCCAGACGTAGGGCGGAGAGAAGGTTGCTGCCATTATCACAGACGACCATTCCCAGCTGAAGCTGGCGTGGTGTTAACCATCTCTGCACCTGCCCCTGCAGAGCTGACAGAATTTCTGGCCCAGTGTCCCCTAAACAAACCAGCTCAAGCACAGTATGGCATCTTTTTGCTTGAGCCATTGTGTAGCCCCTGTCAGGCGTCGGTTTAACTGCCACTTCGCCAGAGACACAGAAGGAGGAGGAGGAAGAGGGAGAGGAGGTGGTGGAGCAGACAGACCTCATACAAGCAGCTTTCTGGAGGCGTGGTGGATGAACAAGCTCCAGCACAGAGCCCCGTCTTGGATCCCTCCCAGCTGCAATCAGAGTTACCCAGTGTGCCGTGAAGGAAACATAACGGCCCTGTCCATGCTTGCTTGACCACGTGTCTAAAGTCACATGCACCTTGCTGCTGACTGCCTTTCCCAATGACTCGATAACATTGTCTTCCATGTGCTGGTATAGTGCTGGAATGGCCTTCCATGAAAAGTAATGGCGTTTTGGAACATGCCACTGTGGTACAGCACATTCAGCAAATTCACGGAAGGGAGCAGAGTCCACCAGCTGGAAAGGCAGCAGCTGCAATGCGAGTAGTTTTGCTAAGCTGGCATTTAGATGCTGTGCTTGGGGATGGTTGGGACTATATTTTTTCTTACGCTGCAGCAGCTGGGGAAATGTAATCTGACTGCGTAAATCTTCAGCTGATGGGATGCTGTCAAATTGGGAGGAAGGACCTGGTACATCCATTACTGTAGCATCATCCCTGTCAGTGGAGGTTGGAGTCAATGACATGGCAGGACATATAGTGGGGGTAGAGACAGGTGAGGAGGACCTACGCAAAGTTTTGCGCCAACGGGATGTGTGGCAGGTGGTCATATGTCGCCTCAAGCACGTGGTACCCAAGCGTCCGGTGTCTTTCCCACGCTTGAGCCTCATCTGACATAGATTACAAATAGCAACGGTGGGGTCTGCTGCACATTTCTTAAAGAACTCCCAGACAGCAGAGTTCCTGGATGTGTGCTTTGAGACAACAGTGCTCTGCACCTGAGCAGCTCTGACATCTGATGCCTTGGACTGGCTAGTGCTACGGTTGGTCATAGAGGACGTTGTGCCTCGTGTTTGTTGTGCCTCCTCCTCACTTGACTCCTCCGTTCGATCAGGCACCCAGGTGGAGTCTATCTCCTCGTCACTGGAGCCAATTTAGCAGTATGCTGCAGCTGCTGGGGCAACATGAGTGCCAGTTATTTGTGTCATCACTGGCACCCCTTCCTCTAGGTTGATTATACTCCCTTCCTCAACCTCAGAGATTGAATCAGAGCACTGTAGTTGCTGCGCATCCTCAAGCAGCATGTCACTTTTCATTGTAGTCAAACAATTCAGCTGACTCCTCCGTGTGTGATAGTGAGGCTACGGCAGGAGTAGCTGTGGACATGGAGGCTGCATTAGATGCTTTGGCAGCTGAGGTGGACTGTAAAGCACTACAAGCCTGGCTGGCAGAGGACTCGGAGGGTGAGGATGGCCTGATTAGCCAATCCACCAAATCCTCTGTATGTTGCTGCTGCTTAAGAAGACGGCCCGCACCAGTTAGAAAGGACAAGCGTGCCCCTGCAGAGGATGCACCACGTCCACGACGACCAGAGGCACAGCCTCCCGACACAGAGGCTGCTTGCCCTCTTATCTGTGCCTGGGAGCGTATGCCTGTCCTTTTTGGTCTTTCTGACATGGTGAGTGATATTGTTACATCCTTGACCCCTGCAGCGCTTCCTGGGGGGTCAGGGCGCCAGGTGGCATCGCTGGCTAGCCTGTTGCCAGTAGTAAGGGCTGGCAAAATGGCATCTGAGGGGGCGGAGCTAAGCATAAGTTCAAGGAGCCATCAGCCTTTAAAAGAGGCTGAGAGAAGGTGCTCCTTGAACTGTCGTGGGAGTATACTGGAGTGGAGTCTTGTTCCTGATTTATTGCTGATCTGTTATTGACCTGTTTCTGGCTGAGGACCTGTCACGTTTTGACCTGGCTATCCCTATTGACCATTCTCTCACATTATCCCAATTGTATTTTTGCCTGAGTGTGTGTCAGATTCAAGTTTATGGTTTTTCCGTTTGGTTTATGTTTTCTGTCTAGTTCTTGTCCTTGTTATTTCTTGTTCATGTATATGGCTTTCTAGTTTATGTTCCTGAGTTCCCAGTTTTATGTATCATGTCTAGTATATGTTTGCTATACAGAATCCAATCTTAGATTGTAGGCCTTCCCTGCAGGCTAATGAACGCAAGTGTTCCCGCTCTGTATGTCTCATAAGTGAGTCTTGCATCAGCAATCTTGTTCACGTCTGTTCATGTATCACGTCATGTCTATGTATCTGTACACGGATAGTTAATGTGTTTCCACCCAGCGACCTCCTGGCCACGAAGCCATTTGGAGCTGAGGGGATAATTAGGTTTCCTGTAGTACCTCCCTGGTGTGGGAATCAAGGTACTACAGCCTTTCCTGCTGTCTGTGTTCCAGAATCTGTCCTAAAGGATCCAAATAAACGCTACTCCAGGGTAGCGCCGTCAGCGCTACCGTTACAGATATATAGATTAAATATATACAGAACTCTGATTCAACTCTGGTATAAAGATTAAAGATTTCCAGAACTCTGGTATAACTCAGTGAGACACCCTGATAGCTGGCAGCCAGTGACAAGACACAGATTACAATTCCCAGAAACCTCCTATAAATCAGTGAGACCCCCTGATGGGTGGCAGTGAGTTGCAAGACACAGATTACCACAATTCCCAGATATTTTGTAGAAATTACTGACCCACAAAATACTGGGTGTCAGTGAGAACACACAGATTATAACAATTCCCAAATATTTTGTAGAAATGACACCCCCCCAGTAGCTGGTGGCAGACTGGCAGTGAGAACACACACTAACACAACAACAATCTCCTCTCAAATCTCCTCTCAAATCTCCTCTCAGCTCTGTGAGCACATGAGCCGTGATTGGCATAGCCTTGAACCTGTCTTGCACCTAAACTGTGGTCAGGTGCAGGCTGTAGCCAATTACAAGGTTCGGGCCAGTGGAAAAGTGCATTGTGGTTCATTGTGGGCGAACATGCGGCGAACACGCGGAAATGTTCGTAGTTCGCGAACATGCGAACAGGCGATGTTCGAATCGAACTCCGAACCGAAAAGCTCATCCCTAAACGGGACAAACCAACACACAACATGGCAACGAGACAAACAAAAACACAGCATGGCAACAAACAAAGTGTCACACAACACATCAACAAACTGACATGCGGCATAGCAACAAGACAATCCGACACACAACATGGCAACAGAACAAACCTACACACGGCATGGCTGATATTTGTCTGTTGGAGCCAACGCTTGACAAATGATAAAACGTTGCTGAGTTATTTCTAAAACACATCACGCTGTATAAAACCTTGATATTATGGGGTCGTGTCGCATGAATTAAGGGAGAAATGTGGAAAAGGCAAATTTCAGCATCACTGAGGCAGGTGAATTGTTAAATGGCCGTGGGGAATGTTTATACAAATTCATGGTCCGGGGATGTCGGATCTGTAACATCAGCCATTCTAGGTTATGGGTCTGCTTAGCAGAATGGACAGAAGGTGGCGCTGTGACGTGTTGCTTTGAAGGAAGTACAGTGTGTCTCCACTTCCGGCTGTCTATGTGTTGGCGGCCGTGTAACAAGCTCTTAGAGGTGGCGCTGCAGTCATTTTCTGTTCTGCAGGGATTTAGAGCATCATGGGAGTTGTAGTTTTCCAGCACGTGGGTATTTTTTCCGTCAGCCATATGTATAGGTTATAATTAAATTGTTATGAGCAGTGGATTCCGTTACCGGGAGAGCAGCGGGACTGGGATTCTCCAGGTGCTGCTTCCACAGCAGCGGAGACGTTCACACGTAGATATTTTGGGTTTTGCCAAAAATTCTGTCCAGTAACGATTCAGATAGATTAACATTTGGACAAAACATTGATTCCACCTCTCTCCCTCTACAGAAGATGGCGGCTGGTGTCTGTCTCCGCGGGTGCTACTTTAGCCGTTGGATTACACGGTTTGTAGCCGCTGCCTCGGTGAAGTGAGACCTGAATCAATACTCAGTCAGGCATTGGCCGTCTGAATCCTGGCTTAATGTGATGTCTATCATCCCCCCCCCCGTGAAGCGCCACTATTTCTTAATCCGAGTGCTTTGCCGCGTATCGGTTCATTTCAGCGGCTCCACCGGTATCGCCGGCACAACTCTGCACCCAAAACAAAGTGAGCTTTATTGGTTTAACCCTCACTCTGCGGACACTGTATGAAGAGTGTTAGCTTTCTGTACGTGGGTTTGTGCCATCATCGCCTGCTTTGCTTTTCCTTTATCTAAATCTCTCAAATGAACCAAAAGGACCTGAAATGTCACAAAAGTCATTACAACAACAACAACGCAACAAACCAGCTAAACATGTACAAAGAAAATCCTTTAATCGAGTCAGAAGCTAAACAGCAGCGGCCCCAGAGAAGCTCCGCCTCCAGCGATGCAACGAGACCAGGGAAAAGGGGAAATACCGCCATATTATTATCATTTACGTCACATGACAACCCGGATTATTCAAAAGCAACAAAATCCCACAGGAATTTCAGTGATCTTTCACTCACAGCACTTCGGAGAGTCAAATTCACTAACCCTGCGGTGAATTCAGCATTCAGTGCAGGGTCTCTGAAGTGCAGGGAAAAGCCGCCGAACGCATTCGAGAGAACTGTCCCATCAAACAGAAAAACCGCCGAAAAACATCAGATCTGATCTGATAAGGCTAGGGTCAGATGAGCGCATTTTGTACGGACTGTGCGTACGTGCAGTACGGACGTACTTACTGACTGACGACAAGGTAGTGGCCACACAGTCGGTTTTTTTCACTGACGTATTTTTTGACGGATGTAGATGGAAAAAAAATTACAATGAAAAACATTTCGTCCGTCAAAAATGCTGGACGTATAAATGCAGTCCGTCTGACCACGCTCCATCACTCACACACAAAGCTATGCGGACGTTGTGGACGTGGCGCACTCCGCACGTCCGTTCTAGCAGTATTACGTTCTTGCCTAACCTGCGTCTGTTTGCCGCGTCCGTCATGTGTCCACACTTCTGTGCAGACGTACTTCATGTGTGGGGCTCCATTGGTCAGAATGCTATGCTGCCACAGACGTACAAATGTGCGGCAACACGGACGTGATAACTGCGCTCGTCTGACCCCAGCCTTAGGTACCGTAAAAATGTCAAACGCACCCAACAGCCCACTGCAAAACTGGAGAAAGTCGCCGATCCACGGAACAGAGCACCGACCAACGGGTAAAAAAACCAAAGAAAAACCAACACAGCAACCGCAACTTTTATAAGTTGTTTACAAAATAACTACTGCACAAATATAACTGAAAATAACATATAAGATCCTATGAATAATAATAAAAAGGTCTGTTAACAACAAGTAGGGAAAAAAGTTTGCCGAAAAAAATCCCAAAAAATAAATAATTAAAGAGACTTTTTGCTGCAGATTAAAATAATAAACGGTTTATTAGATATTGCATAAAAACAGGAATATTTTGTAACATTGAAACCTATGGGATTCGCCTGGATAGACCTGTCGAATGAAACCACTGAACCAGTGGCGTAACTAGAAACCTGAGGGCCCCGGTGCAAGAATCCACGAAGGGCCCCCCCCCCAAAAAAAATCTATATTTTTACTTTTTTTTCATGCAAAATAAAAAAAGATAGCTGACATGGTTATATATTGCCCCCAGCGCACATGGGTATATATGGCCCCCAGGTCTCATGGGTATATATGGCCCCAGCTCTCATGGGTATGTATGGCCCCCAGGTCTCATGGGTATGTATGGCCCCCAGGTCTCATGGGTATGTATGCCCCCAGGTCTCATGGTATGTATGACCCCCAGGTCTCATGGGTATGTGTGGCCCTCAGGTCTCATGGGTATGTATGCCCCCAGGTCTCATGGGTATGTATGGCCCCCAGGTCTCATGGGTATGTATGCCCCCAGGTCTCATGGGTATGTATGCCCCCAGGTCTCATGGGTATGTATGTCCCCCAGGTCTCCATGGGTATGTATGGCCCCCAGGTCTCATGGGTATATATATGGCCCCCAACTCTCATGGATAGATATATATGGCCCCAGCTCTCACGGGTATATATATGGCCCCCAGGTCTCACGGGTATATATATGGCCCCCAGGTCTCATGGGTATATATATATATGGCCCCCAGGTCTCACCTCTGCTGGTCCCAGGGCAGGCTCCGCCGGCATTGTTCTTCTCCTTGGCGAGCGGTCGGTGGAAGCATGCATCTTGGCCGCTCGCCGGAAACCACCTGACCAGCGCAGAGGTCTCGCGAGAGGATCTCGTGCGCCGGTCAGGTGGTTCCCATCCCACGTGAGCGGCCAAGCTGCATGTCAGTGGCCGCTCGCAGGCTCCCAGATGCGCAGGCCAGTGCGCGGCTCCCAGATTCCGGCACTGATTGCCGGAATCTGGCGGCGGCGCTGGGCCCCCCTCCAGTGGTGGAATGCCAGGGCCCGGTCGCAACTGCGACCGCTGCGACCCTGGTACTTCCGCCACTGCACTGAACATCAGGGCATTTCTCTGACATTTCTCTGCTGTTCAATGTCAATAGATTAACCATTGCTTCTCTGTGGGGGATTTCACTGCCGCCAAACAGGCACCGTAGTTCACTGCCACCGAACAGCACTGTATTTCACTGCCGCCGAACAGCACCGTATTTCACTGCTGCCAAACAGGCACCTTATTTCACTGGTGCCGAACAGCACTATATTTCACTGCCGCGAACAGACACCGTATCTCACTGCCTTCGAACAGGCACCGTATATCACCAATATATGGCGAACTGCCTGCTTTCTGAATAGCCGAATGTCTCCGAAATGTCACTGCACAGGGAAGCTCACTGTTCGGTGCCATATCGGGGTCAGATCGGCTCGCACTGTATAACCCCTCACGTGTAGCAGGATAGTGATCGGCCTCTTTACATCTGTGCCGTTCCCTGAGATTTTCCTTCCATAAATCCTCATTTCCCGTGTCAGTGAGCTAAAAAGGGAGTATTGCTGGAATGTCCCCTTGCAGGTCCTCACCGCGGCAGCCGCCATCTTGGATTTACTTCACAATATCAAACCCCCTGCGATACTTACTGATTTAACAAAAAAAAATCACAGACATAAAAAAGGGAGACAGAGACCCCAGAGAAGCTCCACCTCAAATCCTGAAGTGAAATCAGTGTCGGCCATGTTTTCCTGAACACATATTACTATTTCATGATGGGAGCACAGGGAAAAGTGCTGCCCTGCAATATGTATAATTCATATGCTGCAAGAAGGAAATCAAGGCAAGTCACCTGCGATTCCTTACCTCAGGTGTATGGATTATACATGTTGCGGGTGGCATTTTTCATGCACTGCCCATCAGCATGAATACATTATGTGTGTCCAGGAAAACATGGCCGACCTGGCAGCCCTAATGCATGCCCTAATGGTTATTAGTGGGGTTTAAAAGCGGGCAGAGGGCAGGTTTTCAGATTTCCTCCTTTCTCAGACAGCTCTTACTGATGGATCCCTCTGACTGGGAAAATGATTCCCTGTAATATTTGCGCTTTATGAATAAATCACATTTTTCTTTTTTTTTTTTATATTCCTGTTTTCGTGTAGACGTCACTCCGGTAACACCGCACTCACGATTCACTTTTTAAATTTTTTTATTTCAACATAATCTTTTATTTGTTATATTTTCTAGTTCATGGTGAAATATTTATTTATCCAGCCATTATTCACTCTGGATTTATGGCTGGATTAAATAGATCCTCAGCACAGACACGCAGTGACATCACTGAATGTATTAAATATATATATATAATTATTTTCCCTGAAAAATCTGTTTGCCAGCACCGGGAGAAAGCATTTTATATACAGTTGTGTTCAAAATTATTCAACCCCCACTGAAATTGAGTGTTTTGGCCAGTTTGACATTGATTTTGATCATTCAGTCATCTTGCTTACAATTAAATCAAAGAGGCACGTGTAGGTCAGACAAATATAACATAACATTTATAATGAAATAACCACAAATGTCTTTTCTGTGCTCACATCATTATCAGTTTTATTCAACCCCCAAGTGACATTCAATCTTAGTACTTAGTACAACATCCTTTTACAGTTATAACAGCTTTTAAACGTGAAGCATAGCTTGACACAAGTGTCTTGCAGCGATCTACGGGTATCTTCGCCCATTCGTCATGGGCAAAAGCCTCCAGTTCAGTCACATTCTTAGGCTTGCGCACTGCAACTGCTTTCTTTAAGTCCCACCAGAGGTTCTCAATCGGATTTAAGTCTGGTGACTGCGATGGCCACTCCAAAATGTTCCAGCCTTTAATCTGCAACCAAGTTCTAGTGGACTTGGAGGTATGCTTGGGATCATTGTCCTGTTGAAAGGTCCAACGTCTCCCAAGCCTCAGGTTTGTGACGGACTGCATCACATTGTCATCCAATATCTCCTGGTACTGAAGAGAATTCATGGTACCTTGCACACGCTGAAGCTTCCCTGTACCTGCAGAAGCAAAACAGCCCCAAAGCATGATTGACCCCCCGCCATGCTTCACAGTAGGCAAGGTGTTCTTTTCTTCATAGGCCTTGTTCTTCCTCCTCCAAACATAGCGTTGATCCATGGGCCCAAACAGTTCTAATTTAGTTTCATCAGTCCACAGAACACTATCCCAAAACTTCTGTGGTTTGTCCACATGACTTTTGGCATACTGCAGTCGACTCTTCTTATTCTTTGGAGACGGCAAGGGGGTGCGACTGGGAGTTCTGGCATGGAGGCCTTCATTACGCAGTGTGCGCCGTATTGTCTGAGCTGAACTTCAGTACCCACATCTGACAAATCTTTTCTCAGTTCCTCAGCAGTCACACAGGGACTTTTCTCCACTCTACGCTTCAGGTAGCGCACAGCAGTCGAAGTCAGTATCTTCTTCCTGCCATGACCAGGTAGCGTTTCAACAGTGCCCTTTGCCTTGAATTTGCGAATGAGGCTTCCTATGGTCTCTCTTGGTATGTTTAACATCTTTGCAATCTTCTTATAGCCATTGCCCTTCCTGTGAAGAGTAATCACCTCTTCTCTTGTCTTCCTGGACCATTCTCTTGACTTCACCATATTTGTAACCACACCAGTAAATGTCTAGAAGGAGCTGAGTATCACAGTCATTTTAAAGCTGCCTAATTGGTGCTTATTATGCTTTATTGCTGCTCCGTGACATCCACAGGTGTTTTCAATACCTGATTGAAAACACTTGAATGAACCTCTGTTCTTCAGAGTGGTAGTCTTTAAGGGGTTGAATAATTGTGTCAATGAAGAATTCACAAAAGAAACATTTACTACTGTATCACAAAACCAATTGATGTCATTTTAGTTGCATATGGTTCTTTAAAAAGTCCTTGTAGGATTTCATTCTGAATACAATTACAAATGTCACTAAATTCCCTAAAACCCTTTACAGCATTGGGGGTTGAATAATTTTGAACACAACTGTATATATATTATTTTGGCAGCACCAAGAGGGAATATTTTGTGTGTGTTTTGAGAAAAGTCCTGATGGACTGAAACGCCGACTTGTTCAAATAAATATTTACTCTTTATTATCAAGTCTCTAGAGTGCGCTATTCATCCTCCATGATTCCTATATATATATTTATATATTATATTATTTTGACAGCACAGATAGGGAATATTTTATTTATATATATATAGTCTACAATCAGAAGAAGGGATGCACTTGAGGACTTCCGAAGTTAAAACAAAAAAGTTTTATTGAATATCCATTGAAAAGTTCCTTTAGACCAAATTCTATAATAAATATTGGTTAAATTTGGTTTAAAATATTTCACTCTTCGAAAACAATGAAATGTAACCTCACGGTGCTGCTAAAATATTATAATAAATATATACAAACCAAAAAGAAAAGGACGCACACCAGGACTTAGTTTTTATTTTTAGATTTTTTCCTATGTTTTATTCAATATGCATTAAAAAAGATGCTCAACTGCATCATCAAACCGACGTTTCGGCCCTCACAGGGGCCTTTATCAAGGGCCGAAACATCGGTTTGATGCATTTGGGCATCTTTTTTAATGCATATTGAATAAAACATCGTTCTTATTTTTATATTTTTTCCTAAGTCCTGGTGTGCGTCCTTTTCTTTTTGGTTTGCATATTCTCTATTGGGCTTTGCACCCAGGCATTTGTTAGTTTGTACATGGCCACAGCAGGTTGCCGCAGCTTCGTTTTTATATATATATATATATATATATATATATATTATACACCCACACACAAAATATTCCCTCCCGGTGCTGCCAAAATAATATAATAAATAATATATATATATTTCTATTATTTTGGCAGCACCGGGAGGGAATATTTTATATATATATATTTATATTTTCTATTCTTTCTCATTATATTTTGGCAGCACCGGGAGGGAATATTTTGTGTGTGTGTGTATATATATATATATATATATATATATAATATTATTTATTATAATATTTTGGCAGCACCGGGAGGGAATATTTTATTACATTTCATTGTTTTTGAAGAGTGAAATATTTTAAACCAAATTTAACCAATACTTATTATAGAATATTACTTCCTTTTCTCTGCGAGTATTAAGGGCTGTAAGAGGAGGGAGAGGATGTATTAATACTTCCAGAAAATCCCTTTAATCTGCGTCTCCCGGCCCGGTGCGTCCCCTTTTCTATTCCGGCGTCCATTAGCCATGACACGGCTTCTTTATTGTGCCGCTAATTATTTCATGCAGATGCGCAGATGCTAATTTTGTCGTGTTTTGACCCGTTGACATTTTTATTGGTCTCTCCCATTACGGCTGATTTATCCTGGCTATAAAGCCGCTCTCGCTCTCTTTCGGGGCTCGCGTCTTCGCGCGTTACGGGCCGGCTGACGGCGGCCAGCGCTCACTAATCATCCTCCGGCCTTGCCTGTTTGACCACGAGGGGCTTCTTATAGCCCTGGTTACATTCCATCTAATTCTGCTGAGTTACAAGGATTTCTGTGCAAATAAATTTTTGGGCTTTTATTGGCTTCCCACTACATCTTCTTTACGGCTTGGCTCGGCCGCGGGGAGCACCGGGATGCTGCTGAGATTTATTGGGCTCGGAGTCGGATGAGCGGATCGATACGGAATGCTCCGTTTATGGATGTGATATGAAACAAAAAAAAAAAAGAAGTAATAATGCCGTAATCTTGGGTACGCCGGCCGATCGCATCATCGAGAGACCGGGGAAAGGAACCGTGAAATATGAATTGTGACACGGGGTCTGTGCAGAACAACGCAAAGTCAGCTGACCTCGGCCAAGGACCCAGTGATGGATTGTTATGGATTACCGAGGGGTCATGTGCAGCTGGATGAGGGTTTTCCATCAAACATTCCCGTGTTTCACCAGTCACTTTTATATTATATGATGATTATCATGGTGGTACAACCTCTTTACATGTAATTAATGGACCTCCTGAATTTGGGTGAAGTGTCCATGCCATATGTGCTTGATTTTATCATTATGATTACCATAATAAACGTTGTGTAATAATTGTGACTTAAACCGCGGGCATATCTTGAGGGCGAGAAGCCGCAGTCCTGGTGACTTCTTATATTTATTTATTTAACACCCTTGCCCGGATTTATTTATTTCCTTATTACCCTCGGCATCAGAACCAAAAGAACTGCTTGGGAGACCAGCTACCAGTACCTAAATCCCTAAATCAAAGGATCTCACCGGCTGCCCTTGTACACGTTTCTAATGCCACCCTAAGCCTTTTTCTGGCCATGGGAGCTTGCAGGGAAGCCGGTTGACTGTTTTCCTTGGTGGTTCTCTTGGTGATTGTGGAAGGTTTGTGCACTCCCAAACCTTTACAGACGGCGACCAACTGGATAACCGTGAAAAAGCAATCTCCATGCACCAGCCAAGGCCCCACTCACCTCACTGTATGGTCAGGCCTGTAAGGGTCGATGAGGACATCACAAGATCTCCTCGACTAGTCCAGCCCTACCTTCCTGCGGATATCAAGTTGGCTCAATATGGACACGCCAGCTCTAACTTTGGCCCATTTGCAGACCATTATGGAGCCCACATCTGGTTCTGGGTACTTGGTAAAACCCGCCCTTCGCTGGGATGCAACCGTAAGCTCTGGGTATGATGCAATGGACTCATAATACACTCCTCTGTGTGACCAAAGGGACAAAATCATCCAACTTCGGGCATCTGCTAATTATTATGCGTCCCAGCACCATGGAGTCTGCTCCCCGTGAAGGATCACCATGGCGGGGAAATTCAAGATGACTTTGTAGACCTCGGTCTCCTCTTCCGGGATCCATTCGTTGTGTTAACCTACGGCAGCGAAGAGAAGCGGAACGCGTGGCCTGGTTTCCAGGACAAACCTACAATAAAGCCTTCAGTCCAGGCGACCGTCCAATCATATCTGGAAATAAAGGATTCAGGAGACCAGGCACTTCGATCCTAACAAAAAAGTGGCAATTTATTGGACAGACTCCAGTGTGTGAGCACATTATTACTGCTGCTTTTTCCTCTGTTCCTTTTCATTAAACCTCTCTCCTTATTCCTTCCTAATACATATATATATATATTGAAAAGGTCCCATGGGACGCACTCAGGGACTTGTAAAACATATGGTTTATTGATTGTCCATTAAATATATATCGACATTTCCGCCCCTGGGGGTCTTTATCAACGTTGATAAAGACCCCCAGGGGCCGAAACGCCGCTACTTTGTTTTCTTAATGGAGAATCAATAAGCCTATATGTTTAACAGGCCCCTGAGTGCGTCCCATGAGACCCTTTCAATATATATCTAAGACGAGTCCTGACCCCCAGCTACAAATATATATATATATATTTATAAGTTTATTATTGCAGAAGACATTTACACAATTCAGAGAACTGCTTCACAGAGCTCAGGTGCTACATTCCCCATATGCAGCAAGGAACTCTGGGTAAAACATGCAAATGACGTTTGCAGTTTCTAATTTTTTTTGCATCCTGGGTCTGTTTTCACAAACGACCCTCCAATCAATGCCACGCCATACTAAATGGCTTTTTTTTTAGCAAAGGTCAGGTTTATGCAACAAGTCACAACCACTCCTGGACAGCTGTTTTGGGTTTACTGTGCCCTCATCAGGAGGAGATCACAATGAGCCCGAAACAGCTGTCCAGGAGTGTCTGTGACCTGTTGCATAAACTTGACTGGGACAGAACCTACTGCCATTGGGGCATCTGGAGGGGGCTGTGGGCTAGCCTCCTTCCCAGCGACTATGGCCCGTGAAAGAGACTATTGAGGAACTGGTGGACCTTTTAAATATATTTGGTATTGCACTGTTTTAAACATTCCCTCAATTATCTAACCCCTCTCTGTCTAGCGTAGAGCTCTGTATTACTACCTGCTCTCTCTTTTGTGTACATTTTCTCTATAAAATATTCCTTTTGTTTTACCTGCTTTCTCCCTCTCCCTTCTCCTCCCAGGAAATCCCATTGTCCATTGTTTGAAGGTCATGTGCAGTTATTTGATCTGTGATGTTATCTGTTGGTTGTATGCAAAGCGGTTGTTCTTGCCTGGGTAGCTGTGTGTCTGTGTGAATAAACTATTCAATCTGCTTTTTGAATCTCAATGAAGTGCCTCCTCCTTTCACCTGCGTTTAAAGTTTGGGGGAGCTGTTAGGAAAGATTGCTCCGGCGACGGGGGGAGACTGTTATAGGGACGATAGCCCACGGACGGAGGTACTGAGGGTACAGTCGCTGCGTCACACTGACCTTTGCTACAAAAAATCCATCTAGTATGACGTGGCACTGGTGAGAGAATTCTATGTTAAAACAGACCCAGGATGCAAAAAAATTAGAAACTTCAAATGTCATTTGCATGTCTTACCCAGAGTTCCTTGCCGCATATGGGGAATTTAGCACATAAGCTCTGTGAAGCAGTTCTCTGAATTGCTGGGGTGTGTAAATGATTTCTGCAATAATAAACTTTATTATTTGCTGTGTGGAGGCTTTAAATCTCACTTTTTGCCCTTCACCATTACTTTAATGAGTGCGTGTGTAATATATTTATATATTAATATCATAGACCGAATCACATGCACTGCGAGGGCTTTAAAGAAACTTAACAAGTTTATTGATACAAATTATAATGTGTATATATATATATATATTTAGAGTGATTGTACATATTGTAATATATTGTATATAATATGATTAATATGTGACATAGAATAATTATATTATCAAAATTTTGATCAATAAACTTGTAAAAAAAAAAATAAAGCCCTCGCTGTGTGCACGATTCTGTCAATGCTGTGCGTCCAGTGGCCGATGGCAGCAACGTGTCGATGCACGGAGGGAGCACTGTGTGCGGGACTTGTGTTGATGTGTGTGTATATATATATATTCTCTTGTTCATCTCAGCCGCCTGCAGGATAGTTATTCAGTGTATACTGACACAAGCTGTACAGGATTTCCAGTTAAAGAGCCAAAAGATGTGATGACATAAGTGAATAGTCATTTAGATACAGTGGGCATTAGTGCGCATTCGCTGAGATCATGATGATGTCATAGCGTCCTCGCTGAACGCGTCGCTGTCAGTTAAAATAAAGCCGAGGCCTGTGTTTTTCTGAGCGTCACATTTAATGTTTTATTCAGTGACACGCAGCGCTAATTGTTTTATTAAGTGTTAATTAAGGCATGGCGCGCGCTGGCAGGTTAATGGTCTCTGCTTCTAATTCGGCGAGTCTTGGTTAAGAGGATAAGGATGCCTTAATGACATTAAATGGACGCCTTACAGGCCTTCCCGCGCGCTTATCCTCCTTACCAGGACACTGTAACATAGCCGTTGGTCTGCCAGGCAGGGAGTGATCCTTTCATTAAGAGCCGAGGACGCCCGGTGTCTGAGTCTTAGCTCCGCACTGACCTGTATTGTGCCCTCTCTTTATATGCAGAGCAGCTTAAAGACCTTCGCCGCTCAGGTGATCGCGGCCCAGCGGCTCCAGAAGGGCTTCCTCCAGGAGTACCTGATCACGGAGCTGAGGATCCCACACAGCTACGAACTCCTGCTCACTCCCATCACAGTCTATGGCCCCGGAGACCCGGCCACACGGACCATCCGGTACACAGAACGTAAGTCTCCAAGCATCGCCTGCCCAGAACGCAAGGGGCGGGGCTAACCATACACCTGGGGTGAATTCTGCTATGTGTCTCATGTTGTCCAAATTTTTATTTTTTTATTTTCGGACATAAAACCATTCATCTGATTGGATTATACAGGTTGCAGTCCACTCAACAGAAGATACTCAGAAATCTAGGTTTTAGCCCTGTTGACTCTCATGGCTGAGCCACCCACAGTGATGTCATCACGAGTCCCGGGAATCATCATCCAATTAAATGCTTCTCATACAGAAACAATGTGGACTCGCACGGAACCCATACATGCAAATACGTGCAGCGATCACACTGAGCCCTCAAGCACAAACACGTCACCCCAGCACATTGCAGCATCTCGCTGTCATACCACATATACAAACACAATCATATAAATACACACATAGACCCTCACTAATGATGTCAACTGCTCATCAAGTCCCTGTCATGTGACCAGCACGCTAGTCAGAGTGGAAAGTGTATTTCTGGGCTCTGTGGGTGTTGACCCACCTAGACGTCCTGTCAATTAGGGATGTGCGTTTCGGGTTTCGGAATTTCGGAATTTTCACGAAATTTCCCGATTCGTGTTTTCGGATGCGGCCGAATTTCCGAAAAATTTTAGATCCGAAAATTTCAGATCCGAAATGTTTTCCGAGCCGAAACGAAATATTTTCGGATTTTTCGAATGGACTTGAAATGTGTCAAACGAGGAGAACAGATTTTCCGAAAAACGAAAATTTTCCGAAAACGAAAATTTTCCGAAAAACGAAAATTTTGTAAAAACGAAAATTTTCTGAAAAACGAAAATTTTTCGAAAAAGCGAAAAGTCGATACAAAAAACGGGCAAAATGACACGAAAAATACGAAAAATGGTCGATATTCCGAAAAATGTGCAATTCCGAAAAATGAAAATTTCCGAAATTACGAAAAGTCGATATAAAAACCGAGCACAGTGACACGAAAATACGAAAAATGGTCGAAACTCCGAAAAAAAAATGTACCCGAAAAACGGGCCGAATCGAATCGAAACCGAAATCGGTCGAAATGAGCCGAATCGAAAAGTTTAAAAATCCGAAAAATCAAACCGAATCGAACCGAAAAAAAAATCGGTGCACAAGCCTACTGTCAATCAGCTTGTAGTTCTACCCAGAAGTCCTGTCACTCATCTTCTAATGCCCTTAAGAAGTCCTGTCACTCATCTTCTAACGCCCTTAAGAAGTCCTGTCACTCATCTTCTAACGCCCTTAAGATGCCCTGTAACTCATCTTCTAACGCCCTTAAGAAGTCCTGTCACTCATCTTCTAACGCCCTTTAGAAGTCCTGTCACTCAGCTTCTAACGCCCTTAAGATGCCCTGTAACTCATCTTGTAACCTTATCCAGAACTCAAATCAATCAGCTTTTAACTCCACCCAGAAGCCCTGTCAATCATCTTGTAACTCCACCCAGAAAATTTGTCATTCAGCTTGTAACTCTGCAAAAATAATCTGTTAATCATCTTGTAACCCCACCCTTAAAATCTGTCAATCAACTTGCAGCTTCACCCAGAAGTCCTGTCAATCAGCTTGTAGCTCTGCTCAGAAATCGTGCCAATCAGCTTCTAATGCCCCCGTGAAGCCCTGCCCTGTCAATCATCGTGTAACCTTATCCAGACCTCAAATCAATCAGCTCTTAACCCAGATGTTCTGTGAATCCGCTTGTACCGCATCAGGACAAACCGATAGTCAAGGTGAAGCCACCTGAAAGCCCTGTCAGTCATCTAGTAACGTTAGCCAGACTTCAAATCCATCAGCTTTTATCCTGAAGCCCTGTCAGTCAGCTTGGAACTCCGCCCAGAAAATCTGTCCGGCAGCTTGCAGCTCCACCCAAAATTCCTGTCAATCAGTTTTTTGACCCACCCAGAAGTCGCATCATTCAGTGTGACAGAGCTTCTGGGTGGGTCAACGAGCTGATTCACAGGACCTCTGGATGGACCACAAAGATGATTGACAGGGTACGTCACAATAACGCTGCCCAGAAAGTCTGACAGTCAACATGATTCTCCACCCAGAGGTTCTGTCAATCAGCTTGCTGACCCACCCAGAAACCCTGTCAAAATTACTTACCCGACATCTGGGTGGACCAGCAAGGCGCTTGACAGCTCTGCTGGGTGGGGCTACAAGCTGATTGACAGGCCTTCTGGGTGGACCAACATGCTGATTGACTAATGGGTGAGCTGCAAAATGACCGATTTTCTGGGCTAAATCAAGCAGACTGACAGGGCTTCTAGGTGGAGCTACGCATAGATTAATGTTTTGTCTGAGTGGGGTACAAGGTGACTGACGGGGCATTTGGGTGGAGTTAGAGGGTGATTGACAGGGCTTCTGGGCAGAAATAAAAGATGACAGACTGAAAGCTGTGGGTGGAGCTTCAAGCTGAGTAACCGGACTCCTGGGTAGGAACTTTAAGCTTGTCGACTGGACTCGTGGGTGGAGCTACCCATTGATTGACAGTTTGCCTGGATGGGTTACAACAAGTCGATTGTCTAGAATTCTGGGTGGAGCTAAAAGCTGAATGACAGGATTTTTGGGTGGAGCTACAAACTGATTGACAGGATTTTAAGGTGGAGCTTCAAACTGACTGACAAAACATATGGGTGGAGCTACACCTTGATTTTTTTTTTCCCCTGTTGAGTGACGGCTGACGCACAGGGTGTTTGGGTTGTTTAATAATCTCCCTGATTTAAGAAAAGGGAGAGGTGCAGGGACAGGTTTACACGTGAACCATCGCAATCTTGTAATCTGTTCAATTGAAATATAATTATTTGGAAGAGTTGGGGAAAATATAAATTTTCTCATTAAAAGGGACAGTCATGTGCCGTGCCGTCTTTTTACGAGCAGTTTAATGCCGCCCCGGTTCATTACTCCACCATGTACTCTCTACCAGCTCCGGCCGTTTACCTTGTGATGCCGGAGCGACGTGTGTCTGAAGAGGCTGCGTTTCACCGTTCAGTAGACTTGTGCCCGTTTGAGGGAGATTATCGGTTGTAGTGCTTTTGCCATTTCGTCGCGTTGACAGGACGGCTCTGATTTGAGCTTTTTAGTTCACGCCACGCACTGGGGATTTTGCTGTTTCCGGCACACCGCGCCATATTTTCCAGGCCGTTTCTCATGTTTCTCTCCTGCGAGGGGTCCTGCCTGTCCACACGAGTCGGGTCAGCGAGGCGTGAAGCCTGAGAGAGAGACAAGGCACGGGGTGTGCAGCTGCTCTGTGTCACCGGCCCCTAACAAATGGACCATATTGTATTATAATCACAATATTTCCTGATCGCACGCGCAGCCTCTCACAAAGCCGCAACGACAAACCCTGAAAACCTAAAGCACTGACACACACAAAGCATCCACAGAAATGAGAGAACATGTAACCTTCTACCACAATCTCCCTTTTTAGAAGCTCCTCCATATATTCAGGGTGTGTGGGTGTTTTTAGGGGCTCCTCCATATATTCAGGGTGTGTGGGTGTCTTTTTAGGGGCTCCTCCATATATTCAGGGTGTGTGGGTGTCTTTTTAGGAGCTCCTCCATATATTCAGGGTGTGCGGGTGTCATTTTAGGGGTTCCTCCATATATTCAGGGTGTGCGGGTGTCTTTTTAGGGGCTCCTCCATATATTCAGGGTGTGCGGGTGTCTTTTTAGGAGCTCCTCCATATATTCAGGGTGTGCGGGTGTCATTTTAGGGGTTCCTCCATATATTCAGGGTGTGCGGGTGTCTTTTTAGGGGCTCCTCCATATATTCAGGGTGTGCGGGTGTCTTTTTAGGGGCTCCTCCATATATTCAGGGTGTGCGGGTATATTTTTAGGGGTTCCTCCATATATTCAGGGTGTGTGGGTGTGTTTTAGGGGTTCCTCCATATATTCAGGGTGTGCGGGTGTGTTTTAGGGGCTCCTCCATATATTCAGGGTGTGCGGGTGTATTTTTAGGGTCTCCTTAATATATTCAGGGTGTGTGGGTGTGTTTTTAGGGGCTCCTCCATATATTCAGGGTGTGTGGGTGTCTTTTAGGGGCTCCTCCATATATTCAGGGTGTGTGGGTGTATTTTTAGGGGCTCCTCCATATATTCAGGGTGTGTGGGTGTATTTTTAGGGGCTCCTCCATATATTCAGGGTGTGTGGGTGTCATTTTAGGGGTTCCTCCATATATTCAGGGTGTGCAGGTGTATTTTTAGGGTCTCCTTAATATATTCAGGGTGTGTGGGTGTGTTTTTAGGGGTTCCTCCATATATTCAGGGTGTGCGGGTGTGCTTTAGGGCTCCTCCATATATTCAGGGTGTGCGGGTGTCTTTTTAGGGTCTCCTTAATATATTCAGGGTGTGTGGGTGTGTTTTAGGGGCTCCTCCATATATTCTGGGTGTGCGGGTGTCTGTTTAGAGTCTTCTCCATATATTCAGGGTGTGCGGGTGTCTTTTTAGGGGCTCCTCCATATATTCAGGGTGTGTGGGTGTGTTTTAGGGGTTCCTCCATATATTCAGGGTGTGCGGGTGTGTTTTAGGGGTTCCTCCATATATTCAGGGTGTGCGGGTGTGTTTTAGGGGTTCCTCCATATATTCAGGGTGTGTGGGTGTGTTTTAGGGGTTCCTCCATATATTCAGGGTGTGCGGGTGTGTTTTTAGGGTCTCCTTCATATATTCAGTGTGTGCGGGTGTGTTTTAGGGGCTCCTCCATATATTCAGTGTGTGTGGGTGTGTTTTAGGGGCTCTTCCATATATTCAGGGTGTGTGGGTGTGTTTTAGGGGTTCCTCCATATATTCAGGGTGTGCGGGTGTCTTTTTAGGGGTTCCTCCATATATTCAGGGTGTGCGGGTGTGTTTTTAGGGGCTCCTCCATATATTCAGGGTGTGCGGGTCTATTTTTAGGGGTTCCTCCATATATTCAGGGTGTGTGGGTGTGTTTTAGGGGTTCCTCCATATATTCAGGGTGTGCGGGTGTGTTTTTAGGGGCTCCTCCATATATTCAGGGTGTGTGGGTGTGTTTTAGGGGCTCCTCCATATATTCAGGGTGTGTGGGTGTGTTTTAGGGGTTCCTCCATATATTCAGGGTGTGTGGGTGTGTTTTAGGGGTTCCTCCATATATTCAGGGTGTGCGGGTGTCTTTTTAGGGGTTCCTCCATATATTCAGGGTGTGCGGGTGTGTTTTTAGGGGCTCCTCCATATATTCAGGTGTGCGGGTCTATTTTTAGGGGTTCCTCCATATATTCAGGTGTGTGGGTGTGTTTTAGGGGTTCCTCCATATATTCAGGGTGTGCGGGTGTGTTTTTAGGGGCTCCTCCATATATTCAGGGTGTGTGGGTGTGTTTTTAGGGGCTCCTCCATATATTCAGGGTGTGTGGGTGTGTTTTAGGGGTTCCTCCATATATT
This sequence comes from Leptobrachium leishanense, assembly GCA_009667805.1. Taxonomy (NCBI): domain Eukaryota; kingdom Metazoa; phylum Chordata; class Amphibia; order Anura; family Megophryidae; genus Leptobrachium; species Leptobrachium leishanense. The sequence continues at coordinate 387,175,447 of CM019066.1, read as the reverse complement.
CAGGGTGTGTGGGTGTGTTTTTAGGGGCTCCTCCATATATTCAGGGTGTGCGGGTCTATTTTTAGGGGTTCCTCCATATATTCAGGGTGTGTGGGTGTGTTTTAGGGGTTCCTCCATATATTCAGGGTGTGCGGGTGTGTTTTAGGGGCTCCTCCATATATTCAGGGTGTGTGTGGTGTTTTTAGGGGTTCCTCCATATATTCAGGGTGTGTGGGTGTGTTTTTAGGGGCTCCTCCATATATTCAGGTGTGTGTGGTGTGTTTTAGGGGTTCCTCCATCTATTCAGGGTGTGTGGGTGTGTTTTAGGGGCTCCTCCATATATTCAGGGTGTGCGGTGTGTTTTTAGGGGTTCCTCCATATATTCAGGGTGTGCGGGTGTGTTTTATGGGCTCCTCCATATATTCAGGGTGTGCGGGTGTGTTTTAGGGGCTCCTCCATATATTCAGGGTGTGTGGGTGTGTTTTTAGGGGCTCCTCCATATATTCCGGGTGTGCGGGTGTCTGCTTAGAGGCTCCTCCGTATATTCGGTTTTTACTCTTGTTTTTGGCATTTTTTGTGATTTGTCGGTCGTGACGTCCCCTGGGACTCCCCTGGCCTCTGGCTCCGCCTCCAGCGCCATTCCTTATCATGCTGTCTGGCGGTGTGGAATGCTGGAAGATCACATTTGTTTAACCCTTTCGTGTGAATGGTTTGGTTGCTTTAAAGCCAATGTGGAATAAATACACGGCCCCTTCCCGTCCTCTGTTACTCGATGCTTATAAAGCAGGCGGTGGGATTTATTGTGCGCGTTACGTTCCCAAGGAGAGGAGCAAATCTCCGCGTGAGGCCGCTGTCTCATCTTTTCCCTATAAACACAATTTATGGCCCCTTCCAGGTCTCCGAGTGGATCCATCTCTCTTGTATTTCTCACAGACCCTTTTAATCCCTGGTGAAGGTTCGTGTCCGCTGGACGTCCAGGTGTTTGTGGACCACATTTCCCATAAAGCTCTGCATGCGTCGCTGTCACAGTCAATGTGGTCTTAATGGCCGGCGTTGAGCAATGAGTCCATAAAGGTGGATCTCTAACAGATAAGGATGGTTTTATCAGGAGGTGGAGGAGATTCATCACCTTTTCACGGCAAATTAAATCAGGAGGATCAGCGCCTTTTCCGGGCATATCGTCAGGCGTCAACAAAAACACATTTTCCGTCTTCTGTTAGTGTCGAAACCTCCCGGCTGCGTTGATTTGGCTCAGATGTGGGAAAAGCAACTGGCCGTTCCAGGACCGGACTGAGAAGAGTGTGGTTGGGTTATATCCCATCAATCTCATTTTCAGCTCTATCCCGTACCTCTCATCCCATCACTTTCACCTCCGTGTTACCTCTGTCCTATCATTGTGTACCCAGTGGCACCTCTGGCCCAAACCACTCACCTCCATCATGCCTCTGTCCCATCCATCTCACCACCATGGAACCTCTGTCCCATCCATCTCACCACCATAAAACTTCTGTCCCATCCATCTCACCACCATGGAACCTCTGTCCCATCCGTATCACCACCATGGAACCTCTGTCCCCTCCATCTCACCACCATGGAACCTCTGTCCCATCCGTCTCACCACCATGGAACCTCTGTCCCATCCGTCTCACCACCACGGAACCTCTGTCCCATCTGTCTCACCACCATGGAACCTCTGTCCCCTCCATCTCACCACCATGGAACCTCTGTCCCATCCATCTCACCACCATGGAACCTCTGTCCCATCCTTTTCACCACCATGGAACCTCTGTCCCCTCCATCTCTCCACGATGGAACCTCTGTCCCCTCCATCTCACCACCATGGAACCTCTGTCCCATCCATCTCACCACCATGGAACCTCTGTCCCATCCGTCTCTCCATCATGGAACCTCTGTCCCAAACCAATCACTTCCATCATGCCTCTGTCCCATCCATCTCACCACCATGGAACCTCTGTCCCATCCGTCTCGCCACCATGGAACCTCTGTCCCATCCTTTTCACCACCATGGAACCTCTGTCCCATCCTTTTCACCACCATGGAACCTCTGCCCCATCCTTTTCACCACCATGGAACCTCTGCCCCATCCTTTTCACCACCATGGAACCTCTGTCCCCTCCATCTCACCACCATGGAACCTCTGTCCCCTCCATTTCACCACCATGGAATCTCTGTCCCCTCCATCTCACCACCATGGAACCTCTGTCCCCTCCATTTCACCACCATGGAATCTCTGTCCCCTCCATCTCACCACCATGGAACCTCTGTCCCATCCGTCTCACCACCATGGAACCTCTGTCCCATCCATCTCACCACCATGGAACCTCTGTCCCATCCATCTCACCACCATGGAACCTCTGTCCCATCCCTCTGATCCCAAGGAACTGTTCTCTGATCCCTTTCACTCCACGAAATCTTTGTCCCATCCCTCTAAACCTTTGGGACATCTGTCCAGTCTCTCTAACAACATACTCTTTCAATCCCATCCCTCTCACTCCATGGAACCTCTGTCTGATCCCTCTAGCCTTTGTGGAGTCTCTATTTTAACCCTCAGACCCTGCGGGAGCATTATGCCAATCTCTCTCACCTCTGCGGGACCGTTGTCCCAATTCCTCTCACCTCTGCAGGTCTTCGGTCAAATCCCTCTCTGGGACCTTGTTCCAATCCCTTTCACCTCCATTTATCTGCTGTGCAATCCCTCACACTTCTGTGTGACCTTGATCAAATCCCTCTCTTCTCTGTGGGTCCTCGATCTAATCCCTATTTCCTCTGTGTGACCTTGTGTCACGGAGCTGACAACTGGCACTCCTCAGCGAGCCACAAGATACTGACTTGGCTGTTTTAAAGACCATTTTTACTTTTCCCTCGGTTTTGCGTTTCAAATTGTATGGACAATTTTATGTTCTGACTATGTGGTTTTATTGAAGGGTGGTGTATTTTTCAATGTAGTGTAAAATGGCGTAGCTTTGGTTTTAAAAATACTTGTATTCCTGTAGGTAAATGTGTTTCTGTATAGCCAGTAAACAAGCTTTACTGCTGTGTAATTTATGCAACAGGACTTTTCCCTTTATCAGTGTTTGTCTTTAATCTGATGTGTTAGAACAATGGATTATACAAATGTTGTGTGAGCTGAAGGCTAAAGAATATAAAGAATGTTTATTGTAAATAACTGACATAATGTAATTAGTATATTGGTAGGACGAGGTGTGTCATTTATGCAAATTATGACTGTTGGATTTCAGCATAAATGGTGGCGTTTTGTTCATTAGAAGTCACAGAGCTCTCAGAGCTCAGAGAGAGCGAGAGAGAGAGAATCCTGTTTTAAAGCATACAGCCGCGCCTGGTGTCTTTATTACAAACTACGCTACACTATATACTCAACATCAGAAGGCACCGAGCGGCCTTCTGGAAATTCCTAACGGCTCCAGGGCAGAGGAACAGAAGCAGGCGGGTCAAGCTGCTCGAGGCGCTGAGGACAGCGCTCCCAGTAGCCGGACTGACCGCAACGAAGGGGTGTCTGGAGAGTCAGGACAGACGGAAGAGAACGGTTCCGTCACACCTTGCTCCAATCTCTCTACCCAGGGAGCGGTGTAGTACAGGGAGCGGTATGGTACAACAGTGGTCCCCAACCCTGGTCCTCGGGTCCCTCTAACAGATCAGATTTTAAGGGTTATTTTGGGGGAAATGCAGACTGAATCCTGCAATCACTGAACAGCAAATCAGTTCACCTGGGTTGTGCTTCACTTATCCTGCAAACATGGCCTGTTAGTGGACCCTGAGGACCTGGGTTGGGGGCCACTATAGTACAGGGATCAGCGTAGTGCAGGTTGCTTGCAGTGTAGTACTGGGATCAGCGTAGTACAGCTTGCTTGCGGTGAAGTACAGGGACCGGTGTAGCACAGGGATCAGCGTAGTACAGGTTGCTTGCAGTGTAGTACAGGGAGCGATGTAGCACAGGGATCAGCGTAGTACAGGTTGCTTGCGGTGTAGCACAGGGATCGGTGTAGTACAGGGAGCGGTGTAGCACAGGGATCAGCGTAGTACAGGTTGCTTGGGGTGTAGTACAGGGAGCGGTGTAGCACAGGGATCAGCGTAGTACAGGTTGCTTGCAGTATAGTACAGGTTGCTTGCGGTGTAGTACAGGGATCAGCATAGTACATGTTGCTTGAGTATAGTACAGGGAGCGGTGTAGTACAGGTTGCTTGCGGTGTAGTACAGGGATCAGCGTAGTACAGGTTGCTTGCAGTATAGTACAGGGAGCGGTATAGTACAGGGATCAGCGTAGTACATGTTGCTTGCAGTATAGTACAGGGAGCGGTATAGTATAGGGATCAGCGTAGTACAGGTTGCTTGCAATATAGTACAGGGATCAGCGTAGTACAGGGAGCGGTGTAGCACAGGGATCAGCGTAGTACAGGTTGCTTGCAGTATAGTACAGGGAGCGGTATAGTACAGGGATCAGTGTAGTACAGGTTGCTTGCGGTGTAGTACAGGGAGCGGTGTAGCACAGGTTGCTTGCGGTGTAGTACAGGGACCGGTGTAGCACAGGGATCAGCGTAGTACAGGTTGCTTGCGGTGTAGTACAGGGACCGGTGTAGCACAGGGATCAGCGTAGTACAGGTTGCTTGCGGTGTAGTACAGGGAGCGGTGTAGCACAGGGATCAGTGTAGTACAGGTTGCTTGCGGTGTAGTACAGGGAGCGGTGTAGCACAGGGATCAGCGTAGTACAGGTTGCTTGCGGTGTAGTACAGGGACCGGTGTAGCACAGGGATCAGCGTAGTACAGGTTGCTTGCGGTGTAGTACAGGGACCGGTGTAGCACAGGGATCAGCGTAGTACAGGTTGCTTGCGGTGTAGTACAGGGACCGGTGTAGCACAGGGATCAGCGTAGTACAGGTTGCTTGCGGTGTGTAGTACAGGGAGCGGTGTAGCACAGGGAGCGGTGTAGTACAGGTTGCTTGCGGTGTAGTACAGGGAGCGGTGTAGCACAGGGATCAGCGTAGTACAGGTTGCTTGCGGTGTAGTACAGGGAGCGGTGTAGCACAGGGATCAGCGTAGTACAGGTTGCTTGCGGTGTAGTACAGGGAGCGGTGTAGCACAGGGATCAGCGTAGTACAGGTTGCTTGCAGTATAGTACAGGTTGCTTGCGGTGTAGTACAGGGATCAGCGTAGTACATGTTGCTTGAGTATAGTACAGGGAGCGGTGTAGTACAGGTTGCTTGCGGTGTAGTACAGGGATCAGCGTAGTACAGGTTGCTTGCAGTATAGTACAGGGAGCGGTATAGTACAGCGATCAGCGTAGTACATGTTGCTTGCGGTGTAGCACACGTAGCGTTGTAGTACAGGGATCATCAGTCTTTGCCGCACAGATACAAGTAATTCACGGTGTGATAGAACCAGAGACACGTCCAGCACTTTCTGTAATTAGTTTGTGTCCAGGAATGTGTTTATGGCTACGGTCACCGCGAGATCGATTTCTAGAATTATCGCGTGGTTTCGCAGATAGAGGGTTTTATCTGATTACTTCCCAGCAAACCTCTCCACATTTTAAAGAATTTTGAAAAATTTTGGCAAGTGGAAATTATTATTTTTTCTATATCTATCAATCAATCAATCAGTATCTACCTATCTGTATCTATTGTGACGTGCGTCACTTTGGACTTGGGGTACATGGATCTAGAGATGCATTTGAGAAGTTCGGGCCTGATGTTCTATATTATTTCCCTGCCCTCTCCTATGTTGAAGTCACCCTGTACCTGTAGGGTGTTTGTGTAATCTGTGTCATGTATAAATACTGTTATTGTCTATGGGCCATATTACAATGTTGGTGCTAATTTAACCAGAGCTGTTGTAAACTAACCTGAGCCATTATATCCTATGGAGCTGTTAAATTAACAACAGCTCTGGCTAAATTAGCACCAACATTGAAATACTGCCCTATGTGTATCTGTTACTATCTGCTGATAGGATTACTGTGTGGGTCATCGTAGTCTTGTCCAACTCCCCCACATTCATTCTAGAATGTGTTTGTATCTGTTAAAGCTTTGAATGGATATTGTTTTGTCTTGTTTGCCAAATGTTGAGAGATACTAATCCCATTATCTGTCCCTGGTCTTATTATGTCCCAGACGACGAGAAGCAGAAGGAGCAGAAAACTTCAGAGCAGTTTGAGTAGAATTCTAGGGGAGTGATTAATGAAGCGCAGTAGAAGCCAGGGTGTCATTTCCCATTGGCTCCGCCTGGCACTGTGTATATTAATTCATTAAAGGCTCAGTTCCTGTCTGTCTGTTCAAAATCTCATTTCTAGGGATGCTCTTTCAGTGTATCCGTCTGCATTTTTACGGGAGAGATGGAACATTTAATGCCAGGAAAGCTGTTTGTGCAGGTTTTTGGGGTCACTGCGAGTCAGTCCCAGCTGTAGCTGATCAGGGCAATAAATGTTTCCTGCTGTGAGACAGAGATAAGTTTGGGGGCTGCAGAGCACATTGTTAAAAATGCAGCGGATACTCAGAGAACAGAGAACCAAAGGCTGGTTTGTTTTTCCCTTGTATAAAGTGTGACTTTTATTTATTTATTAAGTATTTTAGCAGGAAGGATACATTGAGATTTCTCTCGTTTTCAGTATGTCGTGGGTTCAAAAACATTGAATTGTGTGCAGAGTCAGCAGGGCTGAGAGCAAAGAAGGGGATAACTTGGGAGGGCATGTACTTCCCCTACAGCTCTTCCTGTTAAAAAAAGTAACACAGGTGAGCGAGAAGGGAGTAACTGAGAGTCAGACGGAAAGCGCTGTGTGTGGGGCTGCTCAGGAAAAACTGGACTCTATCTGGGTGAGATTACCTAAACGCACTACGCAGTGCAACTTTATTGAAAGACTTTTTCTTTATGTTTGATTGCTGAGGAAAGCCTTTTACTTTACGGTTTCGCTGAAGAAAGCTGTTTGTTCTGTTGCTGCTGGATGAAATACAAAAGGGGGAAAAGGACTGCTTATTTATTTCAGAGGCCCATTCAATACCTCAGCAGCTGCTAAACAAAAGCTAAATCCAGGTAAAGTATCCATGTAATTGGGCGACTAGATGGGAAGAAAGGTTCTTATCTGCCGACATTTTCTATGTTTCTATATACCCATGTTTGAGCTGGGGGGCAATTTATTTCCAGGTTTTAGCTGCTGGGGGCAATTTATTTCCAGGTTTTAGCTGCTGGGGGCAATTTATATCAATGTTTGAGCTGCTTGGGGCAATTTATTTCAATGTTTGAGCTGCTGGGGCAACATATATCCACGTGTGAGCTGCTGGGGGCAGTATATACCCACCTGTGAGCTGCTGGGGGCAGTATATACCCACGTGTGAGCTGCTGGGGGCAATAGATCCATATGTGAGCTGCACATTACTGTGGGTTTATTGCTGTGCAGCTCTGTAATACGCTCATATACACTGCACATACGCCAGTGACGTGCGGTGAGGTCAGTGCTTGGTGAGGCACTGGCTAGTATCAGAGCCAGATATACACAGGTTACATAGGTTCAGTGCTCCCCAGGATCTGTCATCCTCAGGCAGCCTAGTGTGACACTGAAGCCACACCTCAAGCACAGCCCTGCACCCACTGATTGTGCGAGACAGAACACATGACTGTCCTTCGCCAATCAATGCATGGGAGGCCTGCCTCCCATGCAGGAGTTTTTTGAATGACTTGGGCCAATAGCGCTTTCCTATTGGTCCAAGCTATTTCATTGCTCTCCCAGTGCCTCTGAGGCACTGGGAGAGAAATGTTCAGGAAGTGGGCAGTGCTCGGGTGTCTGTTCATTGAACAGACGCACCACACTGCACTGTTCTTGGCAGCATACTTGATTTGCATAGGCTCAGGCTGTTGAAGGGGGAATAAAAAAGAATGTGTGGCGCACACAGAGGACGGACGGAGCTGATGGCAGGGGAACGAGGAGCATGTGAGTTTGACTGCAGCTGCCCTTAATGGCAGGGGAGGCTCTGTCTCACCTGCCGCCCCTGACCGCACGTCCCTGACATACACACTGCACATTCCAGTGAGTTTTATTGCTGTGGAGCTCTGTAATGTGCAGTGTGTCAGGATTGTATAGTATCTGTTAAAGTGATTGGCAGTTTCTCACATTTTCCACAGGGACTTTCTGTGCCGCGGCGCAGCCTTAGCTGCAATGAGTGGGTGATGGATGCTGCAGCAATGCGGTGGCCATCTGTAAGTATGGAGGTGGGGGGCACAATTCGCTGCTTGGTCCAAGTGGATTTTATTCACACAATTTTCAAAAAGGTTATTTTTAGGAGTTCAGAAACAAATTCTTTAGCACAATAATGTACATGTGGGTGTTGCGTTGTAGGGTATGTTTTTTTTATGGGTGTAGCCTCCTGTAGGTGCGGAACAAAGGGGGGCCCCATGACCTCCTATTGCCCGGGGGCCCCATTAGTTGTCAGTCCGCCCCTGATTGTAAGTAAGGTGCTGGTCCTGGATCGGAGGTTATAGGATGGAGGAAGCAGCCTATTCAGGTAGGGTGGCAGCTTCCCAGAAAACCTCTTAAACACCAGGTTGGAAAGGTGACAGGTGCGTCTGAATTCCAGCGACGGACAGTTTAGCTCTTTTAACATGTCACAATGATGGGTCATGTAGTTACATTGTAGCACAAAGCGGCTGATATGAGCCGGGCTTTACTTTCTCATGTTTCGTTTTGTTTTTTTCTGCCTTTTGTAAATAGACGGCGCTGAGAGAGATGCTACAAAGACTATTGGTGACTTTAATGCCCCAAAGGTCCGGCGTGTTGTAACACAGTGATCCTGCCCCTGCACGATCTGGAAATGTATCCATCTGTATATCTCTGGAAGTAGTTTGACATCACATCGAGCGGCTCAGCCAACATGAACGCAGCTATAGCAACACATTCATGTTAAACCCTGGCTTTCCCTTTAAAATGTATTTTTATGGTATTTCCTCACAGTGGATTCATGCTCTTGCAGTAATTGTCTTATTTTTTTAAGGTATATTCTGTTACAGTAATTACAACAGATCATGTTCTTGTAACCCGGGGGCTGCGGCGGCCTGGATATTGCGCAGGGTATAAACTCCTCTCTCCTCGGCCCATTTAGGGTAAAATGACATGATCTGTGTATTTGTTATACAGAGAGAGTCTGTCTGTATAACACGGGTACATTGACCAATATCTGTATTTTTTTATGTTCTTTTGTTATGTGTTTGAGCACAATACTAAACCTATTGTTTGTTTGTTTGTTTTTTTCTCCAGCCATCAATTACCCCATAACTTCAGGTGAGTGTCACCGCGGCATGAGAGTGCGCGTATGAGTGCCTGTGATGTAACAGACGTGTGGGTAAATCATAATGCGTGACGCGAGCCGCCAGGCGTGTCTGTGATATAAAACATGCGCAGGTAGTGCTGTGAAAATGGAGGACACAATGATCCTGTTGTATCATTAAAGAGACCCTCTGTTCATCCTCATTACATTACAGTTATTATGTGGTCAGGATGTGAGGCGAGCCCCCCCCAGCTCCCCCCCCGATCTGGAGATATCACTGAGTGAAGTGGAGGAATTTCCACCCCCTACAAGCATCTCCGACAGTCAGGATTTTTAATTTCCCGGCTACCAGCCACTAGTGATGTCACACACAGAGAGCGGGCATCATCCCCCTCTGAGACCAATCGCTGTAGCGAGTGGTCTCAGAGAGGCAGCGATGGATGAGGTCTGTGCATGCGCGTGCAGCCTCGATCCATCGCTCTGCTCAGGCGCTACAGAACTTGTGTACTTAAAGTGTGCGAGTCCCGTAGCGCTGAGCAAACAAGTGAGGGTAGAATAGCTCATTCTTCATTGACCAGGCACAAATTAACCACTCCTATACAAAGCATGGGCACCATTCAGGGGCTGCTAATGATTAGGGTAATAGGGGGACCTGCCTGTGAGCTCTGGCATTGGTGCCCTCCCCCCACTTCGGCTGGGTCAGGCCTGCATAGTTAGTACTACACAACAGTGCATTTAATGGGACTAATAACAACTAGGGATGTGCAAGACTTTTTTTTTTTCTTTTCGGGTCATTTCGAACCGTTTTTGGTTTCGGTTCGGTGAATCAGATCAGTTTTTTTTTTTTTATTTTTTTTTTATTGCTTATTTAAGAATGGGAAGTAGATTACGATCAATAGAATGAAAGTTTTACTTAATTATTCTTAGGATTTTTTCGTTTCTTTTCCCATATGTTTCAACGCAACATATGAATCCACACACTGCTGGGAAGCGCCTCTCTGTGGTATAATTAATGCAGCATATGAATCCACACACTGCTGGGAAGCGCCTCTCTGCAGTATAATTAATACAGCATATGAATCCACACACTGCCGGGAAGCACCTCTCTGCAGTATAATTAATGCAGCATATGAATCCACACACTGCTGGGAAGCGCCTCTCTGCAGTATAATTAATGCAGCATATGAATCCACACACTGCTGGGAAGCGCCTCTCTGCAGTATAATTAATGCAGCATATGAATCCACACACTGCTGGGAAGCGCCTCTCTGCGGTATAATTAATGCAGCATATGAATCCACACACTGCTGGGAAGCGCCTCTCTGCGGTATAATTAATGCAGCATATGAATCCACACACTGCTGGGAAGCGCCTCTCTGCAGTATAATTAATGCAGCATATGAATCCACACACTGCTGGGAAGCGCCTCCCTGCAGTATAATTAATGCAGCATATGAATCCACACACTGCTGGGAAGCCCCTCTCTGCAGTATAATTAATGCAGCATATGAATCCACACACTGCTGGGAAGCACCTCTCTGCAGTATAATTAATGCAGCATATGAATCCGCACACTGCTGGGAAGCGCCTCTCTGCAGTATAATTAATGCAGCATATGAATCCACACACTGCTGGGAAGCGCCTCTCTGCAGTATAATTAATGCAGCATATGAATCCACCCATGCTGCATTGAAACCTATCGGTTAAAAAGCCTTGTTTCTTTAAAAAAGTTAGAAAACCTAATTTCACCAAAACAAATGCCTAAAAAATCCTAAAAGAATAAATAAGTAATCTACTTCCCATTCATAAAAAAACGAAAATCCAAGTGACCTGAATCACCGAACCCGATTGATCTGCAATTTTCAGGTGGTCGATATTTTGTTATTGGAAATGCTTCTGATATATGAAAATGGTGTATTTCGGTCGAATTTCGATTTGGAACGAAACGAATTGCACATCTCTAACAACAACCCTTGAAGGCTAATGGCCCATGGAGCCCCCTGTTTAGCTGTGAGGGGCAGGATCGGATCTGGCGGACAGAGTAAAGGGATTGCAGAGATACTTATAATATTCTGGTATCATTATGATATCTTCATGTTTATACTTTGTTTCTTTTCAAGGGGAGAGTGTGAAAAAAAATGACATGAATTGAGTCTCCAGCAGTGAGAGGGTTAAACGAGAGGACAGAAAACCAGGGATTTTGATTTGAAACTTCAGGAAATGTCCCCCCCTCGGCCCCTGCGTCCCCGTGTCCCCCCCTCGCTCCCTGCGTCCCCGTGTCCCCCCCTCGCTCCCTGCGTCCCCGTCCCCCCCTCGCTCCCTGCGTCCCCGTGTCCCCCCCTCGCCCCCTGTGTCCCCATGTCCCTCCCTCGCCCCCTGTGTCCCCGTGTCCGCCCCCTGCGTCCCCGTGTCCCCCCCTCGCCCCCTGCGTCCCCGTGTCCCCCCCTCGCCCCCTGCGTCCCCGTGTCGCCCCCTGTGTCCCCCTGCGTCCCCCGCGTCCTCTGCTCATTAAATCTAAAAGGGACTTTGCATTTTGATTGTGAGAAAGGTCATTTTTAGCATCTTGTTAGAAATAAATGAAGTGGAGAGGAAAGGGCCCGGGATCATTGTCTGAGGCTTAAATGTGAGAATAATCATTAGAGAACACGAGACGCCCACAGCGCCGGGGGAGGAGGCGCGGGCGACACGCAATGCCCTCACACTACCACGCGATACATGTTTAGAGGATAATGTTTGTTTTTTCGCTTTCTGCTCCGTTACTTCTTATAGAAGAGAAATTGTGAAACATTAAAGAAAACAAATCCCTGACGAGCTTCAAAAATCATATTTACCAAATCGAGAACCGTCTGACCTCCCTTATAGACAATTAGATTGTGCTGGGGGTGTCCCCCCTCTGGGTGATATTAATGCTGGGGGTGTCCCCCCTCTGGGTGATATTAATGCTGGGGGTGTCCTCCCTCTGGGTGATATTAATGCTGGGGGTGTCCTCCCTCTGGGTGATATTAATGCTGGGGGTGTCCCCCCTCTGGGTGATATTAATGCTGGGGGTGTCCCCCCTCTGGGTGATATTAATGCTGGGGGTGTCCCCCCTCTGGGTGATATTAATGCTGGGGGTGTCCTCCCTCTGGGTGATATTAATGCTGGGGGTGTCCCCCCTCTGGGTGATATTAATGCTGGGGGTGTCCCCCCTCTGGGTGATATTAATGCTGGGGGTGTCCCCCCTCTGGGTGATATTAATGCTGGGGGTGTCCCCCCTCTGGGTGATATTAATGCTGGGGGTGTCCCCCCTCTGGGTGATATTAATGCTGGGGTGTCCCCCCTCTGGGTGATATTAATGCTGGGGGTGTCCCCCCTCTGGGTGATATTAATGCTGGGGGTGTCCTCCCTCTGGGTGATATTAATGCTGGGGGTGTCCCCCCTCTGGGTGATATTAATGCTGGGGGTGTCCCCCCTCTGGGTGATATTAATGCTGGGGGTGTCCTCCCTCTGGGTGATATTAATGCTGGGGGTGTCCCCCCTCTGGGTGATATTAATGCTGGGGGTGTCCTCCCTCTGGGTGATATTAATGCTGGGGGTGTCCTCCCTCTGGGTGATATTAATGGGGGGTGTCCCCCCTCTGGGTGATATTAATGCTGGGGGTGTCCTCCCTCTGGGTGATATTAATGGGGGGTGTCCCCCCTCTGGGTGATATTAATGCTGGGGGTGTCCCCCCTCTGGGTGATATTAATGCTGGGGGTGTCCTCCCTCTGGGTGATATTAATGGGGGGTGTCCCCCCTCTGGGTGATATTAATGCTGGGGGTGTCCCCCCTCTGGGTGATATTAATGCCGGGGGTGTCCCCCCTCTGGGTGATATTAATGCTGGGGGTGTCCCCCCTCTGGGTGATATTAATGCTGGGGGTTTCCCCCCTCTGGGTGATATTAATGCTGGGGGTTTCCCCCCTCTGGGTGATATTAATGCTGGGGGTGTCCTCCCTCTGGGTGATATTAATCCTGGGGGTGTCCTCCCTCTGGGTGATATTAATGCTGGGGGTGTCCTCCCTCTGGGTGATATTAATGCTGGGGGTGTCCCCCCTCTGGGTGATATTAATGCTGGGGGTGTCCCCCCTCTGGGTGATATTAATGCTGGGGGTGTCCTCCCTCTGGGTGATATTAATGCTGGGGGTGTCCCCCCTCTGGGTGATATTAATGCTGGGGGTGTCCTCCCTCTGGGTGATATTAATGCTGGGGGTGTCCTCCCTCTGGGTGATATTAATGCTGGGGGTGTCCTCCCTCTGGGTGATATTAATGCTGGGGGTGTCCTCCCTCTGGGTGATATTAATGCTGGGGGTGTCCTCCCTCTGGGTGATATTAATGCCGGGGGTGTCCCCCCTCTGGGTGATATTAATGCTGGGGGTGTCCTCCCTCTGGGTGATATTAATGCTGGGGGTGTCCTCCCTCTGGGTGATATTAATGGGGGGTGTCCTCCCTCTGGGTGATATTAATGCCGGGGGTGTCCTCCCTCTGGGTGATATTAATGCTGGGGGTGTCCTCCCTCTGGGTGATATTAATGCTGGGGGTGTCCTCCCTCTGGGTGATATTAATGCTGGGGGTGTCCTCCCTCTGGGTGATATTAATGCTGGGGGTATCCCCCCTCTGGGTGATGTTAATGCTGGGGGTATCCCCCCTCTGGGTGATGTTAATGCTGGGGGTGTCCTCCCTCTGGGTGATATTAATGCCGGGGGTGTCCCCCCTCTGGGTGATATTAATGCGAGAGGGGGGGGTCGTTCCTCTTCTTAGCGTCTCTGATACTTAACATGGGACGTGTGATTTAAGAGATGTAAGAATCCCCACCTATTCCAAGGTGCTGAATAAACGTAACGACTGGTGCAAACCCGGGAAATGTAACTCCTCCTAAAAGCTGGTGTTGCTCATAACGACACGTAAACCCTGGTGTCACTTCCCTGAGCAGGTGAAGCCTATGGAGCTGATATGGTTCTGGTTATGTTTACACCACGACTGAAATACACACACAGGGTTAATGAGCGTTAGCTGCTGGCGCATCCACTTTCAGCTGCGCCAGCCGGTAATTTCATTGCTCCGCAAAATGTTTAACGTCTCACTTAGAGATTATAACGTCTTTGCACAAATTTATCATCTTGGTTGGAATATGGGTGTTAAAGGCGAGCCGCTATTGATTAACACCCGGCGCACGATTCTTCCATTTGCGTCTGACTGTTAACAACAACCTTGGAATAGAGCCCCTTGATGGGCCAAAAATGCTGAAGGAGACCAGGGCACCAGCCGTCAGTGCATGTGTAAAACCTCTGCAGCTGTCACAGTATTTGCACGAGGGGGGGGTTCCTGGGACTATGACCATATAAACCATTGGAAGTGGTCATGGTGGTCACGGTCTTCCTTTAATCACACAGGCTCATTTAGCCAGAGATTTTTTTTTCAGAGTTGCGCCGCTTTCTACATATTCATGTCTGTAGCGCGTCTCACTGGTCACAATCTCCGTTCAAATGTGAAAATGTTGCATTTTCCCCACAGATAACTCGTGCCACTTCGAGGATGAGAAGATCTGTGGCTTCATGCAGGACGACCAGGACAACTTCAACTGGACGCGGCAGAGTAAGGCGACACAAAGTCCCAAGAGATCCACAGGCACTGGACCTGACATGGATAGCAGCAACACGCGGGATGGTGAGCACCACTGGACAGTCTGTGCTACAGTGTGAGACATCTCCGTGTGAACACGACACTTCATCCCCATTTACTAAGCTTTAATGATGTCATTTCAGAATGGGGTCAGTCGGAGGTCAGTTGGAGATTTGGGTCAAAGAGACAGTTGGAAAGGAAGAGGAAGCTATGCATAGAGTGGCATTAGTTACTCTGTGATTGGCTGACGTTAAATACCGCAACTCTATTATAGAAAGCCAATGAACGTGCACAGTTGAGTGACTGACAGGCACACGGACCAATTGGAGGCCAGAGTAGGGCGGCTACATGAATGCTGCGACATGTAAGAGGCAGTGGGTGTGGAACGTGTCGCTCTGCTTCAGGCACCTCATTAACACCGGGCAAGTTCATCGTAAAAGTGTGTCTTGAAAAAAGGAATGGGTGGATTTGTTAGTTTATCCATTCCCTCCAGCCATCGTGTCAGGTGGGGGGGGGGGCACGAGAGAAATGTTGGGGTGGACATGTCAATGAATCCACCACATGGATAAGGCTCTGCAGGGATGTCCTGACTGTGAAGACCATGTGTCTACATTCATTGTTGTGTCCACAGACCACAAACATGAAACCCCCCCTTAATAGCAGAACCACCACACAGAGCCTTATAATAAGGAAAATTCAGATTCTAGTTGGGGGGGGGGGGTTTGTGAGGATCCTGAGGACGAGCAACGGCACTAGTGGCCTGCTCTACGGTGGGGTATCAGGTTTCACAAGGTTTAGCTGGATTGTGCCATTACAGAGACGAATGCTCCATATGCAAACAACCCATAAAAGGTGGCCAGTACTGAATGCCAAGAACCTCATCCCTGCACGACAGATGCAGCAGCCCCCGACGATCGTTTCGACCTTGTTGGGCCTTGTCCGGAGGGTATAGCTGACACCCCTCTAGGCACCTTCCTAGATTCCCCTATTAGTTTGACAGAAAATCATGATTATAATAAAGACGCGGAGTCAAATATTATGCTTTCCTTTACGGAGCCGATGGCAGCAAAGACAAAATATGTTTATTGTATTTTGACAAAAAAAAACACAATATTAATACACTAAAACATCCAATTAATGACAAATGTCTTGTGCACTATGTGGGCCAATCAGCATACAGCCACTGTTATATAAGGTGAGGCAACCAATAACAACTCCTCTTCTTAGTAAGGAATCACGATGAAAATGTATGTTAGTCCCAAAAATTGAAGACCTGGAAGATGAAACTTGACCCATCTTCATAACTGATGACATTGAAACAATCAGGGTTATTCAAAGAGATTTGAAAAGTCACTGCACGTTCGGTGACTTTTCGTTCCCCGCACTTCGGGGCGATTCGGTGATACTAGTTCGCCGACCCTGTGGTGTACTCAAGCACCGCAGGGCCCCCATAGTGCAGGGAAAACCCGCCGCAAACCAAACCTGCAGAAACAGCTGGATTAACCCTGCCGAACACCCCGGAGAAACCCGACTAGCCGCCAATCACAGCGCAGAGCAGCTGCCGGAAAAAGACGACACGCAGATTAACGAGAAAAAAAAATTGCTTGAATGTTTGAAAGTGAAACGCTGTTTGCAAAAAAACTACTGAACGAAAATGTCTGGAATTTACATATAAAATCCAATGAATGATAATAAAAAGGGCTGTTACAGAAAAAAGAAAAAACGATTTAATAAATTGCCAAAAAAATGCCTAAAAAATCTACAAAGATACTTTTTGCTGCAGAATAATATAATAAGCGAATTACAAGAGTGGGTGTCTGTGGAGGCGCTTACTAGGTAACTGTGGTTCCTTAACAAAAGGGGGGGTGCTGCCTACAAGGGGTTGCACATAAATCTCAACCTAAATTATTTATTTATTTATTTATAAAGGATTTTACCAGGAAGGATACATTGAGATTTCTCTCGTTTTCAAGTATATCCTGGGTTCAAGGACATTGAAGTGTTACAGTTACAGAAATACAAAGTAATACAATGTAAGATATTAACAACACAATTATACAGATTAACAGAAAATAAATATGTAGGAAATATAGTCACTAGGTTACATGTTTACAGGTGCACTCTGTATATAGTCACTGTGTTACATGTTTACAGGTGCATTCTGTATATAGTCATTATGTTACATGTTTACAGGTGCATTCTGTATATAGTCACTGTGTTACATGTTTACAGGTGCATTCTGTATATAGTCACTATGTTACATGTTTACAGGCGCATTCTGTATATAGTCACTATGTTACATGTTTACAGGCGCATTCTGTATATAGTCACTGTGTTACATGTTTACATGTGCATTCTGTATATAATCATTATGTTACATGTTTACATGTGCATTCTGTATATAGTCACTGTGTTACATGTTTACAGGCGCATTCTGTATATAGTCACTGTGTTACATGTTTACAGGCGCATTCTGTATATAGTCACTATGTTACATGTTTACAGGTGCATTCTGTATATAGTCACTGTGTTACATGTTTACAGGCGCATTCTGTATATAGTCACTGTGTTACATGTTTACAGGTGCAT
Source organism: Leptobrachium leishanense (assembly GCA_009667805.1). Classification (NCBI taxonomy): domain Eukaryota; kingdom Metazoa; phylum Chordata; class Amphibia; order Anura; family Megophryidae; genus Leptobrachium; species Leptobrachium leishanense. The sequence continues at coordinate 387,157,955 of CM019066.1, read as the reverse complement.
TCTGTATATAGTCACTGTGTTACATGTTTACAGGTGCATTCTGTATTGAGGTATGTTAATAGGGAAATTTTGAGTGACTTAAGACTGGTGGAAGATTTGATGGTGTCTGGGAGGTTATTCCATAATTGTGGTGCTCTGTAGGAAAAATGAGGACCGAGCCACTGTTTTTTTGTATTGTGGTATTGCAAGTAAGGTGCTGGTCCTGGATCGGAGGTTATAGGATGAGGGAGCTGCTGGGGGAAGCAGTCTATTCAGGTAGGGTGGTAGCTTCCCAGAGATGCTCTTAAACACCAGGTTGGAAAGGTGACGGGTGCGTCTGGATTCTAGCGATGGCCAGTTTAGCTGTTTTAACATGTCACAATGGTGGGTCATGTAGTTACATTGTAGCGCAAAGCGGCAGAATGAGTTATACAGTGTAGTAAGTTTATGAAGGTGTGTTTGCGGGGCGGCTGCATACACTACATCTCTGTAATCAATAGCCGGCATAAGCATTTGTTGTACAATCTGCTTTCTTACCGCGGGGCTCAGGCAGGATTTATTTCTGTACAGGGCACCTAGTTTGGGGTAAAGTTTAGATGAGAGTTTTTCGATGTGGGGCAAAAGGATAGATTAGGGTCCAACCACATACCTAGATATTTGAGAGAAGTGACTGTGGTCAGCGTGTCATTTGATTTTGTCCCAACACATAGATGGGGATTTTGCAATTTGTGTAGTTTAGGTGCTGTTCCAAAGAGCATCGTTACAGTTTTGTCAGTATTTAAAAAAAGTTTGTTGTTTTTGATCCACTTTTCTACCCCTGTGAATTGTTCTTGCAGCACGGCCTCCAGCTGCGGGAGATTTGGTTTGCTGGTATAGATTACAGTGTCGTCTGCGTACATGTGTACAGTTGAGGCTTTGCAGACGTTGGGCAGATCATTTATGAATATTGTGAACAGCAGGGGGCCGAGTATTGAGCCCTGGGGTACACCGCAAGTGACTGGGAGGGGGAGGGAGGAGCTGCCAGAAATTGACACATAAATGTGCAAATAAATGTGTAGAAAAGGGTAAGGGTCCTAGTGGCGCAGTGGGTGCTTCCAAATATGGAGCAATCTAGAGGAGTATTTCTAAATGCTGATATTATGGCTCAACTCTATTTATCAGGTGGTGATAGATAAAAGTAGAGTTGAGCCATAATATCAGCATTTAGAAATACTCATCTAGATTGCTCCATATTTGGAAGCACCCACTGCGCCACTAGGACCCTTACCCTTTTCTAATATAATAAACGGTTTATTAGATATTGAATTAAAACCGGAATATTTTTAACATTGAAGCCTATGGGATTCTCCTGAATAAACCTGTCGAATGAAACCACCGAATGACAGGGCAATTCGGCAACTTTCACAGCTGGTTTGTGTTCTCTGAATAGACGAAGCATTGCTTCTCTATGGGGATTTCACTGCCCTTGAACAGGCACCGAACAGGCACCGTATGTGCAGGCAATTCGCCAACATTTGCCAAACTGCTTACTGCCTGCTCTTAGAATAGCTGAATGGCCCTGAAATGTCCCCGTTCACTGAATTTCAGTGTTCGGTTACATTTCGGGAGCCAGGTCGGCTCTTTTTGAATAACCCTGTATGTTTGCAACAACTTGGAAATATATTTCAGCACCAAGAACAGCAGCCAGCCGGTACTACAATAAAATGAATATACCCACCGTTACTAAAATGAAATACAGCCGGTACTACAATAAAATAAATATACCCACTGTTACTAAAATGAAATACAGCGGTACTACAATAAAATTAATATACCCGCCGTTACTAAAATGAAATACAGCCAGTACTACATTAAAATGAATATACCCACCGTTACTAAAATGAAATACAGCCGGTACTACATTAAAATGAATATACCCACCGTTACTAAAATGAAATACAGCGGTACTACAATAAAATTAATATACCCGCCGTTACTAAAATTAAATACAGCCGGTACTACATTAAAATGAATATACCCACCGTTACTAAAATAAAATACAGCCGGTACTACAATAAAATGAATATACCCGCCATTACTAAAATTAAATACAGCCCGGTACTACAATAAAATGAATATACCCACCGTTACTAAAATAAAATACAGCCCGGTACTACAATGAAATGAATATACCCACCGTTACTAAAATAAAATACAGCCCGGTACTACAATGAAATGAATATACCCACCGTTACTAAAATGAAATATAGCTGGTACCAAAATAAATTACAGCTGGTACTACAACAAAAATGCCAAAATAATCTATTCAGAGACACCGAACAGCACCTAAATGTCAGTGAAATGCCCAGATTTTCGGTGGTTCAGTTTGAAAGGTTTAAACAGGCGAATCTCATATGGTTTAAATGTAAAAAATATTCCAAGTTTTTATCAAATATTTATTCAACCGTTTATTCTTTTCATTTCCAGCAAAAAGTCTCTTATTTTTTGGGATTTTTTTTAATGAAGTTTTTGGATTCCTATATTCTTATTTTTTTTTAAACGAGGCTTTTTTTTCTTTGCCAAATGCAGTGTTTTTTTTTTTTTTCTTTCAGTCTGGCTGCTTTTGTCAAGGGCTGTCTATGGTCCTAAAACCTATTCAGAAGCATGGACAACAGACCCACGGTGCTCCGTTACCCCGCAGAGCTGCTCTCGGTAGTGCTGAAGAGTGTTTCAGCACCGAGAATAGCTGCTGTCCTTGGTACTGAATAGCTTTCAGCACCATAGACAGCCCCCCACCGAACACAGCCAGACTGAAGGAAAAAAAATGCTGGGTTCAGCAAAGAAAAAGAGCCTCGTTTTAAAATTAATTAGGTAGGAAACCAAAAATTTCATCACAAAAATCCCAAAACCTAGAGATTTTTTGCTGCAAGTGAAAAGTATAAATGTAAATGGTCAAATAAATATTTTATAAGAACCGGGAATATTTTTAACATTGAAACCTATGGGATTCGTCTGATTTAAACCTGACGAATGAAACCACTGATCATCAGGGCATTTCACTGACATTTCTCTGCTGTTCAATGTGAATAGATTAACCATTGCTTCTCTATGGGGGATTTCACTGCCGCCGAACAGCACCGTATTTCACTGCCACCGAACAGGTACCGTATTTCACTGCTGCTGAACAGGCACCGTATTTCACTGGCAATTCGCCAATACTTGGCAAACTGCCTGCTCTCTGAATAGCCGAATGGCCACGTAATATCACCGTACTGGGAAATTCACTGTTCGATGCAATTTCAGGACCAGATCGGCTCTCTGAATAACCCTGAAAATGCAGCTTTTTTTTTTTCCTTTTGAAGTAATTACATATAAAAAGGAAAAATATATATATTATATATTTATCTCCTGTTTCGATTTTGTATATTCTTCCCATGATACATCGTTTACCAATACATTTGCGCAAACATTTTACTTTAACTGTTAAACCACAGCAGTAATGAGGGGGTAGACAATATGTTTAGATAAGGCGATAGGAGGTCTATTGTTCTCCAGGCTACCTGAGATAAGAGCTGGCAGCTGAATGAGATAAGACAGGGAGCTTAAAAGCCTTCTATTCTACCCCCTGGTAATGTCCTTTGACTACATCCCACACAATACAATGATATGAGTCAGTGATTGACCCATTCACTCCCATCTATGACGAAAGCCACACAGTGAGGAGCAAGTGATGGAAAGTTACAAAATATCACACAATGGATGCGCCCAGTGACATGTATAGAGGAAAATATCACACAATGGATGCACCCAGTGACACGTATAGAGGAAAATATCACACCATGGATGCACCCAGTGGCACATATAGAGGGAAACATTTTCTAAACATACAGGAGAAAAACAAAACACATGTAAGATATCAGGAACATAAAATAAACACAATAAAGACATGGCATTTTTTTGGTGGTACTGGCCCTTTAATACTGTTTTTTTTTTTCTGTCAAAATACGTTCTTTAAACCTGAGCTATCGGCTCCGCAAAGGAAAGAAAAGCATAGTACGAAGCTGTTGTGTCTTGTGGGTTAATGAGGGAATCTCTTAGAGATTTGTGTGTGATGAGATGTTTATGGGGGCAGGTATTTGTGGGGAGGGGATGTTAAATTATAATCTCAAGCAAACAAAAACAATATTCCTATTACAATTACCATATATGGAATCCCAAAAAGTCTGTCATTTCTTGCTCATATATCAAAAATTAAGTAAGACACTGCGCGACACTGATCAGAGGAGACCATAAAGCCAACCACACCGGGATATGGCTGTTTCACGTCTGAATACCAAAATGATAGTCAGAACAGTTTATTATTTCAACATCCAATAGAAACATTTGTTTATAGAAAAGAGGTTCCTATCCCACCCCACATAGGAATGTGATATAACAGCCAATCAGAGCAGATACATTTCTACACTTCATATAACAAAGGCTTTAGAGGAAGTGTGGCTAAATTCCGCAAGCCAACATCCTATGTAAGAAAAACTATCCACATACAGAATTTGACACTTAAAATGGAGGAGGGAAGTCACAGCCCATTTTATCAGAACAGGCTTTTCACACTAATGCATATTGAAATATGGTACGCATTTCAATCACAGGACATTTATGATCATACAGAAATTTAAAATCTAACAGGGGGACCAGGTGGTCATTTTGCTGCATCGATCCATCACCCCATAGAAGACAGTGGGTAACATCATATGAAACAGAAACCTGTCTTGTGTCCACGTATGAACCTCAGGGACCTGTGCCATGTTTATATATACTGTATATACATTTCATAGGATTCCGTACCTTCTCTTTCACAGGTTACTACATGTACATCGAAGCCACACGAACGTGGAAACCTGGAGAGAAAGCGAGACTCGTCAGCCCGATGTATAACGTAACCACCAAGGCTCCGTTTAGGAGATTGTATTACTGTGTCTCATTCTCCTATCACATCCTCGGACCCCATATAGGTGAGTGCGGCTCAACGCCACGTTCCCCTGCCTCAACGCATCACCTGCAACGCCAAACCCCTCTGCCTCAACGCATCACCTGCAATGCCAAACCCCCCTGCCTCAACGCATCACCTGCAACGCCAAACCCCTCTGCCTCAACGCATCACCTGCAATGCCAAACCCCCCTGCCTCAACGCATCACCTGCAACGCCACACCCCCTGCCTCAACGCATCACCTGCAACGCCACGACCCCTGCCTCAACGCATCACCTGCAACGCCAAAACCCCTCTGCCTCAACGCATCACCTGCAATGCCAAACCCCCCTGCCTCAACACATCACCTGCAACGCCACACACCCTGCCTCAACGCATCACCTGCAATGCCACGACACCCTGCCTCAACGCCACGCCCCCTGCCTCAACGCCACGCCCCCTGCCTCAACGCCACACCCCTGCCTCAATGCCACACCCCGTCTCAACGCATTACCTGCAACACCACACCCCCTGCCTCGACGCCACACCCAACACTACACCCCCCTGCCTCAATGCCACGTCCCCCTGCCTCAACACACCCCCTGCCTCAACACACCCCCTGCCTCAACGCCACACCCCCTCAACGTATCACGTGCAACAACACGTCCCCCTGCCTCAACGCCCTACCCCCTGCCTCAACACACCCCCTGCCTCAACGCCACACCCCCTCAACGTATCACGTGCAACAACACGTCCCCCTGCCTCAATGCCACACCCCCTGTCTCAACGCATTACCTGAAATGCCACACCCCCTGCCTCATCGCCGCATCACCTGCAACAACACGTCCCCCTACCTCAACACCACACCCCCTGCCTCAAAGCCACGCCCCCTGCCTCAACGCCACGCCCCTGCCTCAACGCCACACCCCCTGTCTCAACGCATTACCTGAAATGCCACACCCCCTGCCTCAACGCCGCATCACCTGCAACAACACGTCCCCCTACCTCAACGCCACGCCCCCTGCCTCAACGCCACGCCCCCTGCCTCAACGCCACGCCCCTGCCTCAACGCCACACCCCGTCTCAACGCATTACCTGCAACACCACACCCCCTGCCTCAACGCCACACCCAACACTACACCCTCCTGCCTCAATGCCACGTCCCCCTGCCTCAACACACCCCCTGCCTCAACACACCCCCTGCCTCAACACACCCCTGCTTCAACGCCACACCCCCTCAACGTATCACGTGCAACAACACGTCCCCCTGCCTCAACGCCCCCCCCTGCCTCAACGCCACCCCCCTGCCTCAACGCCACACCCCCTGCCTCATCGCCACACCCCCTGTCTCAACGCATTACCTGCAATACACACACCCTTCCCCACGCCACACCCCCTGCCTCAACGCATCACCTGCAACAACACGTCCCCTACCTCAACACCACACCCCCTGCCTCAACACCACGCCCCCTGCCTCAACGCCACGTCCCCCTGCCTCAGCGCCACGTCCCCCTGCCTCAGCGCCACGTCCCCCTGCCTCAGCGCCACGTCCCCCTGCCTCAGCGCCACGTCCCCTGCCTCAGCGCCACGTCCCCCTGCCTCAGGCCACGTCCCCCTGCCTCAGCGCCACGTCCCCCTGCCTCAGCGCCACGTCCCCCTGCCTCAGCGCCACGTCCCCCTGCCTCAGCGCCACGTCCCCCTGCCTCAGCGCCACGTCCCCCTGCCTCAATGCATTATGTGCAATGCCACACCCCTGCCTCAACGCAGCACATGCAACACGTCCCCCTGCCTCAACGCCCCACCCTCCTGCCTCAATGCCACGTCCCCCTGCCTCAACGCCACGTCCCCCTGCCTCAACGCCACGTCCCCCTGCCTCAACGCCACGTCCCCCTGCCTCAACGCCACACCCCCTCAACGTATCACGTGCAACAACCACGCCCCCTGCCTCAACGCCCTACACCCCCCTGCCTCAACGCCCTACCCCCTGCCTCAACGCCACACCCCCTGCCTCAACGCCACACCCCCTGCCTCATCGCCACACCCCCTGTCTCAACGCATTACCTGCAATACCACACACCCTTCCCCACGCCACACCCCCTGCCTCAACGCATCACCTGCAACAACACATCCCCCTGCCTCAACGCCACACCCCCTGCCTCAACGCCACGCCCCCTGCCTCAACACCACACCCCCTGCCTCAATGCCACACCCCGTCTCAACGCATTACCTGCAACACCACACCCCCTGCCTCGACGCCACACCCAACACTACACCCCCTGCCTCAACGCCACGCCCCCTGCCTCAACGCCACGCCCCCTGCCTCAACGCCACACCCCCTGCCTCAATGCCACACCCCGTCTCAACGCATTACCTGCAACACCACACCCCCTGCCTCGACGCCACACCCAACACTACACCCCCTGCCTCAATGCCACGTCCCCCTGCCTCAACAACCCCCCTGCCTCAACACACCCCCTGCCTCAACGCCACACCCCCTCAACGTATCACGTGCAACAACACGTCCCCCTGCCTCAACGCCACACCCCTGCCTCATCGCCACACCCCCTGTCTCAACGCATTACCTGCAATACCACACACCCTTCCCCACGCACACCCCCTGCCTCAACGCATCACCTGCAACAACACGTCCCCTACCTCAACACCACACCCCCTGCCTCAACACCACGCCCCCTGCCTCAACACCACGCCCCCTGCCTCAACGCCACGTCCCCTGCCTCAACGCCACGTCCCCCTGCCTCAACGCCACGTCCCCCTGCCTCAACGCCACGTCCCCCTGCCTGAACGCCACGTCCCCCTGCCTCAGCGCCACGTCCCCTGCCTCAGCGCCACGTCCCCCTGCCTCAACGCATTATGTGCAATGCCACACCCCCTGCTCAACGCAGCACATGCAACACGTCCCCCTGCCTCAACGCCCCACCCTCCTGCCTCAATGCCACACCCTCCTGCCTCAACGCCACGTCCCCCTGCCTCAACGCCACGTCCCCCTGCCTCAACGCCACGTCCCCCTGCCTCACGCCACGTCCCCCTGCCTCAACGCCACGTCCCCCTGCCTCAACGCCACGTCCCCCTGCCTCAACGCCACGTCCCCCTGCCTCAACGCCACGTCCCCCTGCCTCAACACACCCCCTGCCTCAACGCCACACCCCCTCAACGTATCACGTGCAACAACACGTCCCCCTGCCTCAACGCCACACCCCCTGCCTCAACGCCACACCCCCTGCCTCATCGCCACACCCCATGTCTCAACGCATTACCTGCAATACCACAGACCCTTCCCCACGCCACACCCCCCTGCCTCAACGCATCACCTGCAACACCACACCCCCTGCCTCGACGCCACACCCAACACTACACCCCCTGCCTCAATGCCACGTCCCCCTGCCTCAATGCCACACCCCCTGTCTCAACGCATTACCTGAAATGCCACACCCCCTGCCTCAACGCCGCATCACCTGCAACAACACGTCCCCCTGCCTCAACGCCCCACCCTCCTGCCTCAACGCCACGTCCCCCTGCTTCAACGCCACGTCCCCCTGCTTCAACGCCACGTCCCCCTGCTTCAACGCCACGTCCCCCTGCCTCAACACTACGCCCCCTGCTTCAACGCCCCGCCCCCTGCTTCAACGCCCCGCCCCCTGCCTCAACGCCACACCCCGTCTCAACGCATTACCTGCAACACCACACCCCTGCCTCGACGCCACACCCAACACTACACCCCCCCCCCCTCAACGCCACGCCCCCTGCCTCACGCCACGCCCCCTGCCTCAACGCCACACCCCCTGCCTCAACACCACACCCCCTGCCTCAATGACACACCCCGTCTCAACGCATTACCTGCAACACCACACCCCCTGCCTCGACGCCACACCCAACACTACACCCCCCTGCCTCAATGCCACGTCCCCCTGCCTCAACACACCCCCTGCCTCAACACACCCCCTGCCTCAACGCCACACCCCCTGCCTCATCGCCACACCCCCTGTCTCAACGCATTACCTGCAATACCCACACCCTTCCCCACGCCACACCCCTGCCTCAACGCATCACCTGCAACAACACGTCCCTACCTCAACACCACACCCCCCTGCCTCAACGCCACGCCCCCTGCCTCAACGCCACGTCCCCCTGCCTCAACGCCACGTCCCCTGCCTCAACGCCACGTCCCCCTGCCTCAACGCCACGTCCCCTGCCTCAACGCCACGTCCCCCTGCCTCAACGCCACGTCCCCCTGCCTCAACGCATTATGTGCAATGCCACACCCCCTGCTCAACGCAGCACATGCCAACACGTCCCCCTGCCTCAATGCCACACTCCTGCCTCAACGCCACGTCCCCCTGCCTCAACGCCACGTCCCCCTGCCTCAACGCCAACGTCCCCCGCTGCCTCAACGCCACGTCCCCTGCCTCAAACACCCCCCTGCCTCAACGCCACACCCCTCAACGTATCACGTGCAACAACACGTCCCCCTGCCTCAACGCCACACCCCCTGCCTCAACGCCACACCCCCTGCCTCATCGCCACACCCCCATGTCTCAACGCATTACCTGCAATACCACAGACCCTTCCCCACGCCACACCCCCCTGCCTCAACGCATCACCTGCAACACCACACCCCCTGCCTCGACGCCACACCCACACTACACCCCCCTGCCTCAATGCCACGTCCCCCTGCCTCAATGCCACACCCCCTGTCTCAATGCATTACCTGAAATGCCACACCCCCTGCCTCAACGCCGCATCACCTGCAACAACACGTCCCCCTGCCTCAACGCCCCACCCTCCTGCCTCAACGCCACGTCCCCCTGCTTCAACGCCACGTCCCCCTGCTTCAACGCCACGTCCCCCTGCTTCAACGCCACGTCCCCCTGCTTCAACGCCACGTCCCCCTGCCTCAACACTACGCCCCTGCTTCAACGCCCCGCCCCCTGCTTCAACGCCCCCGCCCCCTGCCTCAACGCCACACCCCGGTCTCAACGCATTACCTGCAACGCCACACCCCCTGCCTCAACGCCACACCCCCTCCCTCAATGCATCACCTGCAACGCCACGTCCCCCTGCCTCAACGCATTACCTGCAAAGCCACACACCCGTCTCAACGCCACACCCCCTGCATCACCTGCAACGCCACGTCCCCCTGCCTCAACGCCACGTCCCCCTGCCTCAACGTCACGTCCCCCTGCCTCAACGTCACGTCCCCCTGCCTCAACGTCACGTCCCCCTGCCTCAACGTCACGTCCCCCTGCCTCAACGTCACGTCCCCCTGCCTCAACGTCACGTCCCCCTGCCTCAACGTCACGTCCCCCTGCCTCAACGCATAACCTGCAACGCCACACCCCCCTGCCTCAACACAATACCTGCAAAGCCACACACCCCTGCCTCAACACCACACCCCCTGCCTGAACGCATCACCTTCGACGCCATGCCCCCCTACCTCAATGCATTACCTGCAACACCACACCCCCCTGCCTCAACGCATCACCTGCAACGCCACCAGACGTCCATCAGAGATTAACCCCTTAGCATGTGTGAATACAGTATCGTGTGTAGATCAAATGCCAGCATTAATATCACCCAGAGGGGGGACACCCCCAGCATTAATATCACCCAGAGGGGGGACACCCCCAGCATTAACATCACCCAGAGGGAGGACACCCCCAGCATTAACATCACCCAGAGGGAGGACACCCCCAGCATTAACATCACCCAGAGGGAGGACACCCCCAGCATTAACATCACCCAGAGGGAGGACACCCCCAGCATTAACATCACCCAGAGGGAGGACACCCCCAGCATTAACATCACCCAGAGGGAGGACACCCCCAGCATTAATATCACCCAGAGGGAGGACACCCCCAGCATTAATATCACCCAGAGGGAGGACACCCCCAGCATTAATATCACCCAGAGGGGGGAACCCCCCATTAATATCACCCAGGGGAGGACACCCCCAGCATTAATATCACCCAGAGGGAGGACACCCCCAGCATTAATATCACCCAGAGGGAGGACACCCCCAGCATTAATATCACCCAGAGGGAGGACACCCCCAGCATTAATATCACCCAGAGGGGGGACACTGTGTGTTTATGTTGCTTTTGGACACATTTCTGTAATATCAGCTTTCTGTGACGTTTGGGGTATTTTGCTGGTTTTGTAGATGTTTTTTCCCGGTATTGAGGTTCGGGTCATTAAGTGAAGCGGTTTTTTTCTCCGTTCGTTTGTATTTTTGTTTCGGTAAATGATGAGTAATCACCGTTTCTTAGTTTAGTCTTTTTCCTCAAGGTGGCGCTCAGCGAGGGGGGGGGGGGGGGTGTATAAGTGATATATACATCACAGAGCATTGCGATGCAGGGTATTAATCAGTAGGTATGCGCGGCGCCCTCCGCTGGCTTGAGATGTCATTGCACAGTTTGCCAGACCTTTTTCTGTGTCTTTGGGATGAGATTCCTCATGGACCTCCTGCAATTGATCCTCAGAAGTCAAGTGTCTTCTTCTCTGGGATAACGTGCCGTAGCATCTGCTGTGATGCCGGGAGGGGGGGGGGGATCCAGGCGTTACTTAACGGGGTGAGTGTAGCAGGGTGCACTCTGTCAGCTGGCAGCAGCTCTGCCCGGGGGGGGCTTCAGGCAACTCATTCATGGTCCAGCCAGTGGTTAGAGATGTTAGTGAGGGGAGGAGGCCCCGGGCCGTCCAGCTGATGTGCACTGCTGATCCCACTATGCTCAGCCAGCCGAATCATACGAAGCGACACGAGCCACAGCAAAGAATCAGAAAATGCTGTCTGCAGGCCGAGACTCGTTATATTCAGCCCGAGCCACGACATGCAGCCGAACCCGACCTGTGACCCCGTGCCACTGCTTTCCCGACCTGTGACCCCGTCCCGCTGCTTTCCCGACCTGTGACCCCGTCCCGCTTCTTTCCCGACCTGTGACCCATCCCGCTTCTTTCCCGACCTGTGACCCCGTCACGCTGTTTTCCCGTCCTGTGACCCCGTGCCGCTGCTTTCCTGTCCTGTGACCCCGTGCCGCTGCTTTCCCGTCCTGTGACCCCGTGCCGCTGCTTTCCTGACCTGTGACCCCTGTCCCGCTGCTTTCCCGACCTGTGACCCCCGTCCCGCTGCTTTCCCGACCTGTGACCCCCGTCCCGCTGCTTTCCCGACCTGTGACCCCCGTCCCGCTGCTTTCCCGACCTGTGACCCCCGTCCCGCTGCTTTCCCGACCTGTGACCCCCGTGCGCTGCTTTGCCGACCTGTGACCCCGTGCCGCTGCTTTGCCGACCTGTGACCCCGTGCCGCTGCTTTTGGACCTGTGACCCCCGTGCCGCTGCTTTGCCGACCTGTGACCCCCGTGCCGCTGCTTTGCCGACCTGTGACCCCCGTGCCGCTGCTTTGCCGACCTGTGACCCCCGTGCCGCTGCTTTGCCGACCTGTGACCCCCGTGCCGCTGCTTTGCCGACCTGTGACCCCCGTGCCGCTGCTTTCCCGACCTGTGACCCCCGTCCCGCTGCTGTGCCGACCTGTGACCCCCGTCCCGCTGCTTTGCCAATTCTACAGCAGATAACTCGTGCTGTTTTGAGGGTCCGGCTGGATTTTGGGGACGAGTCGGTCTTATTCTTGGTGATGCGCAGCTCCGGGCGTGTGTGAGAAATAATAAATATAAAGGGAGTTAATATCCATTTGTTTTGTGGCGTAAAGCGCTTCGTCCCCCGGGGAGACGCGCGGAAAGCGGCAGGGATTGCATATAATGTGTTATTTATGAGCACGGTGTATAAATCCTAAACACGCGGCGCTCTGAGCCGCCCCAAAATCAGCACAAACACACACTTTAATATATACATTGGATAGTAAAAGTCTACCCCCCCCCCTCTGTTTAAAATGTCCGGTTTCTGTGATTTATTCGTCGCATTAAAAGGGGAAAAAGTTCTGAAATTATTTATCTTTGTCTAATTTTTTTTTAAGTCAATGAAAGACACCCTGAAATCTTTTATATAAAGGATAATAATCTGGGGGTATAAGTGCCCCCCCTCTTATAACTGGGTGTGTAGCTGTGTATAAGTGCCCCCCTCTTATAACTGGGTGTGTAGCTGTGTATACGTGCCCCCCTCTTATATCTGGGGGTGTAGCTATGTATAAGTGCCCCCCTCTTATATCTGGGGGTGTAGCTGTGTATACGTGCCCCCCTCTTATATCTGGGGGTGTAGCTGTGTATAAGTGCCCCCCTCTTATAACTGGGGGTGTAGCTGTGTATAAGTGCCCCCCTCTTATAACTGGGGTGTAGCTGTGTATAAGTGCCCCCCTCTTATATCTGGGGGTGTAGCTGTGTATAAGTGCCCCCCTCTTATACTGGGGGTGTAGCTGTGTATAAGTGCCCCCCTCTTATAACTGGGGGTGTAGCTGTGTATACGTGCCCCCCTCTTATATCTGGGGGTGTAGCTATGTATAAGTGCCCCCCTCTTATATCTGGGTGTGTAGCTGTGTATAAGTGCCCCCCTCTTATATCTGGGGGTGTAGCTGTGTATACGTGCCCCCCCTCTTATATCTGGGGGTGTAGCTGTGTATACGTGCCACCCTCTTATATCTGGGGGTGTACCTGTATATACCTGCCCCCCCTCTTATATCTGGGGGTGTAGCTGTGTATACGTCCCCCTCTTATATCTGGGGGTGTAGCTGTGTATACCTGCCCCCCCTCTTATATCTGGGGGTGTAGCTGTGTATACCTGCCCCCCCTCTTATATCTGGGGGTGTAGCTGTGTATACCTGCCCCCCTCTTATATCTGGGTGTGTAGCTGTGTATACGTGCCCCCCTCTTATATCTGGGGGTGTAGCGGTGTATATGTGCCCCCCTCTTATATCTGGGGGTGTAGCTGTGTATAAGTGCCCCCCTCTTATAACTGGGTGTGTAGCGGTGTATACCTGCCCCCTCTTATAACTGGGGTGTTGCGGTGTATAAGTGCCCCCCTCTTATATCTGGGGTGTAGCGGTGTATAGTGCCCCCCTCTTATATCTGGGGTGTAGCGGTGTATACGTGCCCCCCTCTTATATCTGGGGGTGTAGCGGTGTGTTACGTGCCCCCCTCTTATATCTGGGGTGTAGCTGTGTTGTATAAGTGCCCCCCTCTTATATCTGGGGGTGTAGCTGTGTATACGTGCCCCCCTCTTATATCTGGGGGTGTAGCTGTGTGACATTGTAAATCGTGTTAATAGGGGTCCGTCACTCTCTGCATCGTTTAAAGAGCCTCTGATTAACCCAGATAAAGCTCCGCTCTTGTATTGGGTCGGGGGGGGAGGTTCGCCAGTTGCCGCACGCTGTTGCACTTCACTCCCATTTTTCGCCCCAGTCAATATACCTCATGGCTGAGCTGTTGCTGAATCGCAGCCGCCCCAGAGGCACTAAATGCTGGTTTATGACACTCCTGGTCATGAGGAGGACCTGCACACAGGACAGAGCATCGTGGACCCGGGTCACTTGGTGGGTTTATCCGGGGACCTGCCCGCCCTGTCACAGGAGAAGGAGACAAAGTGGCCGGGATTTGGAGGTTTAGCTGCTTTGTCATTGTGTGACAGGGATCCCGGCCCCTGACAAGAGCAATGCCTGTCACCCCCTGCCTTTATCCTGGGTGACCGCGCCCCAGTCACCTCTAGGGACGGTCCATTATCTGGTGGGGGTGGGGGGTTATGAAACCCTGTGATTGACTGAACATTAAAGAGAACCCACGTTCCTCATAATCTGATCCCAAACCGTTCCTGCCTGCTTTTATTACCTGTGTTTATGTGTCCGAGTCCATTAAGCACGATGAGACCGATAACTGCCGTCTGTCATAACCCGTATAACATTACAGCCGCGCAAACGAGCGGCGGACACGGTGATTTGACTTCATCGCACGCGGGAGATCATCGGCCTCTCGTGTTTTATTTTGCAGAGCGGTGGAATTAATCGGTGAGATAAACAGGTTGGCCTCTAAACGGGCCCTGATGCTTTGCTAGAGGCTCGGTAATGGGGCGGCTCCGCGCCAGCCGCCATGAGGTTTATTTAAGTGGTCACGGCGCCAGGACACTGTCCCTCCTTCTCCACACCCCCTCCCCCAAAAAACACAACAAAAAAGCCGAGGTCTTTCCTCTGCCGTGACCCCTGCGCTCTGTGTTTGGGGCCACCCTGGTCCAAAAACTACGCCAGAGCTTGTCATTCAACCCACAACATGCGATGCTTCTCCACCATCGCCCTTCTTTACTTATGATAAAGTTCCGAAATGTAAACACAGAGTGTGTGTCTGTGTGTCTGTGTGTCTGTGTGTCTGTGTGTCTGTGTGTCTGTGTGTGTCTGTCTGTCTGTGTCTGTCTGTCTGTGTCTGTCTGTCTGTGTCTGTCTGTCTGTGTCTGTCTGTCTGTGTGTCTGTCTGTGTGTCTGTGTGTCTGTCTGTCTGTCTGTCTGTCTGTCTGTGTGTCTGTCTGTGTTCTGTCTGTGTGTCTGTGTCTGTCGTGTGTGTCTGTCTGTGTGTCTGTCTGTGTGCTGTCTGTGTGTGTGTGTCTGTCTGTGTGTGTGTGTCTGTCTGTTGTGTGTCTGTCTGTGTGTGTGTGTCTGTGTGTGTCTGTGTGTCTGTCTTGTCTGTCTGTGTGTCTGTCTGTGTGTCTGTCTGTGTGTCTGTCTGTGTGTCTGTCTGTGTGTCTGTCTGTGTGTCTGTCTGTGTGTGTCTGTCTGTGTCTGTCTGTGTGTGTCTGTCTGTGTGTCTGTGTCTGTCTGTCTGTATGTGTGTGTGTCTGTCTGTCTGTGTGTGTGTCTGTCTGTGT
Source organism: Leptobrachium leishanense (assembly GCA_009667805.1). Taxonomy (NCBI): domain Eukaryota; kingdom Metazoa; phylum Chordata; class Amphibia; order Anura; family Megophryidae; genus Leptobrachium; species Leptobrachium leishanense. The sequence continues at coordinate 387,142,227 of CM019066.1, read as the reverse complement.
CTGTGTGTGTCTGTCTGTGTGTGTCTGTCTGTGTCTGTGTGTGTGTGTGTCTGTCTGTGTGTGTCTGTCTGTGTCTGTGTGTGTCTGTCTGTGTGTCTGTGTGTCTGTCTGTGTGTCTGTGTGTCTGTCTGTCTGTCTGTCTGTCTGTCTGTGTGTCTGTCTGTGTGTCTGTCTGTGTGTCTGTGTCTGTCTGTGTGTGTCTGTCTGTGTGTCTGTCTGTGTGTCTGTCTGTGTGTGTGTGTCTGTCTGTGTGTGTGTGTCTGTCTGTGTGTGTGTGTCTGTCTGTGTGTGTGTGTCTGTGTGTGTCTGTGTGTCTGTCTGTGTCTGTCTGTGTGTCTGTCTGTGTGTCTGTCTGTGTGTCTGTCTGTGTGTGTCTGTCTGTGTGTCTGTCTGTGTGTGCTGTCTGTGTGTGTCTGTCTGTGTCTGTCTGTGTGTGTCTGTCTGTGTGTCTGTGTCTGTCTGTATGTGTGTGTGTGTGTCTGTCTGGTGTGTGGTGTGTCTGTCTGGTGTGTCTGTCTTGTCTGTGTTGTGTGTGTCTGTCTGTGTGTGTCTGTCTGTGTCTGTGTGTGTGTCTGTCTGTGTGTCTGGTGTCTGTCGTGTGTCTGGTGTCTGTGTGTCTGTCTGTGTGTCTGTGTGTGTCTGTCTGTGTGTGTGTCTGTCTGTGTGTGTGTGTGTGTGTGTGTCTGTCTGTGTGTGTCTTTTTGAGAAAGTATGTTACCAGGAAGGATACATTGAGATTTCTCTGGTTTTCAGTACGTCCTGGGTGGCGAGTCTGTACCGTTACGTGTCTCACCCAAGGACACTTACTGGAGAGGTGCTCTGGCCGGGATCGAACCTGTGTCTCCATGGTTATAGAGCAGTGATGTTACCTCTACTCCACCCAGACGGTGGTTAAACCTTGATAAAGACTCCCTCGGACTCGCAGCATTGCCGGGGCCATTTGGACAATCGCTTAGAAACGTTGGACAATAGCCGCAGGTTACACTTTTGTTCTCAAGAATAACCGTGGTAACATTGTTTGCGGATATTTGCAACAGTGCTTCCCAGTCCTGGTCCTCAGGTCCCCCTGCCAGGCCAGGTTTGCAGGATAGGTTTGCACATCACAGGTGATATGATTTGTCGCTCAGTGATTGCCGGATTCAGTCTGTATTTCCCCAACAGAATCCTTAAAACCTGTCCTGTTAGAGGGACCTGAGGACCAGGCGCGGAAACCACTTGTCTGCAGCAAGTTCACCTGACAGTGTTACATTTTACATCTCTGTAAAGCCAAAGTTTACCGTCAGTACAACAACAGTCACTGTTACAGTTTGCGCCGCCGTGCGCATCGGTGCTGTGTGAATTGCGGAATTATCCAATTAAAATCCAGCATTGTGAATATCTATGCTTCTTCATGTGTCTGCTCCCTGCTTCCTTTACTCTGCCCTCAAAGGGTTAACCCCTCCAGATGCTGTAATCCCGGGGATTAATTAGTATTTATGCCCTGCTGCTGTTAACTCTTCCCGGCCCGCTGTAAGCGCTGGCTGTCCCCGCTCGCCTGATCACAATCCATTAAATAAGAAATGAGACGGGCCGGCTGCCGCGCTCCTCCTGGAAAGTGATTGATTGCTCTCGCTGCCTGTGTTTGGCTCTGGGGGATATTGTATATTTAATTTTACTTTGTTTTTTTTTGTTGCTTTCTTGTTTATGACACACACTCACTGTTTGACTTCATTAATCCGCCCTCTGGTTTTGTGGGAAAAGTGCAGCAAATCATTAGCTTTGTGCACAATCTCTCAGCTGTGTTTAAAGCCTCTCGAAGCCATAACAACGACTTTCGGATCAGTGGCATTCAGATGATGCGTTACCGGGGCTTTCTTTCACAATAATAATAGCATCCACTGTATAGATTGGGGGGACTAGCAAAACATTCTCACAGCAAGAGACAGTAACCACCAGATACATGTCTCCGGGTCCTCTGCTGCTCCCTCTGGCCCTCACACACTACATCCTGGAGAAGTGACTGACCATTGGGCAAGCCAGACATGTATCCATTGAGCTACGATAGCCATGGGTTGTGGATCACCTTGGGAAACCAAAAGATCTCCCTGCTGGTCCTTATGAAGCTTTAATCTAAATATCCTGGGTAATGACTCCACATATAGAGAGAGCCTAGATAAAATATCCAGGAGAGTGAGCCTAGATAAAATATCCAGGAGAGTGAGCCTAGATAAAATATCCAGGAGAGTGAGCCTCGATAATATATCCAGGAGAGTGAGCCTAGATAATATATCCAGGAGAGCGAGCCTAGATAAAATATCCAGGAGAGCGAGCCTAGATAATATATCCAGGAGAGTGAGCCTAGATAAAATATCCAGGAGAGCGAGCCTAGATAATATATCCAGGAGAGCGAGCCTAGATAATATATCCAGGAGAGTGAGCCTAGATAAAATATCCAGGAGAGCGAGCCTAGATAAAATATCCAGGAGAGCGAGCCTAGATAATATATCCAGGAGAGCGAGCCTAGATAAAATATCCAGGAGAGTGAGCCTAGATAAAATATCCAGGAGAGTGAGCCTCGATAATATATCCAGGAGAGTGAGCCTCGATAATATATCCAGGAGAGTGAGCCTAGATAATATATCCAGGAGAGTGAGCCTAGATAAAATATCCAGGAGAGTGAGCCTAGATAAAATATCCAGGAGAGTGAGCCTAGATAAAATATCCAGGAGAGCGAGCCTAGATAAAATATCCAGGAGAGCGAGCCTAGATAAAATATCCAGGAGAGTGAGCCTAGATAAAATATCCAGGAGAGTGAGCCTAGATAAAATATCCAGGAGAGTGAGCCTCGATAATATATCCAGGAGAGCGAGCCTAGATAAAATATCCAGGAGAGCGAGCCTAGATAAAATATCCAGGAGAGCGAGCCTAGATAAAATATCCAGGAGAGCGAGCCTAGATAAAATATCCAGGAGAGCGAGCCTAGATAAAATATCCAGGAGAGCGAGCCTAGATAAAATATCCAGGAGAGCGAGCCTAGATAAAATATCCAGGAGAGCGAGCCTAGATAAAATATCCAGGAGAGCGAGCCTAGATAAAATATCCAGGAGAGCGAGCCTAGATAAAATATCCAGGAGAGCGAGCCTAGATAATATATCCAGGAGAGTGAGCCTAGATAAAATATCCAGGAGAGCGAGCCTAGATAATATATCCAGGAGAGCGAGCCTAGATAATATATCCAGGAGAGTGAGCCTAGATAATATATCCAGGAGAGTGAGCCTAGATAATATATCCAGGAGAGCGAGCCTAGATAAAATATCCAGGAGAGTGAGCCTAGATAATATATCCAGGAGAGCGAGCCTAGATAATATATCCAGGAGAGCGAGCCTAGATAAAATATCCAGGAGAGCGAGCCTAGATAAAATATCCAGGAGAGTGAGCCTAGATAAAATATCCAGGAGAGTGAGCCTAGATAATATATCCCGGAGAGTGAGCCTAGATAATATATCCCGGAGAGCGAGCCTAGATAATATATCCCGGAGAGCGAGCCTAGATAATATATCCCGGAGAGCGAGCCTAGATAATATATCCCGGAGAGTGAGCCTAGATAATATATCCAGGACATTGCGCCTGTATATCGAGTGGAAGTTAGCCTGTATATTGAGGGGGAGTGAGCTTCTATATGTTGCATTTGTTACACAGAGTGCCACATATATCGAGGGGGAGTGAGCCTGTATATCGAGGGGCAGTTAGCCTGTATATCGAGGGGGAGTGAGTCTGTATATTGAGGGGGGGAGTGAGTCTGTATATTGAGGGGGGGAGTGAGTCTGTATATTGAGGGGGGGAGTGAGTCTGTATATTGAGGGGGGAGTGAGCCTGCATATTGAAGGGGGGAGTGAGCCTGTATATTGAAGGGGGGAGTGAGCCTGTATATTGAAGGGGGGAGTGAGCCTGTATATTGAGGGTGGGAGTGAGCCTGTATATTGAGGGGATGTTAGCCTGTATATTGCGGGGACGTTAGCCTTTATATTGAGGGGAAGTTAGCCTGTTTATTGAGGGGGAGTGAGCCTGTATATTGAGGGGGAGTGAGCCTGTATATTGAGGGTGTGAGTGAGCCTGTATATTGAGGGTGTGAGTGAGCCTGTATATTGAGGGTGTGAGTGAGCCTGTATATTGAGGTGGAGTGAGCCTGTATATTGAGGGTGTGAGTGAGCCTGTATATTGAGGGGAGTCAGCCAATGTATACAGGTTAGTAATCTATACATGCAGTGCATTACCTATATGTATCTAGGTCAGGGAGACAACATACACAAAGGGAATGAGAGAACGTATTGGGGCAATGAGCTTACATTTTGAGGCATGAAAGCCTACAATTCTTGTGGTCTGTGTCACTGTAACCACAGACCTGAGCCTATACATCCACAGTTGATGAATTCGCTCCTAGCCTGGAGCAAGTAACTCTGTCGTTGCTACAAATCCTATAGGTCCAGTTCTGCTATCTGGGTTTGTGATGTTCCGCAGCAGCCTCCTTGGCTGTGAATCTTGGGTTAAAAGTGCAGCCGTCTCTCTAGTGACCTCACGTCACAGCCCTCAGGGCCCGGAGCTGCGCCACGGCCTGAGATTTTATGGAATCGCTGATCAGATGATTAATGGATTTTTCAACTTAGAAAGTAATCATCATTACTCTCCTGCGCTCCTTGCGAGGGTCGGCCGGCGTTCATTAAAATTTATAAAGCTGCAGAAATAACAATAGAGACTTTCCGAGTAAATAAAACACAATCAGGAGGAAAAACATCATGTAAAAAATCCTCCTCTGCTGAGCCGGTGAAGAACAACAATTCTCACTTCATATGGTTTTTCTCTTCGTGATTGAGTGTTCGGGAGCTTCCATGAAGACGGCCGTGTCCTCTGTTTCCTGGAATAGTCGCCTATCTCTGTGACATCATCGAGGTCACTTGCGCCCCCGTTTAATTTCACCATGCAGACGTCCCGAGCGCTTTGTTTCCTTGCGTAGATGGGAATCTAGGTGACCGTCCGTCGCTGGAAGGACCCGGCTCTCTAGTGAGGAACATGTTAACAATACGGCAGGTATTTATATACACGAACAATGAGCCTCAGCTGTGTCGGCAGATCCGGAAACCCCAGGGAATGCTTGGAAATGTTACCTTTTTCGAGATGAAAAGGTTGCTTTCGACTCGGCAGAATGGACATTGCTTTCTCCGTAGGTTAGGAACAGCGAGCGAGATAATGCAGCAAGTCCCAGGAGCAGCCGCTGATGATACAGCCGTAAAAACGAGCAAGAATCCTGCCGCTTCAATGGCTTTTCACCACAATAGAGATGTCAGCAAGCAGAGCATCACAGCTCGTTCCAGAGGGGAGAATTCCCCCATCTTGCCTTGGACAGAATAAATCAACGACCTGTGTGACACATGGACGACATTTGTGTCATCATACAGGTGCCACATGGCAACCGTCCGCTACGTTTCTGCCAAAACCCATTTTCATCAGGTGAATTTGCTGAAATCCCACAGATCCAAGTAATTCAGGAATGATCTGAAGGAACTTTGCTCTTCATTGCGTCTTGTAATTCAAGCTTCGTTCTCCTTGTCGGCATCGATTTACTTCAACATTTGTATCTACAAATGTTACCAGAACAAATCTGCACCATGAACCCGCGTCCCCTGTCCATGACACCCCTAACGAGTCCATTTATAGGAAGCAATTAATGGAAACAAATAAATAATCGTTTACCGTCCAATGTTGACTGCTTGGACAGAGGCACAGGTCTTCATACCCTGAGCTTGGCCAAGGGGAGCCCAGTCATATATATTTTTTCATAGGTTGAAAAATAATAATTCTCACAAATCTTTTGGCCCAAAATGACTCGATCGAGGCGGCTTATCTCCTTTAGTCCAAGTGTTTTATGAGCTTTTAGTTTAAAGCCGGCAGCATCACATGGCGTTGGGTGATCTTCATTGAGTACTCTTAAGCTCAAGTGGAACTAATGTGAATGCATGATGCAATTTTCTTTCAGACTGTGAGTTGGCTGTTGACATGTAAAGATGGAGGGGACCCGTTCCTGTCCTTAAACTTTAACCCACCCATGCACCAAAAAACCCAACACATGTATCTCTTTCCACTCATCAGTGTTTGGTTCTCACATTGCAAGTTCAGATCAGAACGCGTCGCAGTCTGGTCACTTTGATATATATCGCAACCATCTCCTACATGTCATTATCATATGGTACTTTTGGGCCAATGAAGTCTGAGACTGCTCTGCTTCTTTAATGGCCACCTGCGCCTATTCTCCCATACCATGAGTGAGTGGGCGACCACAGAATTCTCTTCTAACTGCAGACTGAGCATGTGCAAAACGCCCTCAGACAGAGCAGATTTCACAAACTGTCCATAAATCCAAACCTGCTGACTTACTAGCATTGCTTCTTCTGGTCAGAGGCAAAGAAACCAACCCAACATTATTTCCCCAAAAACTTTCTTCCTAATTTTTGATTTAAGCTAAAATCCTCCATGAGAAAGAATATTATTAAAATAAACAATACCCCGAACCTTCACTTCCTACACGTTCCTCTGCAGCCGGGCTGTAATGACGGCATTCCATAAAGTGGATTAAACAAAGGATCAGAACTGAACCTCGGTCCAGCACAGGTATAGAATTTTAAAAAAAAAATGATTTGTCAGAGTCATGTGCTATTCGGTTCAGACCTATTAAGAAATGGTTCAAAATATGGGCAATCCGGATTGATCCGCATTGACGATCTGAACCGAGTCGTTTTCTAAATAAAAAAAATTTAAATCGGAGTTTTTCCTATTATAATCAGCCAGATCGGAATATAACCGGAAAAGTACAGATTTAACCGGAAAAGAAAAAAAAGGTAACCCGAGCGCTAATCATATGACACGTAAACACTGTAACCCTAGCCTAATCCTAACCCTATCCCTGACCCTAATCCTATGACACACAGAAACTGTAACCCTAGCCTAATCCTAACCCTATCCCTGACCGTAATCATATGACACACAGAAACTGTAACCGTAGCCCTGACCCTAATCATATGACACACAGCACCTGTCACCTTCACACTAGCCCTAACCCAACACTAGCCCAAACCTTAAGCTAACCCTAGCCCTGAATCAGGCCCCCCTAGCCAATTTTTAATGTGTTTATATATAAAGGTTCAAAATATTGGAAACGGACGGACATATTGGAAGCTTCTGATATTCCCAATTGGCTGAATGTGATTATTTCCGAATTCGGTGTTTTCAGATTATTTTTTTTCTATTATTACTATTATTTAATTATTAAGTGCCACCACATTCCGCAGCGCTGTACAATGTATAAAGACAAGACAATTCTGCAACGATTCTGAAACAATCTGAACGGGGCCAAATTTGTCAGCCCTGCACATGTCTACCTGAGAGATGTAGCCAGGATAGAGGGAGAGACGCAGTGGTGTATTTAGGTTTTGTGCTGCCCTAGGCCTGACTAAACTCGTGCACCCCCTAATTTAAATTTGAGGCACCCCTTCCTGTCAAGGCCACACCTCTTCCTGGTTAATCCCCACCCTTCCTCTTTAACCTCCACCTTTTCCTCTTAGAGCTCCGCCTTTTCCTCTCTTTATATTAAAAGTGGATACCAAGTGCCTACTTGTATATTTTGTATACCATTTCAAATATATCTATTGAGATAAATAAAATTATGAAATGTTTAAATTCAAGCATTTTTACAAAGAACAGCCACGCATGTTAAGTATACTGGATCACAACCGCTCTAATTGGTTGAACAATAAAATCCACAGAAACGTGCACTGCATATGAGCGTATCACAGAGCTGCACAGCAATAAAACCCACAGAAATGTGCACTGTGTATGAGCATATCACAGAACTGCACAGCAATAAAGCTCACAGTAATGTGCAGTGTGTATGAGTGTATCCCAGAGCTCCAAGGCAATAAAACTCACAGTACTATGCAGTGTGTATCAGAATCCACAGCAATAAAACTCCCAGCAATGCAATGTTTGGTGTGTGTCAGCGTATCAGAATCCACAGCAATAAAAATTCCAGCAATGCAATGTACAGTGTGTATGAGTGTATTAGAATCCACAGCAATAAAACTCCCAGTAATGCAATGTGCGGTGTGTGTCAGCGTATCAGAATCCACGGCAATAAAACTCCCAGCAATGCAATGTGTGGTATGTGTGTCAGCGTATCAGAATCCACAGCCTTAAAACTCCCAGCAATGCAATGTGCGGTGTGTATGAGTGCATCAGAATCCACTGCAATAAAACTCCCAGCAAACCGAGTGTATATGAGCACACAGCAATTATTTATTCTACATTTAACGGCCTCCGTCCGCGGTAGGGCTGTGTGCAGAGTCAGCAGGGACTGTGTACAGACTCAGCAGGAGGTCCCTCCAGGCCACGTTAGGATCGCGGCTGTGCGTGGAGCCATCTTGTCAGCAGTGGGGTGCCACTGCCAGAGTGCACCATGGCTTTGATTCCCTTCCTGGTGGGTGTTCAGTCCAGAATAGAGTGACAGTCCATGTTAACGAAAGGGTGGGCAGCTGCATGCGTGTCACGTGGTTCAGCCAGTCAGGTGGTACTGAGACTCAGTACCACCTGACTGGCCGGACCGAGTGTGACCTGCACACACGCAGCCTCACCAGGAGCCAGGCAGCTCAATGACAAATTTCTATCACTGCAGTGCTGGTTAAGGAAAGGTCCACTTTAAACAGCAGTAAGCAGACAGGGCTTCATATTCCGCTGATACCCCCCCCCCTTTACCTGCCGTTTACTGTCATCTTCTCTCTCTGGACACAAATCACATCCCCCTCCTAGAGCTGCTGCGGGGCAGGGGAGGAGCTATGGAGGGAGGAAAGGGGGATTTTTATTCTATTCGATTTTATTCCGTATGCAAACGCCATGCTCCGCTGCTCGTTGTTTGAGAACACAGCTCAAAGCTGACACACAGTGACAGTGGCACCTCCTAGTACCCCCTAATGACACCCCAATAATCACTGGTACCTGGGGCGGCCCGCCCTCCACCACTCCTCTAAGTACACCACTGCTCTGGTGATATGCTCACACACAAGTTTGGCGAACTGCCAGCAAGTACGGTGCTGTTTGAAGGCATTGCAAATCCCCATAGAGAAGCAATGGTTAATCTATTCAGAGAACACCAAACAGCAGAGAAATGTCAGTGAAACACCCTGATGTTCGGTGGTTTCAATCAGCAGGTTCAGGTATTCAGGCGAACCCCATAGGTTTCAATGTTAAAAATATTCCCGTTTTTATGCAATATCTAATAAACCATTTATTATTTTAATCTGCAGTAAAAAGTCTTGATTTTTTTTTTAGTACCATTTTTAGTAATTTTTCAGAATTTTTTTGTCAAAATCCCACCCCCTTTTTTTTAATATCGGTTCTTCTTTTTCTGTAACAGAACTTTTTATTATCAATCATAGGATCTTATATGTAAATTCCAGACATTTTCGTTCAGTAGTTCTTTTGAAAACAGCAGGCCACGGGTTTGCGGTGGCAGCATACAGCGGCCGACTCCATGCACTTTGGGGACCCTGCGGTGAATGGTGAATTCACTGCAGGGTGGGGAAATTTTATTCCCCCGAAGTGCAGGGAACTACAGAACACCAAAATGTTGGCGTCTTTTCGGTTTTCTGTGAGTAACCCAATTAGTGGTGAGGTTTTTTGTTGCCCCCTGGAAAGTGAAAGCCTAGGCGTTGCCTACCCAGGACATACTTGAAAATTAGTGACATCTCTTTTTTTTTTTTTTTAGGGGTGGGGCCCTGGCGGGGCCCTGGAGAGTGCCGCCCTAGGCCTAGGCCTTGTTGGCCTAGGCCAAAATACACCAGTGGAGAGACGCCTTTACTACCTGCTTGCCACATGTTCATCATCATCATCCTCTGGCAGGTTGAGGGGTGCCGTGTACCCAGAGTGCAGTAAAGGCAGATCTTTATCTACACGCTCATATTTATGTAAAGGATCGGTGCAGCCGGGTCTGTGTGAGAAAGCCGCTGACTGATTTTAACGTCCCGGTTCTCGGATTGCTTGTGCCGTGTTGTGATAGCGCAACATTTCTGTCCTGACACAAAAAATAATAACAGAGGAGCCGGTCTATTTCAAATGGCATTATTGTCCGAAAGCAATAAATGGCCCGCGGGACTCTGACCCGCGCGACGTGTGATGGAGTGGCAGGCTGACCAATCATTACTCCATATTGTTCCTGGCTCGACGTTTCCTTTTCTTTTACACGTTCAGAAAGGGAAACGAGGCCCGGGGTGATTCACGGTTTAGCCTATGAGTTTTGAATTGAACATCCATCTCGGCTACTAAATAATGCAGCAGCAGAACAACAAGCAGATTTTGGATTTCACATTTAAAAAGAGGAATTTTCTCTCCGCAAATGGACTTTTCCGCCCGAGGAAAAACTGATCTGAGCGCCGGAGAACTAATGTGCTGTCCACCACAATGCTGGACTCATCGGTTTCTCAAGACCGATAATTAGCCTGTAATTTGGCCTCTACAGGAGTGATTTTTAACCAGGACCTCTATTAACTAACTCTGAATTACCATCTGTAAAGACGTTCTATTAAGTCGTATTACTTTATTCAATAAACAAAACAGGAGCTTTCTAAAAGGAGGATAATAAACTGCCACCGCATAATAAATACCCACAAACTCATCAATAAACTGCCACCACCTAATAAATACCCACACACTCCTCAATAAACTGCCACCACCTAATAAATACCCACACACTCCTCAATAAACTGCCACCGCCCAATAAATACCCACAAACTGCCACCACCCAACAAATACCCACAAACTCATCAATAAACTGCCACCGCCCAATAAATACCCACAAACTCCTCAATAAGCTGCCACCACCTAATACATACCCACAAACTCCTCAATAAACTGCCACCGCCCAATAAATACCCACAAACTGCTCAATAAACTGCCACCACCTAATACATACCCACAAACTCCTCAATAAACTGCCACCGCCCAATAAATACCCACAAACTCATCAATAAACTGACACCACCTAATATATACCCACAAACTCCTCAATAAACTGCCAGCACCCAATAAATACCCACAAACTCATCAATAAACTGCCACCACCTAATAAATACCCAGCGTACTCTTCAATAAACTGCCACCACCCAATAAATGCACACAAACTCATCAATAAACTGCCACCACCCAATAAATACACACAAACTCATCAATAAACTGCCACCACCCAATAAATACCCAGTGTACTCCTCCATAAACTGCCACCACCCAATAAATACACACAAACTCATCAATAAACTGCCACCACCCAATAAATACACACACACTCATCAATAAACTGCCACCACCCAATAAATACCCAGTGTACTCCTCCATAAACTGCCACCACCCAATAAATACCCACAAACTCATCAATAAACTGCCCCACCCAATAAATACCCAGCGTACTCATCAATAAACTGCCTCCACCCAATAAATACCCAGCGTAATCAATAAATACCCACAAACTCCTCAATAAACTGCCACCGCCCAATAAATACCCACAAACTCATCATCAAACTGCCACCACCCAATAAATACCCAGCGTACTCATCAATAAACTGCCTCCACCCAATAAATACCCAGCGTAATCAATAAATACCCACAAACTCCTCAATAAACTGCCACCGCCCAATAAATACCCACAAACTCCTCAATAAACTGCCACCGCCCAATAAATACCCACAAACTCCTCAATAAACTGCCACCACCCAATAAATACCCACAAACTCATCAATAAACTGCCACCACCCAATAAATACCCAGCGTACTCATCAATAAACTGCCTCCACCCAATAAATACCCAGCGTAATCAAACTGCCACTGCCCAATTAGTACCCACAAACGCATCAATAAAGTGCCACCGCCCAATAAATACCCACAAACTCCTCAATAAACTGCCACCACCCAACAAATACCCACAAACTCATCAATAAACTGCCACCAGAAGATTTAAATGTCCTATTCGATCAATTAATTGTGCAAATTACAGGTTATTCAGAGAACTCACGATTGTTTTCAATCAGACAAAATGTCTTAAATTAACAGATAATTCATTTTTTATTTGATTTGTACACTGCCCCTGAGGAAGTCTGGTGCTTCCGGATGAAACGCGTTGGGCTTACATATCTTTTAAAGAATTTTTATTATCACAATCATTTTTTTACTTTTATACTTTGTGTGGCGGCTTCTTCTTCTGGCACAAGATTCAGATAAAACCATTATCTATGGGATACGAAGAGATCACAGATTTACACTGATTTCGAGAGGACCTCCTTCTTCCATCTTAAAGACATTTTGTCTGTTTGAAAAAAATCGTGAGTTATCTGAATAACCTATAATTTGCACAATTAATTGATCGAATAGGACATTTAAATCTTCCGTGCTATTGTCTATTACATTATTGAAGGAGAGCTTGAACCACCTCCTGGAAGATTGTCCTAATGCTCTAAAGTTAAGTATTTGTATACACCTTATTTTCTTTGTGGGTATTTATTAGGTGCTCACATATAACAAACTCCTCAATAAACTGCCACCGCCCAATAAATACCCACAAACTCATCAATAAACTGCCACCACCCAATAAATACCCAGCGTACTCTTCAATAAACTGCCACCACCCAATAAATACCCACAAACTCGTCAATAAACCGCCACCACCCAATAAATACCCACAAACTCGTCAATAATCTGCCTCCACATAATAAATACCCACAAACTCATCAATAAACTGCCACTGCCCAATAAATACCCACAAACTCATCAATAAACTGCCACCGCCCAATAAATACCCGGCATACTCCTCCATAAACTGCCACCACCCAATAAATACCCAGCGTACTCTTCAATAAACTGCCCCTCCCAATAAATACCCTCAAACTCATCAATAAACTGCCACCACCCAATAAATACCCAGCGTACTCTTCAATAACCTGCCACCACCCAATAAATACCCAGCGTACTCCTCAATAAATACCCACAAACTCCTCAATAAACTGCCACCGCCCAATAAATACCCACAAACTCATCAATAAACTGCCACCACCCAATAAATACCCAGCGTACTCATCAATAAACTGCCTCCACCAATAAATACCCAGCGTAATCAATAAACTGCCACCACCCAATAAATACCCACAAACTCATCAATAAACTGCCACCGCCCAATAAATACCCAGCGTACTCATCAATAAACTGCCCCTCCCAATAAATACCCACAAACACATCAATAAACTGCCCCACCCAATAAATACCCACAAACTCATCAATAAACTACCACCGCCCAATAAATACCCACAAACGCATCAATAAACTGCCCCACCCAATAAATACCCAGCGTAGTCAATAAACTGCCACCAGTCAATAAATATCCAAGTAATTACAGTACGGGTGCCATTCACTCAACGTCAAGTTGTACCAAATGTCAGGATTCTCCTTATTATTCCTTTCATTACGCCTTTAACCGCACAGACACACATGCAGGGTTACTCAGAAACAGCCGAACTGACCCCGAAATGGCACCAAACAGTGAGTTTCCCTGTTCAGTGGCAGTGAAATACGGTGCCTGTTCGGCGGCAGTGAAATACGATGCCTGTTTGGCGTCAGTGAAATACGGTGCCTGTTCGGCGGCAGTGAAATACGGTGTCTGTTCGGCAGCAGTGAAATATGGTGCTGTTCAGCGGCAGTGAAATACGGTACCTGTTCAGTGGCAGTGAAATACGGTGTCTGTTCTGCGGCAGTTAAATTCGGTGCTGTTCGGCGGCATTGAAATACGGTGCCTGTTCGGCGGCAGTGAAATACGGTTCTTTTTCGCTGGCAATGAAATACGGTGCGTGTTCGGCAGCAGTGAAATCCCCCATAGAGAAGCAATGGTTAATCTATTCACATTGAACAGCAGAGAAATGTCAGTGAAATGTCCTGATGTTCAGTGGTTTAATTCGGCAGGTTTATTCAGGCGAATCCCATAGGCTTCAATGTTAAAAATATTCCTCTTTTATTCAATATCTAATAAACCGTTCATTATTTTAATCTGCAGCAAAAAGTCTATTTATTGATTTTTAGGATTTTTTCTAGTAATTTTTGGGGAATTTTACGGCAAAAAATGTAAACAGATTTTTTTAAAAAGTGTTTTTTTTATCTGTAACCGCCCTTTTATTATCATTCATTGGATTTTATATGTGAGTTCCAGGCATTTTCATTCAGTAGGTTTTTTGCAAACAGCGGTAGAAATTTTTTGCAGTTTAATAATTGTTTGTTTGTTTTTTAACCCCATTTGTCGGCTTGTTGGCTTGATCCGGCAGCTGGTCGGCGCTATGTTTGGCGGATTGTCGGCTTTTTTCGTATCGATTCGGCAGTTTTGCACCGTATCGTCGGATGCATGCAATGGTTTTTCTGCGGCGTTTTGGATCGATCTGATTTTTTTGGATTGTATCGGTGGGATTTTCAGCATTTTTTTTATTTTTTAAAATATTTTATTTGGCCTTTTTTCCTGCACTTCGGGGACCCTCTGACGAACGCTGAATTCACCGCAGGGTCAAGGAATTTGATTCCCCAAAGTGCGGGGAATGAGAGAGCATGGAAATGTTGGTGACCTTTCGGTGCTCTCTGAATAACCCCTATACCCTTTTTCTGCACTCGGTGTGAACTCGACCTTTAGTGAATGGCGTTCAAGGTCAAAGGTCCTGACTGGTTCCAGCCCAATGAACATACTGGCAGAACGAGTTTACCGTCAGTAATGAGTGTAATATATAATAGATGCTGGCGTCGCTTTATATGCAGGTCGAGTCGACACGGAGATTGTGTCACTGATATCTTGTGTTGTTTTTGCCGTTTTATTCCATGTTTTTTCTCTCTTTGTTTCGTGGTAAATTACCGAGATAAACCGCAGCAGCAGAAAGAGCACGACGAATGCGGGATGTTAGAACAAAGCAGAAAACGAACGTGTTTATACACAAGTATCCTGTGTACGTTCTTATTGTTACACTTTGTATCCATGAGGCATTTTTAGGATTTTTTATTGAGGGGTAACGCTTTTTTCATACGTCTGAGGCCGGTGTCAGACGAATGCAGTGATCACGTCAGTGTCGCCGCACAGTTTAACGTCCGTCGTAGCATAGAATCATGAGCAATAGAGACTCACACACGAAGTACATGCGACCTGAACTGCACACGCACAACGCACGTGGCAAACAGACGCAAGTTAGGCAAGAACGTAAAACCGCTAGATGGACGCGCAGAGTGTGCCACATCCGCGTAGCGTTCTGTGTGAGTGATGAGATGCCAGACGCAGCGCATTTGCGATGTCCAGCACCGTGACGCACACAATGGCTTTACATATCCTTTTCAAATCTTTATCATTTTTCATATCAATTTTATTTCCCATAATTACGTCCGTCAAGAAAAACGGACCGTGTGGGGTCTGCAGTATCTTCCGTCAGTACGTCTGTCCGTTATGCACACACGCAGAGTGCGCTCTGACTGCGCTCGTCTGACTCTAGCCTGATCGTTTCCCTTCATCCGACGGGCGCTCCTGTAAATCGATTCGATGTTCTGGTGTGGTTTTTTCGGTTTCCGTGTGAAGCGAGCGGCCGGGTTATTCGACGCGTCTTTCTGGGACGGGATAATAATGATAATAATAAAGATGTCTCCTCTCGGACGCAGAGATCGATAATAAGGTGGCAGCGCAGCGCAGCGCAGCGCAGCGCTCCTACGTTTCAGCCAGCATATGTTTATTTTAATGAGCTCTGGCCGAGGTGCTGAAACCTCCCTCCCAAAAACACCACTGATAAAGCTGTATTAACCCACCGTGTGCAAGAGCTCATCAGCAGATCACATGTGCTCCCCAACGCGGCGCGCACTGCTTCCTATAAGTATGTGTTAATCTGATGGAAGTATCCGGGCGGCGTCCTCCCACGCACAATACGCTGCCGGTTACAAACACGAGCGGGAATAATATCTTTCCACTCGGCGAGACGTTTCATATCGAGGATTTCTGATTTCACAAACATATTCTGTTATTATTTGATATGTTTATGATATTGTGAAGAGACGGCACCGGAACACAGAGGCGGCACCTGAGCACACAGGCGGCATCGGAACGCACAGGCGGCACCTGAACACACAGGCGGCATCGGAACGCACAGGCGGCATCGGAACGCACAGGCGGCACGGGAACGCACAGGCGGCACGGGAACGCACAGGCAGCACCGGAACACACAGGCGGCACGGGAACGCACAGGCGGCACGGGAACACACAGGCGGCACGGGAACGCACAGGCGGCACGGGAACACAGAGGCGGCACGGGAACACAGAGGCGGCACAGGAACACAGAGGCAGCACGGGAACACAGGCGGCATGGGAACGCACAGGCGGCATGGGAACGCACAGGCAGCACGGGAACTCACAGGCGGCACGGGAACTCACAGGCGGCACGGGAACTCACAGGGGGCACGGGAACACAGAGGCGGCACGGGAACACAGAGGCGGCACGGGAACACAGAGGCGGCACGGGAACGCACAGGCGGCACGGGAACGCACAGGCGGCACGGGAACGCACAGGCGGCACGGGAACTCACAGGCGGCACGGGAACTCACAGGCGGCACGGGAACTCACAGGCGGCACGGGAACACAGAGGCGGCACGGGAACGCAGAGGCGGCACGGGAACACAGAGGCGGCACGGGAACACAGAGGCGGCACGGGAACTCGCAGGCGGCACGGGAACTCGCAGGCGGCATGGGAACGCACAGGCGGCACGGGAACGCACAGGCGGCACGGGAACACAGAGGCGGCACGGGAACGCACAGGCGGCACGGGAACGCACAGGCGGCACGGGAACACAGAGGCGGCACGGGAACGCACAGGCGGCACGGGAACCCAAAGGGCGGCACGGGAACGCACAGGTGGCACGGGAACGCACAGGCTGCACGGGAACACACAGACGGCACGGGAACACAGAGGCGGCACAGGAACACACAGGTGGCACGGGAACCCAAAGGGCGGCACGGGAACGCACAGGTGGCACGGGAACGCACAGGTGGCACGGGAACGCACAGGCAGCACGGGAACACACAGACGGCACGGGAACACAGAGGCGGCACAGGAACACACAGGTGGCACGAAACACAGAGGCGGCACGGGAACGCACAGGCGGCACGGGAACACAGGCGGCACGGGAACCCAAAGGGCGGCACGGGAACCCAAAGGGCGGCACCGGAATGCACAGGCGGCACCAGCACCGACTTTTTCCGGCGGCTGGTCTGTGTTGTGATCGACGGCTTTTTCTTGCCTGTTCGGCATGGTTTTTCTTGCGGTTCCGGCGGGTTTTCAGTGGGTGTTCAGCGGGTTTGCGGCGGGTTTTCCCTGCACTCCGGGGTCCTTTCGGGGAATGCTGAATTCACCACAGGGTCGGGGGAATTTGATTTCCCAAAGTGCAGGGAACGAGAGACCACCGAAATGTCGGTGACATTTTGGTGCTTGCTGAATAACCCCCTATGGCCTTGCTGCTACTCTCCCTGCATTTCCTTTGGGGCACCCTCTGTCTTCATGGAGCCTATAGGCGCACAAGCACGAGTATTCTGGAGTAAGACTCTATCATTCTAGCCTTGTCTGAGAGTAAAGGTTGTGAGTCTCACTGAGTGGTGGTGTGTAGGTTACATTGATGTGCCTCCCATCTACTCAAGACACGTTGGGCTCTATTACATTCTTCACGCAAAAATGCACGAAGTGTTAAACATTAACGTGCGTAAATTAACGCTGGTGTTACAATCCTCGCGCATTATTTCATCCGTCAAAAAATAACGTGCGTAAAAAAGACGTGCAAAAACGCGCGTGCATTAATGCTGCGCACAGAAATCGGTGTGTGGACTGTTTTTTCACGCGATTCAGCCAATCAGAATTAAGAACCTTAAATTGTCTCACACTAACTTTTTGCTCCTGTCAAAATCAATCTGAGTATATATGCTGCAGCAATAATAAAAACACGCACAACTTCTCCATTTTATTGTTTGGGTATGTGTAGAATGTGTAACTATACGTTGCTGTATTTATTTTTTCGTGCCGGTGGATTTCTGTTCGGCCAGGACGTTCAGATTTGCCGTTACCACCAGCTTTTAAAAGACGTTAAAATTATGCGCACAAACGCTGTGCGATACAAACTGCGTATAGATTGTAATACTATCCGCGTACCAGCGCACAAACGCATTTGCGCTCACAATGTTAAGTATAGGACGCACGCAGTACATTACGCTCGCAAAGGGTTCGCGCAGAATCACCCGCGGTAGACGTTAACGCGCATTTTTTGTGCGGACATTGTAATACGACATTCAGCGCAAAGGGTTTTGCTCCTCACGTTAATGCGTTTTTGCGCACGCCTTAACGTTTGCGCGAAGAATGTAATAGAGCACATTAACTCTCTGCACACGTTGACTCTCTACACACGTTGACTCCCTGCACACGTTAACTCTCGGCACACGTTGACTCCCTGCACACGTTGACTCTTGCACACGTTGACTCTTGCACACGTTGACTCTCCGCACTCGTTGACTCTCCGCACTCGTTGACTCTCTGCACACGTTGACTCCCTGCACACGTTAACTCTCGGCACACGTTGACTCCCTGGACACGTTAACTCTCGGCACACGTTGACTCCCTGCACACGTTGACTCTTGCACACGTTGACTATCCGCACTCGTTGACTCTCCGCACTCGTTGACTCTCCGCACTCGTTGACTCTTTCTCACGTTGACTCTCTGCACACATTAACTCTCGACACACGTTGACTCCCTGCACACGTTGACTCTACGCGCTCGCTGACTCTCGGCACTCGTTGACTCCTCGGCATACGCTAACTCTCGGCATACGTTGACTCTCGGCACACGTTGACTCTCGGCACACGTTAACTCTCGGTACACGTTGACTCTCGGCACACGTTGACTCTCGGCACACGTTAACTCTCGGTACACGTTGACTCTCGGCACATGTATTGATGCTTTGACCAGAATTTGTACGTTGGGAATTTACTGACATGTGGCTTCTATGTCTCAGGTTCCCTGAACGTGTTCGTCCGTGTGCGGAAATTTGGAATCTCGGAGACCAAGGTGTGGTCACTCAGCGGCAATCAAGGAAATAAATGGCAGCGTACAAATGTCACCATCGAACCCCTGGGACCTTTCCAGGTGAGCAGCCTTTGCGATATTCAACCAACCTGTGCCTGTATGTAGTGTTTCACTGCACACTAACCTCTGAAGGTCATGTAGGAAAAATGTGACGGAGATACAGCTCTACGTTCAATTCCACGTTCACTGAGCAAAAAACAAGTTATGAGAACTCGAACACAGACGATGCCCTGTCCTCCCTCTCCATCCTGTCCCGCCTATCCATCCTGTCCCGCCTATCCATCCTGTCCCGCCTATCCATCCTGTCCTCCCTATCCATCCTGTCCTCCCTATCCATCCTGTCCTCCCTATCCATCCTGTCCTCCCTCTCCATCCTGTCCTCCCTATCCATCCTGTCCTCCCTGTCCTCCCTATCCATCCTGTCTTCCCTATCCATCCTGTCCTCCCTATCCATCCTGTCCCACCTATCCATCCTGTCCTCCCTATCCATCCTGTCCTCCCTATCCATCCTGTCCTCCCTATCCATCCTGTCCTCCCTGTCCTCCCTATCCATCCTGTCCCGCCTATCCATCCTGTCCCGCCTATCCATCCTGTCCCGCCTATCCATCCTGTCCTCCCTATCCATCCTGTCCTCCCTATCCATCCTGTCCTCCCTATCCATCCTGTCCCGCCTATCCATCCTGTCCCGCCTATCCATCCTGTCCCGCCTATCCATCCTGTCCTCCCTATCCATCCTGTCCCGTCTATCCATCCTGTCCCGTCTATCCATCCTGTCCCACCTATCCATCCTGTCCTCCCTATCCATCCTGTCCCGCCTATCCATCCTGTTCCGCCTATCCATCCTGTCCTCCCTATCCATCCTGTCCTCCCTATCCATCCTGTCCCCCCTATCCATCCTGTCCTCCCTATCCATCCTGTCCCGTCTATCCATCCTGTCCCGTCTATCCATCCTGTCCCACCTATCCATCCTGTCCCGCCTATCCATCCTGTCCTCCCTATCCATCCTGTCCCGTCTATCCATCCTGTCCCGTCTATCCATCCTGTCCCACCTATCCATCCTGTCCTCCCTATCCATCCTGTCCCGCCTATCCATCCTGTTCCGCCTATCCATCCTGTCCTCCCTATCCATCCTGTCCTCCCTATCCATCCTGTCCCGCCTATCCATCCTGTCCTCCCTATCCATCCTGTCCTCCCTATCCATCCTGTCCTCCCTATCCATCCTGTCCCGCCTATCCATCCTGTCCTCCCTATCCATCCTGTCCCGCCTATCCATCCTGTCCCGCCTATCCATCCTGTCCTCCCTATCCATCCTGTCCTCCCTATCCATCCTGTCCTCCCTATCCATCCTGTCCTCCCTATCCATCCTGTCCTCCCTATCCATCCTGTCCTCCCTGTCCTCCCTATCCATCCTGTCCTCCCTATCCATCCTGTCCTCCCTCTCCATCCTGTCCCGCCTATCCATCCTGTCCCGCCTATCCATCCTGTCCCGCCTATCCATCCTGTCCTCCCTATCCATCCTGTCCTCCCTATCCATCCTGTCCTCCCTCTCCATCCTGTCCTCCCTATCCATCCTGTCCTCCCTGTCCTCCCTCTCCATCCTGTCTTCCCTATCCATCCTGTCCTCCCTATCCATCCTGTCCCACCTATCCATCCTGTCCTCCCTATCCATCCTGTCCTCCCTATCCATCCTGTCCTCCCTATCCATCCTGTCCCGCCTATCCATCCTGTCCCGCCTATCCATCCTGTCCCGCCTATCCATCCTGTCCCGCCTATCCATCCTGTCCTCCCTATCCATCCTGTCCTCCCTATCCATCCTGTCCTCCCTATCCATCCTGTCCCGCCTATCCATCCTGTCCCGCCTATCCATCCTGTCCCGCCTATCCATCCTGTCCTCCCTATCCATCCTGTCCCGTCTATCCATCCTGTCCCGTCTATCCATCCTGTCCCGCCTATCCATCCTGTCCTCCCTATCCATCCTGTCCCGCCTATCCATCCTGTTCCGCCTATCCATCCTGTCCTCCCTATCCATCCTGTCCTCCCTATCCATCCTGTCCTCCCTATCC
Organism: Leptobrachium leishanense; assembly: GCA_009667805.1. Lineage (NCBI taxonomy): Eukaryota > Metazoa > Chordata > Amphibia > Anura > Megophryidae > Leptobrachium > Leptobrachium leishanense. The sequence goes on along the minus strand of CM019066.1, from coordinate 387,120,977 downwards.
ATCCTGTCCCGCCTATCCATCCTGTCCTCCCTATCCATCCTGTCCTCCCTATCCATCCTGTCCTCCCTATCCATCCTGTCCCGCCTATCCATCCTGTCCTCCCTATCCATCCTGTCCCGCCTATCCATCCTGTCCCGCCTATCCATCCTGTCCTCCCTATCCATCCTGTCCTCCCTATCCATCCTGTCCTCCCTATCCATCCTGTCCTCCCTATCCATCCTGTCCCGCCTATCCATCCTGTCCTCCCTATCCATCCTGTCCCGCCTATCCATCCTGTCCTCCCTATCCATCCTGTCCTCCCTCTCCATCCTGTCCTCCCTATCCATCCTGTCCTCCCTATCCATCCTGTCCTCCCTATCCATCCTGTCCTCCCTATCCATCCTGTCCCACCTATCCATCCTGTTCTTCCTATTTATTCTGTCTTTTCTTTCTTGTCCTTCCTGTCCATCCTGTCCTTCAGAGAGTCTCTGTTTTGGTCTTGTAATAAGGTTTTAGCTGGTTTGTACGTTTTACAGAGGAAAATCGATCACATGCAAAACAGTTGCTTCCACCCAAAAGGAGGCCAGACCTGGAATAACAAGAAAGCTGCACCTGAGTCACAGCAAACCCCGACCAAGGTTTTGACCAACTTAGCCGTGTCTGGGAGCTGTCGCTGATACATTTCAAGGCACATTGAGTAAGGGGTCCACAACTGCTTTACCCTATAGAAATGTCATGAAAACTCTTAATGAGAACACGGGGATCACACAACCGGGAATTTAAAGGGACGCTCTGTTCATTCTGACCACTTTAGGGCAATATTACAAAGTTGGTGCTAATTTAACCAGAGCTGTTGTAAACGTAACACCTCCATAGGCTATAATGGCTCTGGGAAGTTTACACCAGCTCTGGTTAAATTAGCACCAGCTATATAATATGGCCCTTAGTGCTTTAAGGTGGTCAGGCTGTGTAGTGTTCGCCTCCTATCCCTGTAGTACTGATTGAGTGAAAATGTTGGATGAAGTGGAGGTTCCCCCTCCCATCCAGTGTCACCAGCAGCCAGGATTTTTTAATTTCCCGGCTGCCGGTCACTAGTGATGTAACACTGTGCGGCCGACATCCCCCGGTGAGACCATTCGCTGTAGCGAGCGTTCCCAGAGAGGCAGTGATGGATCAGATCTGTGCAGGCGCGGGCAGCTCCGACCCATCGCTCTGCGCAGGCACTACGGAACTTGGGTACGTAAAGTGTGTAAGTCCCGTAGCTCTGCGCAATTTGCGGCTCCTGCACTACACAAGTTGCGCAGAAAAATTTCAGGGACGTCCGGGTTCAGGAATCCCTGAGCCGATGAGAAGCTTCACTCGGAGATCTGACCACGTTGTGTGTTACCGTCCTGCCACGTTTTCCGCACAGTATAATGCGCAGAGCGCCGCGTTCATTGTGGATAAAAAGTATCAGCTAAACACACATAAATATAACATATGGGTGTACTTAGCGTTATTGCCGCCACTCGTAAAAAGCCTCTATAACTGTCTGCTATTCACACGACGGCTTTTACACAATTCATCTCCAAAGACACCGCGTTTTAAATATTCACACAGTAAAACCGCGGCGCGAGGAAATAGAGGAATATTTAATGAGGAATCAATCCCACATGGTTTATCGCATCGTTCATGGAGAGCGTTCTCTCTCATGCCCTGAGCCACAAATACGAGGGGGGGGGGGCGCCATAATACCGGAGTTTAGGTATCGCTGTACATCACCGCACCGCAGCTTTCTATCCACTCAGACACACAGCCCATCGCTGCATCAATTTCTCCCAGCTGGGGAAACGTGTGATTACTGCAGTGTATAGAGACTGCGCGCGCAGTGCGGGGTCATTAAAATCTTAATACAACTGTTAAAACGTTATTTTACTGTGGATAAAACATACAGATTAATCTTTCAGGCATCATATCACAGAGCTGCACAGCAATAAAACTCACAGTAATGTGCGGTGTGTATGAGTGTATCACAGAGCTGCACAGCAATAAAACTCACAGTAATGTGCCCTGTGTATGAGTGTATCACAGAGCTCCACAGCAATAAAACTCACAGTAATGTACGGTGTGTATGAGCGTATCAAAAATCCACAGCAATAAAACTCACATTAATGTGCGGTGTGTATGAGCGTATCAAAAATCCACAGCAATAAAACTCACAGTAATGTGCAATGTCTATGAGCGTATCACAGAGCTCCACAGCAATAAAACTCACAGTAATGTGCAATGTCTATGAGCGTATCACAGAGCTCCACAGCAATAAAACTCACAGTAATGTACGGTGTGTATGAGCGTATCAAAAATCCACAGCAATAAAACTCACATTAATGTGCGGTGTGTATGAGCGTATCAAAAATCCACAGCAATAAAACTCACAGTAATGTGCAATGTCTATGAGCGTATCACAGAGCTCCACAGCAATAAAACTCACAGTAATATGCAGTGTGTATGTGCATATCACAGAGCTCCACAGCAATAAAACTCCGTAATGTGCAGTGTGTATGAGCTTATCACAGAGCTCCACAGCATTAAAACTCGCGCTCATACACACCGCACCTTACTGTATCATAATGTTCAGCATTAAATTGCTTCTCTTTGGACAATTCAGACGTTTTTTTTTGGGGGGGACACATTGACCCCCTGCTCCTTTTTATTATATAATTTATTCAATTTATATATCACATGCACAGAGTGTAGCGCTGCACTCTACATATGACATGTCTAGTTTAGGATTGCAGGTGAGGTAACGTGCCAGGGGGGAGGTTTCTCAGTCCAGGGCTGCTGTGACCTCAGACATTCAGATTCCGGGGGTTCAGGAAAAATAAAGTAAAATAGTGATTTTTAATTGAAAATCCCAATAAACTGGTGATGTGAAGGGAGAGTAATACCGGCTCGTTAATCGCCTTGGCTGCTCTTTTTTCATTCTCACTTTTTCCATCGGTGGGATTGTGGGGTTAATCTCCCGGAGGTTCTGGGGGGGGGGGGTCACTTAATAGAGTGCTGGGCGAGCGGGAGGGATTTTTTTCGAGGCCTGGATTAATCGATAACGTTTATATCCAGGCAAAGTTCGCTGACCTTTTAACAAATCCGTTTTAATCTTGTTGACGCCCGCAGTGGATTTTCTCTCCACAATTATGTCTGATTGTGTTTTGGATTAACCCCTGATATCCCAGAGAGGTGACGCCGAGGCGAGTTTAACGCAGGGTGCCCCGTCTCATCGATGAATCGTGAGCGCATTCCGTGTTTTTAGTCTTTTCTGCACAAATTAATGCACATTTTTAGTTACGTTTGTTTTTCCTTCTTTGCACAATTCACCCTTTCATGACCAGAAGCGTTTCCGAATATTTAAAAGGCCTGTCTGGCACCATGTGCACATCAGCGCAATGAAGTGGTCATGGTTAGGGATGGGCTGGAGGTTCGATTCGAACATTGCCCTTTCGTCGAACAACGAACATTTCCGCATGTTCGCCGCGTGTTCGCCTACAATGCACCACAATGGACCACAATGCACTTTTCCACTGACCTGAAGCTTGGAATTAGCTACAGCCTTGCACCTGACCACAGGTCAGGTGCAAGACAGGTGCAAGACTATGCCAATCACGGCTCAGAGTCCTGATTGGGCAAATTTTGCCCAATCATGGGCTCACAGAGCTAAGCCCCGCAGCACACTATATAAGGCTTCCCCGCAGCCCCAGCGTGTGTTTGTTGCAGGAGTGAATCAGAGAGGAGAGATTGTTTGTTGCATATCAGGCTGTATCACTGAATTATATCTGATTTCTGTGAATTTTAATCTGTGTGTTGCCACTGCAAAAGCTATCAGGCTGTATCACTGACTTCTACCAGAGTTCCGTGAATTTGAATCTCTGTGTTGCACGATACGGTCATCCTCAGCGACCAGGACCACTCGGAAGCTAATGCCACCTCCAACCTGCGCTGCATGGGCTCCCTTATCCTGCAAAGCCTGCTAAAGGACCCCAGGATTCGTGCTATCAAGGAGAGGGATCATTACTGGTTGGCAAGCCTTCTTGATCCACGATACAAGGGTAAAGTTGCAGAGCTCATCCTGCCCGCACAGAGGGAGCACAGGATGAAAAAACATGAGGACGCTCTAAAGCGACACTTGTGTAACACCTTTCCAGGCACTGGTAGGTTACCAAGTGATGACACAGGTGCTTCTGAGGCTGCGGATGATCAGAGGAATAGAGGTGAAGGGGGCCGCTTGACTGATGCCTTTTCCAATTGTTTTAGTCCACAACGCCCAGGGACGTCAAATGTAGGCACCCATTGCCAGCGTCTTCACCATATGGTGCAGGACTATCTAGGGGCAAGGGCAGACCTGGATACCTTTCCAACAGATGATCCACTGGCTTACTGGGTGTTGAGATTGGATCACTGGCCAGAACTTGGCCAATATGCTATGCAGCTACTAGGTTGCCCTTCATCCAGCGTGCTTTCTGAAAGGACGTTCAGTGCCGCTGGAGGTTTTGTCACAGACTGTAGACCGGCTGACATTTATAAAAATGAATCAGTCCTGGATCAACAGCTATCAATTCCCTGATGCTGACGTAACTGAATAGATTGGGGATCTCTTCTGCATTCACAAAACCTCCACCACTGAACTCTTCCACAATACCTCAGAGGGGTTACGGTGTGAAGGCACTAGCTGGCACCAAAGGCCCAATTTTAAAGCACCTATTGTTACTTTCATCCAAAGCCTGCATAAGTTTCACCATAATTTAGCCAAAAAATCACTAAACTTGTTCTGCGTGTCCTAAAACGTCTCCTCTTTTCATACAGGCTGCCGCCCCAAGCAGTTGTTTATGAATAGATTAAAGGAAAAGCATTTACCGTCATTTGAAATTTCATTTAATTGTTTTTAAATGTTTCTATACATTCTACGAATCCGCCACTTCACGGGCAGGTTATGGGGACCTCCTAGGCACGATATTTGAAGGAATTTTTCATTTTTATTCTTAACCCTTGTTTCATGGAAAACTCACTGTTCCTTTTAAAAACGTCTTTTTTAAAACTTTTTGTCCTTGTTTCCTGTCCCCCAGGGCACTACCCGGACCCCCATACACCTTTTATGGCAAATATCTTGCAAATATGCCCTCTTGGAGGGCACTCTAAAAACCGAACTTTTGAGTCCCATTGACTTGCATTGAGATCGGTTCGAGTTCGAACTCGAACTTTTGAAATTGTTCAAGTTCGAATGCGAACCGAACACGGGGGTGTTTGGCTCATCCCTAGTCATGGTGCCATCAGAGAGCCACATCATATCGGTGTGACCATTAAGCTGGGGAGGTGGCGGAGACCTCTGTCCGTGGAAGGATTGTGTTGTTGTGTGCTCGCTGTGTCACACTGTGTGTCCATGGAATGATCGCTCTTGCGTTGATGTGACATGTCAGAGCTGCACGATTAAAGCCGCACTTGTCGCCTTCTCTCTTCCAGGTCGTGTTTGAGGGAGTGAGGGGTCAGTTTAATGACGGGCACATCGCCATCGATGATGTTAACGTGAAGAAGGGTGACTGCCAGAAGAAGCCGGCCTTTCCTACAAGAGGTCTGTATATTCCTCTCCGTCACTGGGTGATTCAGAGACCCCTGAGTTGTCCAGAGACCCCAAAATGCTCCACTATACCTGCTAAACCAAATATTATACAATTCACCACTGTGCACCACGATCCTGCTGAGTTTTCTCATGGTCCTGGTGAGCAATCTCTAGGTAGGTGGTGCGTGTCACGTGTGTACTGACGCCTTTCTATCATGGTCAACGTTATGTTTTTCGTCAGTTTGTCTCCCGTAGCTCCTCTGTGTGTGACGGTACCAGACGGGACCGGCCTTCACTCCCCACGTGCATCAACGAGCCTTGAGCGCCCATTACCATGGGGATAGCAATGGATAGTGTTACGTATGTTGTCCCCAAAGAGCGCCCTGTTCCCATGAAGGGGAACAGAGTGGTTGGACTTAGACTTTTGTGCCTCTGGACACTGGGGTTGCTCCTGTGACAGACCGCCTGGCACACCAACTGTGTGCCTCTGTCATACTCTGGCTTTCTCCAAGCTTGGACCCCAACATCCAGGATTCTCAGCTCAAATCCTCCCTAAAATCACCAGGCACGACCAGTGTTTTAGAATGAAAAACAAGACTGGGTCTTTATTTTAAAACATACAGCTAAGAACAGTTGAGGGACAATCCCCCTTCAGGAATAAATAACAGATACTATCAACAGATCCAGTAACAGGACAACGGGAAGGGACATTAAAAAATAGAGAGTCCACACAGGCAACCTTATCAGAAACTGCCTGCGAGTTCCTGGAGAAAGGGGGGGGGCAGCGCATGGGAAAACAAAGGAATACATTCCTGCAGCGGATGTACACTATACAGAGACAGGATAGCTAATACAGAGGTGTACACTATAGAGACAGGATAGCTAATACATAGGTGTACACTATACAGAGAGAGGATAGTAATACAGAAATGTACACTATATAGAGACACGACAGGAGACTACAATATATACATAAGGAATAATACACAGAAACACAGTCAACATAAATCCTGGATTCCCTGAACAATCCATCTGGCAAACCCCATGTAGCACCTTGGTCCATAGTCAGTAGGAAGGAGGCTGCCCCCAAGATCCTCCAATTGCCCCAGGCAGAGACAGCTGAGTCTGTCACCACTCTGGAAAAGGGAATTCTGGGACAGCGGGATAATCCTGGGGAGTCCCAATGGGGCAAACAAGTCTCGTGCATGAGGGAAACAACGGGGTAATGTCACAATCCAGAGGAAACCCACAGGGGGGAAATGTTTTACAAGGGGAGAAAAAGTTATAAATTTCTGGTGGTTCCCAGGTTCATGACAGTGACACTATATCCCACCCTGTGACAATATACCCCACCCCGTTACAATATATCCCACCCTGTGACAATATACCCCACCCTGTGACAATATATCCCGCCCCGTGACACTATATCCTGCCCCGTGACACTATATCCCACCCTGTGACAATATACCCCACCCCGTTACAATATACCCCACCCTGTGACAATATACCCCACCCTGTGACAATATATCCCACCATGTGACAATACATCCCACCCTGTTACAGTATATCCCGCCCCGTGACACTATATCCCACCCTGTGACAATATACCCCACCCCGTTACAATATATCCCACCCTGTGATAATATACCCCACCCTGTGACAATATATCCTGCCCCGTGACACTATATCCCACCCTGTGACAATATATCCCACCCTGTGACAATATACCCCACCCTGTGACAATACATCCCGCCCCGTGACACTATATCCCACCCTGTGACACTATATCCCCCCTGTGACAATATACCCCACCCTGTGACAATACATCCCATCCTGTTACAATATATCCCGCCCCGTGACACTATATCCCACCCTGTGACAATATATCCCACCCCGTTACAATATGTCCCGCCCTGTGACAATATATCCCCCCCCGTGACACTATATCCTGCCCCGTGACACTATATCCCACCCTGTGACAATATACCCCACCCCGTTACAATATATCCCACCCTGTGACAATATACCCCACCCTGTGACAATATATCCCACCATGTGACAATACATCCCACCCTGTTACAGTATATCCCGCCCCGTGACACTATATCCCACCCTGTGACAATATACCCCACCCCGTTACAATATATCCCACCCTGTGATAATATACCCCACCCTGTGACAATATATCCTGCCCCGTGACACTATATCCCACCCTGTGACAATATATCCCACCCTGTGACAATATACCCCACCCTGTGACAATACATCCCGCCCCGTGACACTATATCCCACCCTGTGACACTATATCCCACCCTGTGACAATATACCCCACCCTGTGACAATACATCCCATCCTGTTACAATATATCCCGCCCCGTGACACTATATCCCACCCTGTGACAATATATCCCACCCCGTTACAATATGTCCCGCCCTGTGACAATATATCCCGCCCGTGACAACATATCCCACCCTGTGACAATATACCCCACCGATGTGACAATATACCCCACCCCGTGACAATATACCCCGCCCTGTGACAATATATCCCGCCCGTGACAACATATCCCACCCCGTGACAATATATCCCACCCCGTGACAATATACCCCACCCCGTTACAATATACCCCACCCCGTGACAATATACCCCACCCCGTGACAATATACCCCACCCCGTTACAATATACCCCACCCCGTTACAATATATCCCGCCCCGTGACCATATATCCCACCCTGTGACAATATACCCCACCCTGTTACAATATATCCCGCCCCTTGACACGCAGCATGTAACCGTGTAATCCATGTTACAATGATGATGGTTTAATGCTGTGGCTGGTCAGGATAATGCTGCTGATGTGGGTCATTGCTTAGTGATCGTAGCTCTGTTCTTCTCTCAGCTCCAGTGAGCCTCCTCCAGGTCTCTGCACTCATCTGCAGCCTCTCACTCGTTGTATTGGACTGGCTGTGCTTGGGAAACAGATCCCTGATCATGGTGTATACCGACATGCTGGCTTCATTGTCAGCACATCAGCATGATGTGGATGGCCAGTGCTGGGAGCAGGAAGACCCTCCGTAGGAGGCTTCTCTCTTGTCACTCAGTCCCCAGCACCTCTATATATAAGGATTGATGAACAGAGGTTGGGTGGGACCATTTTTTTTCTGACTTTTCAGCGAATGTGTTGCGTTGTACATCTGGCCAATGTAAAAAATTTGAATCCGAACATGGAAAACCTTAATCTGGGATAAAGTGAATCTAACGGGTTCCAGCTTCTCCGCAAGTCTAAGCTTTACCTTGAAAGTTTATTTACACTCTCTTAAAATAGTTTTTCTCTGGTTTCCCACAGCTATCAAACCTCCGAGGAATGCGGCTTCTGGACTCCCTGCTGGACCTCATTACTGGCCGACATCTTTCTTCCTCTTTATGCTGCTTAGATGATATGAAGCCACCCGCTGCTGCTGATTACAGAATAAGGCTCCCGTACCTTGCACCCCTTTCTTCCTCTTCCCTCACTTCCTCCCACACGACACACCAAAGTGTCCAGAAGTTACCAAAGACCGACAAGCATGACCGACTGATGGGCCCACACACTGACTTGGAGGGTTCCTTCTGAGAAGGTCATCGAGTCTACAATACAACGAAGAGGAGAGATAGGCAAGGAAAGGAACCGGATGGCCGGAGGAGAAAAGGTAGAACGATGATGGAGACAAAACACTGCGGGGACATTTATATATCTTCAAAAACTGTTACTTGGGGGAAAACAGAAATATGAGTAGCGGACTTGGTGCCCACGTAGGAGTGCGGCAAAAGAACAAACAAAAACATTAAGCAAACAAAGAACAAACTCTGGTGAAACATAAGCACAAATTTGAACCGTACTGTGACGGTATTGGCTGGGAGAATGTCCACCTGCTCAGGGGTCGATCAGAGTGGTGGTCATGTAGAAGAAGTTCCAGCTTCTGTTTCATGTTTTCAGAAGTAGATCCCTAGTGTGCTGCTCAGTCTCATGTACACTCATACATGCTCACCTCAGCTGCATGTGCTTCCGTTCCCCATGCCAACATAGCCATGATGTCGCCAACGCCATTTTTCATGGACTTCATTTTCAGTACCCAAAGGAGCATTGGCTTTCTCTCTGTAGTTGACGTTAGGGGTCTGTAGGATGGGTGAGAAACCTTCAACCTTTGAGGTCTTGTTTCACACAATCCCTAGCCAAAGGATGGAGGTTATGGTCCCCAGCTCATAGGATCAAGGAAAGAGGGGAGTTAAGATGTTCGTATAGCTTTATTTTAAGCCGGTTTTGTTATTCGTCACCCATTGGTCTTCCCACTCCTTGTTCTCCAACTAAAATATTAAAGACCCAGATAGGCTACTTTATGAAAACCGCAGTGAATCTGCTTAGTATCCAGAAGGCCGATATTAGGACGGCTGCATGAAACTTCTCCGTTATTTAGTTCTTTATTACAACCAAGGTATACCTGTATAGGAAAACATAAATTTTGACCCTAATAATCAACGCAGTTTCAGGGTCTCCACCGTGTTTTGTTCTCTCTGTGTCCACAAGTTGCAGCTCTGAGATGTCGGCAAGGGAAATTACAAGCTGTTATCAGGTCAACGTCATGACCGGTGGAACCTGGTGACTTAACAAAGCTGAAGCTGTTTCTTATGAGAGCATCCACCATCTCAGGTAATGGTAGAGAGGTTGGCGTTGATACAGACGGCCATGATCCTCTTTTTCCAGGTCTACTGACGTTTGGAAATGCCAAGGCTGCACCTTACACTAGAGTCTTCACGGATCTACACACAGATCGACATTGGTTTTCAGGGGTCCATGTAATAACACCAAGCTTTATCTTGTTCCCGGCTCCATTCGATGTTCCTGACATTGGAACTCACCACCAAGACATCGGTAAAGCTCAACTTGCGAGCTGGCCTGAGCTTCACTTATGTTCTTGGAGCCACCAAATATTTGCTCTCAGTTGGGCCAAACCAAAATGCAGCTGCCAAGGGATTATTTGCCGATGTTTTGGATGCATCTGAAGAACGGGCTAGATTCATTAAAGAGCCTCAAGAGTGAGGAGAGTAAGTCAGGAAAACCTGACAAACCTCCCCTTGTCCTTCATGTTTGGGCATTACTAGAGGAATGTTTTGATTCTCTGGAGCTGAATACATTGGGGAATCCCATAATAAATACATTGATATAGAAGAACAAAACATTATTCTAATAAAGGTTTGTATAGTTGCACAGTCCCATTGAGGTTGGTACGTCAGGTCTCATTGGCCAAGGGAGTTCCCTGGGCCCGGCTGGGTTTCCTCAGCGAGTTTCTCTCCATCTTGATGTATTTATTTTGTGTTTTTTATGATGGCACATGTTTGTGTTTCTGCTTATTACCTAACAATGGGGGGGGGTCCTCCAGGAAAAATACAGGTCTGCCGCATCCAGGGTTTTGGTGGCCCAGTATAAACTGTAGCACATCTTTATATATAACCGCGAGAGGGATGATATGGAGATTCTTCCTGAACTTCACCTTTTACGAGGTGCGATCACGCCATAGACCTTACGGCACAATCCTTGATGCGACTTCACTTGAATCTAGCCCTTCGAGCCCGGCAAATGGACCTCTCTGGGAAGCTGTAGGTTTTGGTAGGCCGAGTTTGTGAGTTCGGTGCATCTCTCATAAAATGCAATATTCACACGGTACACCGCGCGCAGTCACACAACGCCAAGTCATTCCATGTCATGTCTTACAGCGAGACGCCGAGGGGAGGACGGGACGTCGAGCACAGACTGTCAGCAGACACTAATTAATGCGGCCACCACCAGGTCCCTTTGCGAGTGTTATTTAGGTGTTTTAGTCGGGTTTTAACAGAAAATTAGCTTCCCTAGCCGTGTCGCCTGGTTTACAGAACAGCCTGTTAACTCCGTAGCTGCTGCCGCACTGCTGGTCCTGATTGTAGAGCCCGAGGAACGGATCTGAGCCGAAGCCTTAATTCATGTCATATGTTCAGAGATAACACTCAAAACGTTAAGTATATTCTCCATCCAACACGACAGCACGTGTACATATAATGTCAATTGTATACAAAATTTTATGTAATCAATAAAAAAAACCACCAATGTCATCCTTTTGGGTTTCCCTGAGACTTCGCCGGACACTCTGCACCGACCCAGGGGTTTACTCTCACGGCGAGGACGAGGGGACGTCAGGTCCGCAGGTATAGACAGAGAGGTCCTCTGCTCCTTCAGATAAGCGTAGACAATGAAATGTGCAATATTTGTTTATATATATTTCTTTTGTTCTGTCTCGTCCTGAGTCTCTGACCCTCTGGAGCATCATGCTGCATTTTCCATATTCTCTCTATTAAAAGAAATTATACTTTTTAAAGTCTCGCAAAGTCTCCAGCATTTCCGTTGTGGTGGTTCCTTCCCCGTCATGAAATGTTCCCCCTGTAGCGTTTGCTGCTGCATCACTTTGACTCGGCTCTGAACGTCAGTGAGCCCTATTCCTGAGTGAACGCCAACGGTAGCGTCTGGATGTGAAAGCGTTAATGTCAGATTAAGTGACTTTTACTCCTGCTCTCCTATTACCTTCCTGACGCTACACCCGTTAAACGTCACTTAGCGTATCGGTGATTGCGTGAACTTCCTGTACTTGTGCATCCTATACTTAGCTTTTTGATCAGGGAGGTATTAAACAGTGCAAGCGCTTATTACCGCACCGATGCGCGCGCCAAAATTGTAGTGACACCTAAAAAGCCGGTGCTAAAGGATTACGCTTTTGCAAAATCATTTAACACCCCCCAATAAATCACATACTCGCCTCTCATCCCGCGGTGGGCACGGTGGCCCAATCCATTACTTCTTGCCACTGGGCGCAGAGTGAGACTGGGGACAAATGGGGACGCTGCAGGTGCACATTATCTCCGTTTAGCACCTGTTTTACCACGAAATACAGAATAGGGCCCATAATATGTACAGTGAGGTGAACTGAAAAATCGTCCAAAACTATTCAAAATTATTTCATTTCAAAAATTCTCTTCAACCCCTTGAATGCTGATGGCTTGTGTTACAACCAGACACAGAGATGGTCAGGGTTGTCTTCTCAGTGAAGGCCCTATAAATAGGCAAGTGCCGAAGCCCTCGCTCAAACCGTGGCCTTGTATGTTGGTACAGCAGACAGACGACCTCTTTCATGGCACCATAGTTGGCCCCAGTTGACCTGCTGGCTCTTGAATGGTCCATGTCCTAAGAATTTGGATGAAAAAAGCAGGAGGAGAAAACGCCAACCAACTAGGCTTGTGCACCGATTTTTTTTTTTCGGTTCGATTCGGTTCGATTTTTCGGATTTTTAAACTTTTCGATTCGGCTCGTTTCGACCGATTTCTGTTTCGATTCGGTTCGGCTCGATTCGTTTTTCGTGTACATTTTTTTTCGGAATATCGACCATTTTTCGTATTTTCGTGTCACTTTGCTCGTTTTTTGTATCGACATTTCGGAAATTTTCGTTTTTCGGAACGTCTGTTCTCCTCGTTTCAAAGCAATAAATTTCGATTTGACACATTTCAAGTCCATTTGAAAATTCCGAAAATATTTCGTTTCGGCTCGGAAAACTTTTCGGATCTGCCATTTTCGGATCTAAAAATTTTCGGAAATTCGGCCGCATCTGAAAACACGAATCGGGAAGTTTCGTGAAAATTCCGAAATTCCGAAATGCACATCCCTACAACCAACCTGGCAACAGGCCTTTTCCACCAGTCGACTCGAGTGTGAATTAACACAAGAAGAATGTCCCCTCTCTCCCACCCAAAAACACTCTGGTGTATCAAATTCCTACATACACAAACACACCAACCATCCATGTAAATATACCATAGCATTCATGTGCACCCATTCACACTACACAAACACACTCGACTTTCACAAAAACAGTTGTGTGAGCGATCTTCAGATTTATTCAATTACTGTCTGATATTTTCCATGGCAAGAGGAGCCTTATCTGAGATCTCCCGATCACGAGCGTCACCTCTGCACCTCCCGTGTATCTGGGGACACGGGTTACTCTAGGTGTAAGTGGGGTGTCCAACATAAAACCAAATGTCATATCCACCAGTGGATGGAACCGATCAGAAGAGAGCCGGTATTTATAACCAGACCCCTCATAGTGTAGGACAATGTATCCATTATAATGGAAAAAGTGGATCCAGCAATGATCTCACAGAGAGAAGAGGAAGGAGCGTTCCCCACGAGAATTATTCTCCGCCACAAACTGCCTTGGCTAGGAGACGTCATTGAGAGGAGAGGATCTCTGGGGCCTGAGAACTACAAGAACATGTAAAGCCAGCTGCCCTATCGCCGTTATCTAGTTATAACTGATTTGATCCTAATTTTAAGGACCTGGACAGGTGGTTGAACACAATTTAAAAAATGAGCAAAGCAAGAAATAAAACTGTAGTGGACGGAACCATATGGCGTATCAATGGTGAATAAACTGATAAGTGAACATGCATATAATCGTGTCGATAATGCAGGAAAGTGCAACAGTGCTTGATATCATTTCATCACATCATTATCTCAAAGTGCATATATATGAAGTAATCCCCAAAAAGAGTCCAATATAAAGTAAAAAGCAAGAAATAAAATGGATAAAAATAAAAAATGTGAGTGATGATACATACAGGAACACTTTTCAGGCTCTTGACAGTATTTGTGTCCTGGGATCACTTTGTGGCAGAACCAAATAAACTCCATCTGTATCCATGTCCTCATCTCCAGGCAAGTGGCTCCAGTCCAAGAGAGGAATAAAGCAGCTCCTTATGACACCCTGTCAAGGTCAGATATACTCCTCACTCAGAGCCTCACACCAAACTACAGAAAAGCAGTATTGCCAGTCCTTTAAATGGTTGGGTATAACAAAATGCACAAAAGAGTAGGCAACAAGGGAATACAAAAAACTAGCCAAGGTCAGGGTGAGCAGAGAGACAAGTAAACATAGAACCAAGTCAATGGAGGACAAAGGTACACGTTATCAAAAGCCAAGGTCAGGAAGTACGGAGAGACACGTAAAAACAGAGCCAAGCCAGGTGAAGGGAGGACAGAGGTACATGGTATCAAAAGACAAAGCCAAGGTCAGAGAGCACAGAGAGGTGACAAACCTCCAAACAAGCCAGGTAAATGGTGGACAGAGGTACACTGTATCAAAAGCCAAGGTCAGCAAGTACAGAGAGATATGTAAAAATAGAGTCAAGCCAAGTCAATGGAGGACAGAGGTACACAATATCGGAAGACAGAGCCGAGGTCAGAGAGTACAGAAAGACACATATACATGGAGCCAAGGCAGTTCAAAAGAGGACAGTTGTACATGCTATCAAAAGACAAAGTCAGGGATTACAGAGAGACACGTAAACATCAAGCCAAACGAGGTCCAGTGAGGTCAGAGGTACAATGTATCAACAGACAAAGCCAAGGTCAGGGATTACAGAGAGACACGTAAACATGGAGGGTTTGGGTCAAAATCCCTACAACCAGGTTCCCTAATGCCAAAATCCCGACGGCCAACTTCCCTACACGGCCAACTTCCCTACACAGACAACTCCTTGACGGCCAACTTCCCTACACAGACAACTCCCTACACCGACAACTCCCTACACAGACAACTCTCTGACGGCCAACTTCCAGACATCCAAAATCCCAGAAGCTAAAACTAACCCTACTCCCTAACCCCCTAAACCTAGCCCTAACCATAACCCCCTAAACCTAGCCCTAAACCCTAACCCCCCAAACCTAGCCCTAACCATAATCCCCAAAATCTAGTCCTAACCCCCCAAACCTAGCCATAACCCTAAACCTAGCCCTAACTCCCTAAATCTAGTCCTAACCCCCCAAACCTAACCCTAACCCCCCTAAATCTAGCTCTAATCCTAACCTAAACCGAGCCCTAACCCTGTAAACCTAGCCCTAGAGGTTTTTGCTTCATGAAGGGAGCGAGACCTGACTGGCATCTCTGTTATGATGCAATTGGGAGTTAGTATAGGAGTCAGTGTGGTCTGAGTCACATCGACTGTCAATGGACAAATGACACAAGTATCGGTAGCTGTTGGAAGTTTCTATAACAACACGCATGTCCAGGACTGGCCGATGCCGAAATCGCGTCAATAAGGGATAAATCTCAGAGATCAGAAAGACCTAGGGGGACCTTCCACACCTGTCCTGAGAATATAATGCCGATTCCACTGTATAGTCACCTGCAAAGCACATCTCACCTCGGCAGCGGCAGCTCCGGATGCAGTAATGAAGTGCAGAGGATTTCCCAGACAAACATCTTGCCCGTGAGTCTAAGAAGATTAAGAGACTGCAATGCTGCCGGGTCACCCTGCGAGGGAGGAGCGCACAAACGGCACAATGTATGCTGCCGGGTCACCCTGCGAGGGAGGAGCGCACAAACTGCACAATGTATGCTGCCGGGTCACCCTGCGAGGGAGGAGCGCACAAACGGCACAATGTATGCTGCCGGGTCACCCTGCGAGGGAGGAGCGCACAAACTGCACAATGTATGCTGCCGGGTCACCCTGCGAGGGAGGAGTGCACAAACGGCACGATGTATGCTGCCGGTTCACCCCGCGGGGGAGGAGTGCACAAACGGCACAATGTATGCTGCCGGGTCACCCTGCGAGGGAGGAGCGCACAAACAGCACGATGTACCAATGTATCCACCGGCTATAAATGTGACATATACAGTTGTGTTCAAAATTATTCAACCCCCGATGCTGTAAAGGGTTTTAGGGAATTTAGTGACATTTGTAATTGTATTCAGAATGAAATCCTACAAGGACTTTTTAAAGAACCATATGCAACTAAAATGACATCAATTGGTTTTGTAATACAGTAGTAAATGTTTCTTTTGTGAATTCTTCATTGACACAATTATTCAACCCCTTAAAGACTACCACTCTGAAGAACAGAGGTTCATTCAAGTGTTTTCAATCAGGTATTGAAAACACCTGTGGATGTCACGGAGCAGCAATAAAGCATAATAAGCACCAATTAGGCAGCTTTAAAATGACTGTGATACTCAGCTCCTTCTAGACATTTACTGGTGTGGTTACAAACATGGTGAAGTCAAGAGAATGGTCCAGGAAGACAAGAGAAGAGGTGATTACTCTTCACAGAAAGGGCAATGGCTATAAGAAGATTGCAAAGATGTTAAACATACCAAGAGAGACCATAGGAAGCATCATTGGCAAATTCAAGGCAAAGGGCACTGTTGAAACGCTACCTGGTCGTGGCAGAAAGAAGATGCTGACTTCGACTGCTGTGCGCTACCTGAAGCGTAGAGTGGAGAAAAGTCCCCGTGTGACTGCTGAGGAACTGAGAAAAGATTTGTCAGATGTGGGTACTGAAGTTTCAGCTCAGACAATACGGCGCACACTGCGTAATGAAGGCCTCCATGCCAGAACTCCCAGGCGCACCCCCTTGCTGTGTCCAAAGAATAAGAAGAGTCGACTGCAGTATGCCAAAAGTCATGTGGACAAACCACAGAAGTTTTGGATAGTGTTCTGTGGACTGATGAAACAAAATTAGAACTGTTTGGGCCCATGGATCAACGCTATGTTTGGAGGAGGAAGAACAAGGCCTATGAAGAAAAGAACACCTTGCCTACTGTGAAGCATGGCGGGGGGTCAATCATGCTTTGGGGCTGTTTTGCTTCTGCAGGTACAGGGAAGCTTCAGCGTGTGCAAGGTACCATGAATTCTCTTCAGTACCAGGAGATATTGGATGACAATGTGATGCAGTCCGTCACAAACCTGAGGCTTGGGAGACGTTGGACCTTTCAACAGGACAATGATCCCAAGCATACCTCCAAGTCCACTAGAGCATGGTTGCAGATTAAAGGCTGGAACATTTTGGAGTGGCCATCGCAGTCACCTGACTTAAATCCGATTGAGAACCTCTGGTGGGACTTAAAGAAAGCAGTTGCAGTGCGCAAGCCTAAGAATGTGACTGAACTGGAGGCTTTTGCCCATGACGAATGGGTGAAGATACCCGTAGATCGCTGCAAGACACTTGTGTCAAGCTATGCTTCACGTTTAAAAGCTGTTATAACTGTAAAAGGATGTTGTACTAAGTACTAAGATTGAATGTCACTTGGGGGTTGAATAAAACTGATAATGATGTGAGCACAGAAAAGACATTTGTGGTTATTTCATTATAAATGTTATGTTATATTTGTCTGACCTACACGTGCCTCTTTGATTTAATTGTAAGCAAGATGACTGAATGATCAAAATCAATGTCAAACTGGCCAAAACACTCAATTTCAGTGGGGGTTGAATAATTTTGAACACAACTGTATATGTGGGTCAGCAGCTTCTATTACACGGACACCAAGTCACATGGTACATTTTGGGGGTGACTTAGAATATTTCCAAGACGAGATTAGGAATCAGTGATTGAAACATAAATAATCAGCTTTAATATTTATCAGAGCAAATAATACAGAATATCTGCGTCGTTTTATTATCGCCCGTTGTGGACATGTCTGTCTTCAAGCAGATTCCAGCGGGGGCACAAATTGAAAAAAGTCCTCCCTGATACAAAAATGATATCCTTGGGTCAACAAACTCTGGTAGCAAATTAACCCCTTCACTGCCAAGAGTGTTTTGTTCACCATAAAAACATCGCACATAAACATGTGATATGAAAGACAGCATATCTATAAGTCATTTAAATCGATCCCCCTCAGGCAGACAGGGTGTACAAAAGGCAGCGTGAGCAGAGGCCCAGTAACAGCCGCTGGTGAACCTATCATAGCGATCCCTAAAATAAGGTATAGAAACGGGCCTTCGTGGGTTTGTGTAAATATAGGATAAAGAAGGGAGAAAGGCACACATTGTCTAAGCTGCAATCTTGCCGTCATTTCAGAACGAACGTGTCTGGTCTGTAGTTTATAGAATGGGAAAAAAATGCTCAGATGAGGCAAAAGAAAATGTAGCCAAAAACTCAGACAACCGAGCGTGTCGATGAATACACTATAGCATCAGGGGGTAGAATCACTGTCTAAGATAAATCAGTGCATTGCTCGACACGTTTCGCTGCCTAAACAGCGTCATCAGGAGCAGAGTGTGGCATGATTTGATGTCATTCAGGCAAAAAGTGAACTTCACCGCGACGACCCATTTCTATATGCTGTCTTCATATCAGATGTTTATGTCTGATGTTTAATTGGTGTTGCTCCTGTGTTCTGTTGCTTATATATCATACACACTTTTTTCACATTTACCTTGGATTTTTTTCTTTTTCCTTTTGGTATGTTTTGTGTTGTGTTTTGGTATGGTTTGTGTCGTGTTTTGGTATGTTTTGTGTCGTGTTTTGGTATGGTTTGTGTCGTGTTTTGGTTTGTTTTGTGTCGTGTTTTGGTATGGTTTGAGTTGTGTTTTGGTATGGTTTGAGTTGTGTTTTGGTATGGTTTGTGTCGTGTTTTGGTATGGTTTGAGTTGTGTTTTGGTATGGTTTGTGTCGTGTTTTGGTATGGTTTGTTTTGTGTTCTGGTATGGTTTGTGTCGTGTTTTGGTATGGTTTGTGTCGTGTTTTGGTATGGTTTGTGTCGTGTTTTGGTATGGTTTGGGTCGTGTTTTGGTATGGTTTGTGTTGTGTTTTGGTATGGTTTGGGTCGTGTTTTGGTATGGTTTGTGTCGTGTTTTGGTATGTTTTGTGTTGTGTTTTGGTATGGTTTGAGTTGTGTTTTGGTATGGTTTGAGTTGTGTTTTGGTATGGTTTGTGTCGTGTCTTGGTATGTTTTGTGTCATGTTTTGGTATGGTTTGTGTCGTGTTTTGGTATGGTTTGTGTCGTGTTTTGGTATGGTTTGAGTTGTGTTTTGGTATGGTTTGAGTTGTGTTTTGGTATGGTTCGTGTTGTGTTTTGGTATGGTTCGTGTCGTGTTTTGGTATGGTTTGTGTTGTGTTTTGGTATGGTTTGTGTCGTGTTTTGGTATGTTTTGTGTCGTGTTTTGGTATGGTTTGTGTCGTGTTTTGGTTTGTTTTGTGTCGTGTTTTGGTATGGTTTGAGTTGTGTTTTGGTATGGTTTGAGTTGTGTTTTGGTATGGTTTGTGTCGTGTTTTGGTATGGTTTGAGTTGTGTTTTGGTATGGTTTGTGTCGTGTTTTGGTATGGTTTGTGTCGTGTTTTGGTATGGTTTGTGTCGTGTTTTGGTATGGTTTGGGTCGTGTTTTGGTATGGTTTGGGTCGTGTTTTGGTATGGTTTGTGTTGTGTTTTGGTATGGTTTGGGTCGTGTTTTGGTATGGTTTGTGTCGTGTTTTGGTATGTTTTGTGTTGTGTTTTGGTATGGTTTGAGTTGTGTTTTGGTATGGTTTGAGTTGTGTTTTGGTATGGTTTGTGTCGTGTCTTGGTATGTTTTGTGTCATGTTTTGGTATGGTTTGTGTCGTGTTTTGGTATGGTTTGTGTCGTGTTTTGGTATGGTTTGAGTTGTGTTTTGGTATGGTTTGAGTTGTGTTTTGGTATGGTTCGTGTTGTGTTTTGGTATGGTTCGTGTCGTGTTTTGGTATGGTTTGTGTTGTGTTTTGGTATGGTTTGTGTCGTGTTTTGGTATGGTTTGTGTCGTGTTTTGGTATGGTTTGTGTCGTGTTTTGGTTTGTTTTGTGTCGTGTTTTGGTATGGTTTGAGTTGTGTTTTGGTATGGTTTGAGTTGTGTTTTGGTATGGTTTGTGTCGTGTTTTGGTATGGTTTGTGTCGTGTTTTGGTATGGTTTGAGTTGTGTTTTGGTATGGTTTGTGTCGTGTTTTGGTATGGTTTGTTTTGTGTTTTGGTATGGTTTGTGTCGTGTTTTGGTATGGTTTGTGTCGTGTTTTGGTATGGTTTGGGTCGTGTTTTGGTATGGTTTGTGTTGTGTTTTGGTATGGTTTGGGTCGTGTTTTGGTATGGTTTGTGTCGTGTTTTGGTATGTTTTGTGTCGTGTTTTGGTATGGTTTGAGTTGTGTTTTGGTATGGTTTGTGTCGTGTCTTGGTATGTTTTGTGTCATGTTTTGGTATGGTTTGTGTCGTGTTTTGGTATGGTTTGTGTCGTGTTTTGGTATGGTTTGAGTTGTGTTTTGGTATGGTTTGAGTTGTGTTTTGGTATGGTTCGTGTTGTGTTTTGGTATGGTTCGTGTCATGTTTTGGTATGGTTTGTGTTGTGTTTTGGTATGGTTTGTTTTGTGTTTTGGTATGGTTTGTGTCGTGTTTTGGTATGGTTTGTGTCGTGTTTTGGTATGGTTTGTGTCGTGTTTTGGTATGGTTTGTGTCGTGTTTTGGTATGTTTTGTGTTGTGTTTTGGTATGGTTTGAGTTGTGTTTTGGTATGGTTTGAGTTGTGTTTTGGTATGGTTTGTGTCGTGTCTTGGTATGTTTTGTGTCATGTTTTGGTATGGTTTGTGTCGTGTTTTGGTATGGTTTGTGTCGTGTTTTGGTATGTTTGAGTTGTGTTTTGGTATGGTTTGAGTTGTGTTTTGGTATGGTTCGTGTTGTGTTTTGGTATGGTTCGTGTCGTGTTTTGGTATGGTTTGTGTTGTGTTTTGGTATGGTTTGTGTCGTGTTTTGGTATGGTTTGTGTCGTGTTTTGGTATGTTTTGTGTCGTGTTTTGGTATGGTTTGTGTCGTGTTTTGGTATGTTTTGTGTCGTGTTTTGGTATGGTTTGTGTCGTGTTTTGGTATGTTTTGTGTCGTGTTTTGGTATGGTTTGTGTCGTGTTTTGGTATGTTTTGTGTTGTGTTTTGGTATGGTTTGTGTCGTGTTTTGGTATGTTTTGTGTCGTGTTTTGGTATGGTTTGTGTCATGTTTTAGTATGTTTTGTGTTGTGTTTTGGTATGGTTTGTGTCGTGTTTTGGTATGTTTTGTGTCGTTTTGGTATAGTTTGTGTTGTCTCTATGTTATTTCTCTTGGCAATATGTGTAGCTCTGGTATACACTTTATTTTGTATACCTGGCCTTATGAGGCCTTATAATTAAAGCCTTGTTTTATTTTTTCCTCATACTTTGTGCTCTGTAGGACAGAAATCAAAGGTTACGTTGTATCAGAAGTACCTTATATGCTTGTAATCCCTAACATTCTACAATTTATTTACGTGTTCTTTGTTACCCCCATTAGCACCATGTTACAGGATCTGAACTTTTCTCTGACTACTCTACTTAGGTTGCCATATCCTGCTACCATCATCACTACAATCTCTCTTGTTTGCCTGTCTAAGTTTATTTTTTGATGATGCAAAGATAACAATTAAATATTGGGTAAAATGGCAATTTTATACAGATAGTTATTCTGAGATAAAATATTAAAATAATGTAAATTTGCTCCTTTTTTAATTTTTTCCATTTATTGGTTTATCCTTTACAGAAATATCACTGGGAAGAATGGTTATAAACTCTGGTTGGCGTCCCTTATCTGGAACAATGTCACATGGGGTCTGCATTATCAGCATACAGGCAGATGCAGTAAATGTAATGCAGACAGATAATAAAATGGTGAGATCTCCTGCTTACAGGGGGTCTGCATTATCAGCATACAGGCAGATGCAATAAATGTAATGCAGACAGATAATAAAATGGTGAGATCTCCTGCTTATGGGGATTTGGAGTGACCATCATGCAGTGGGATGACAGAATGTCACAGCTGGACATAGAATGGTGTAGTGGGATGATAGAATGTTCTAGTTGGATATGGAATGTTGCAGTGGGATGACGGAATTTTGTCGCGGGATGACAGAATGTTGTAGTTGGATATGGAATGTTGTATTGTGATATGGAATGTTGCATTGGGATATGGAATGTTGTATTGTGATATGGAATGTTGCATTGGGATATGGAATGTTGCATTGTGATATGGAATGTTGCATTGGGATATGGAATGTTGCATTGGGATATGGAATGTTGCATTGAGATATGGAATGTTGCATTGGGATATGGAATGTTGCATTGGGATATGGAATGTTGCATTGGGATATGGAATCTTGCATTAGGATATGGAATGTTGCATTGGGACATGGAATGTTGCATTGTGATATGGAATGTTGCATTGGGATATAGAATGTTGCATTGTGATATGGAATGTTGCATTGGGATATAGAATGTTGCATTGCTATATATGGAATGTTGCATTGTGATATAGAATGTTGCATTGGGATATGGAATGTTGCATTGGGATATAGATTGTTGCATTGTGATATGGAATGTTGCATTGGGATATAGAATGTTGCATTGTGATATGGAATGTTATATTGGGCTATAGAATGTTGCATTGCTATATATGGAATGTTGCATTGGGATATAGAATGTTGCATTGTGATATGGACTGTTGCATTGGGATATAGAATGTTGCATTGGGATATAGAATGTTGCATTGTGATATGGAATGTTGCATTGGGATATAGAATGTTGCATTGTGATATGGTGTCACGGAGCTGACAACTGGCACTCCTCAGCGAGCCACAAGAAACTGACTTGGCTGTTTTAAAGACCATTTTTACTTTTCCCTCGGTTTTGCGTTTCAAATTGTATGGACAATTTTATGTTCTTACTATGTGGTTTTATTGAAGGGTGGTGTATTTTTCAATGTAGTGTAAATGGCATAACTTTAGTTTTAAATATACTTATATTCCTGTAGGTAAATGTGTTTCTGTATAGCCAGTAAACAAGCTTTACTGCTGTGTAATTTATGCAACAGGGCTTTTCCCCTTATCTAGCTGCATGTTTAATTCAAGGGATCTGTGATAGTGTTTTGTGTTTAATCTGATGTGTTAGAACAATGGATTATACAAATGTTGTGTGAGCTGAAGGCTAAAGAATGTAAAGAATGTTTATTGTAAATAACTGACATAATGTAATTAGTATATTGGTAGGATGAGGTGTGTCATTTATGCAAATTATGACTGTTGGACTTCAGCATAAATGGTGGCGTTTTGTTCATTAAAACTCAGAGAACTCTCAAGCTCAGAGAGAGAGAGGATCCTGTTTTAAAGCATACAGCCGCGCCTGGTGTCTTTATTACAAACTACGCTACACTATATACTCAACATCAGAAGGCACCGAGCGGCCTTCTGGAAATTCCTAACGGCTCCAGGGCAGAGGAACAGAAGCAGGCGGGTCAAGCTGCTCGAGGCGCTGAGGACAGCGCTCCCAGTAGCCGGGCTGACCGCAATGAAGGGGTGTCTGGAGAGTCAGGACAGACGGAAGAGAACGGTTCCGTCACATTGGTGGCAAGCGGTGTGGATAGAGGCTCTCCAACACAAATACACCCAGAGATGGCAACTATAAAGCCTGCAAGCAGGACACCCTGAAGGACCTGCTGGAGAGCCATGGAAGGAACGAATACTGAAGTAAGGGTCAAAGGCACAAGTGTGGTGCAACCCGGAGCGAGTGGAGATGTGCCCCCGCTGAGAGAGACCGCAGAGGTTTTTGTCTGCGGTGCAAGAAAACAGTCTACAGAGGACTATGGATCAGGACAGCTCATTTATTCTTTATGAGCAGATATTCACAGAGGACATTCAGCTGTGGAGACCCCAAATGTTGGGGCCTCAGCCCACTGCGAGCCATGGAGACCAGTTGGTACACTGGCTGCGTGCCGCACTCGATCTAGAGTGCAAATACGAGGACTTGCTGCAATGTGTGAGTGAGGAGGATTGGGAAGCTGACGAGAAGCCTCCCCCAGGCTATGTGTTGCGCGGTCCTGGCCCAGCATGGATCTACTTTAAGGGGGGAGACAATTATGGCAGTCCACAAGCTGCCAGACATGCAGAATTGTGCGCCATCCAGGGGCGCTACCTGGACGTTTATGAGGACTCTGCCTTTTGGCCCGTGCTAAAGGGACTTGCTGCTGAGGAATGGGCACTCGAAATGGACTTAAAAACTTTGCAGACTGCAGCCCAGCTACCAGTCCTCGAGATCCCTGGAGGAAGCCTCCCCCCACCAGCCAGTGGGAAGCGGAAGAAAAAGAGGGGTGGCCGAGCCAAAGCAGACCAGAGCAAAACACCGTCACAGCCCGGTGATTACAGAATTAAGCCATCTTCCAGCGGGCAGTATCAGGCCACCGGAGAGACTGGCACCCAGGCTGTTCCCCTCCTGAAAGATGGGGCCACACAGACCATGGACAGTCTGGTCAGCTCATTACAGGCTGACTTGCGTGATGCTCGGGCAGAGCTATTGTCCCTGGCAGAGACATTACAGGACCATCAGGATAAACTGCGAACTGTCATGGAGGAGAGAGATTTCCACTGCAATGAAGTACGAGAACAGTCGGTCAGTATACGAAAATTGTCATCCCAGCTGCAGGTCTGTGAGGACTGTAACATCGACCTACACACGGAGCTCAGTGGTGCTTAGGCGCAGATAGCGGAGCTGGAGCGCAGTTTCCGTGTAGTGATTGAGCAGCTGGAGGACGAACGGCGAACCAGAGCGGCTCTACAGACAGAAAGGACTGCTTTTAAAATTCGCCTGGAGAACTGTGAACTGGAATTACAGCGCACACAGCTCTCCCGAGACACTATGCAGGCACGGGCCCATGAGCAGCAAGAGGAAATACAGCTGCTCCAGAACCAACTCCAGCTGTGCCAACACCAGCTGCTAGAAACTGATGCAGCTCGGAATGAGAGCCTCGCTGAAGCCAAGGCAAGTGAGGTGGAGGTGAGCCGTCTGACACACCAACTGGATGTATCGGCGCAGGAGCACAAGGGCACTGTTAGCCACCTGCAGGCTGAGTTCAAAGGGACACGAGCACAGTGCCAACAGCTCCAAGATGAGTTGTCCCTGGCACAAGCTGCCAGCACCCATGTGCCCACCACGGAGGAGAGCAGCACAACAGGGGGTCAAGTCATTGCCCCTGTTATATTTTGCATAGAGGAGCAATTGTACCCAGTGTTGCTGGAGGTGGATGCTGTGCTGGCATCAGAGTGTGCTTTGTCCCCAACGAAGATGGAGACCACCCAGCACTCCACCCCTGTGACCCAAGGTGCTACAAGAGAGGGGACCTCTTCTTACCTGCCTAGAAGACCAGCAGAATCGGTGAGTGACTACCCTGAGAGACTACCAAATTCCTGGTCCCAGGAAGAATTGCGCCCTTTTGGGATTGTGGGGATTGCCGTGGGCTGGGCCCCTGCTAAATGTTCGGGAGGGGGGCATCACCCGAAGGAGAGACTGGGGACTGGGACTTCTTGGTCCTGGGTCTGCAGAGGTGCCCTGGAGACAGAAAGATGTTGGGGGGAATCCCAGTGTGCCCACTAGCAAACGTTTTGTGTCTGTGGACTGTGGTGGCCTGTTGCCGGGCAGACACTACTGCGGTGAGTCCTTGGGAGCACTGGACAAGAGGGTTGACTTGCCTCTTACCAAGGGACTATGGACCCACACCCAGGCATACCCTGTAGCGACCGTCAGACTCCACTTATGGTGCGTGTGTGCCAGCACCCTGGAACTTTGAGGATGGCGCAGAAAAGGGACAAAGTGAGAAGTCTCGTCTGTGGCAAGCAATCCGTTTGGGATCTAAGCTTGCCCTGCCGTTGTGGAAGGGGGACAAATGTCACGGAGCTGACAACTGGCACTCCTCAGCGAGCCACAAGAAACTGACTTGGCTGTTTTAAAGACCATTTTTACTTTTCCCTCGGTTTTGCGTTTCAAATTGTATGGACAATTTTATGTTCTTACTATGTGGTTTTATCGAAGGGTGGTGTATTTTTCAATGTAGTGTAAATGGCATAACTTTAGTTTTAAATATACTTCTATTCCTGTAGGTAAATGTGTTTCTGTATAGCCAGTAAACAAGCTTTACTGCTGTGTAATTTATGCAACAGGGCTTTTCCCCTTATCTAGCTGCATGTTTAATTCAAGGGATCTGTGATAGTGTTTTGTGTTTAATCTGATATGTTAGAACAATGGATTATACAAATGTTGTGTGAGCTGATGGGTAAAGAATGTAAAGAATGTTTATTGTAAATAACTGACATAATGTAATTAGTATATTGGTAGGACGAGGTGTGTCATTTATGCAAATTATGACTGTTGGACTTCAGCATAAATGGTGGCATTTTGTTCATTAAAACTAAGAGAACTCTCAAGCTCGGAGAGAGAGAGAATCCTGTTTTAAAGCATACAGCCGCGCCTGGTGTCTTTATTACAAACTACGCTACACTATATACTCAACATCAGAAGGCACCGAGCGGCCTTCTGGAAATTCCTAATGGCTCCAGGGCAGAGGAACAGAAGCAGGCGGGTCAAGCTGCTCGAGGCGCTGAGCACAGTGCTCTCAGTAGCCGGGCTGACCGCAACGAAGGGGTGTCTGGAGAGTCAGGACAGACGGAAGAGAACGGTCCCGTCACATATGGAATGTTGCATTGGGATATAGAATGTTGCATTGGGATATAGAATGTTGCATTGTGATATGGAATGTTGCATTGGGATATAGAATGTTGCATTGTGATATGGAATGTTGCATTGGGATATAGAATGTTGCATTGTGATATGGAATGCTGCAGTGGGATATAGAATGTTGTGGTGGGATGAAGGAATGTTGCATTGAGATATGGAATGTTGCATTGAGATATGGAATGTTGTGGTGGGATGAAGGAATGTTGCATTGTGATATGGAATGTTGTGGTGAGGGTATGGAATGTTACATAGAAACATAGAAAAATGTCGGCAGATAATAACCTTTCGGCCCATCTAGTCTGCCCAATTACATGGATACTTTACCTGGATTTATCTTTTGTTTAGGATAGCCTTATGCCTATCCCATGCCTGCTTAAATTCAATTACTGTTTTGGCCTCTACCACTTCTACTGGAAGACTGTTCCATGTATCCACCACCCTCTCAGTAAAATAATGCTTCCTGATGTTACTTTTAAACCTTTGCCCCTCTAATCTAAGACTATGTCCTCTTGTTTTACTACTTTGTTTCCTTTTAAATATACTCCCTATACTACCACCTTGTGGTGGGATGAAGGAATGTTGCATTGAGATATGGAATGTTGTGGTGAGGGTATGGAATGTTGTGGTGAGGATATAGTATGGAAGCGATGAATACCGTCATGTCCCAGGCGGTGGCAGTTGGTGTTGGGCACTCTCTGAATTCTGTACTGTAAATGGCTGGGGCTACATTTGAGCGGTAATTAGCTCAGTGGGGGGGTATTTAGGGAACCCTTGAAGCGAAGCAAAGGGAATGGCATGGGGACCATTTGATGCCAATATATGAGTCACCTGACATGACTCGGGTCTTTTGAATGAAGCTCGCCTTGGCCGGCTGGATGAGACCCCGGTTTTGGAGATAAGCTGGCCCGTCATGATGTCTTGTGTGTAAAGGGAAGGTCCCTCGATGGAATCAGCCAACGTTCACATCCTGTATGCTGGAAATCATTCACTGGCACCTGAAAAATAATAAGAAAATAATAATAAGCTTGTATTTACCCGGGGGGGGGGGGTCTGGCCACGTGTGTGTGTCTTCATGTTAACCCTTACTTCACACTTATGGATATTATGGATTGACAGATGCTGCAGCGCATCAGATTCTCATCGACACTCCGAGAAAATATATTAAGGAACAACAGTCACCAATATATATACACGCACATAAATATACCCAACCCATTCAGCCGTAGCTTTACCTACAGAAACATCTTCACGTCCTTTCTGCCCTTTTTTTGGGTACGATTTATCAGACGGTAACAGAAACCTTCTTTGACATGGCAGTAATGTGCATTATTCCGGGACGTTCCCTCGAGGCCGGTGTTTAAAGCTGCCGGGCTGTAACAAACCCCCATAGGTTTTAGTTTGAGTTGTTTCTAAGCTCAGAACAAGCCAATCACCGCGACACCGCGGCCCTTAATGCCTTCTCCCTCCATCCGTATCGAGCACAGGTGGCTGCTCCCTCGCTCCGATCCCCGGTAAATGGAGCGTTGCCGGCCCGCCGGCTCCTTAATCTGCTTATTCAAAGCTCCTCCACGGAGAATCGGCTGCCAGTAAATCGGGGCCTCTTTATTGTCACCGATACGGTATTTATGCAACAGGCTGATTACGACTTCGGGCCCCAGAGGCGGAGGAGACGCCACGGGGACATTGTATCAGGATGGCGATGGATGGAACAAAGCAAGTCATTTGCAGCAAATTAAAAGAACCCTCAGAGAGTGATCTCACGGCAATGTGTCCTGCTAATTACCCTGTAACAGAGCGTACACTATCATTTAATTAAACATTAATGCGCGCCCTGACCCCTCTATAATGGGCTGTTTTGGGCATAATGGGAGGATGAAGCGGGTGCTATGCAGAGAATTACATGGCAGTGGTGGCGCACCCACAGGGGCAGATGATGAAGCACCAAAAGTGTTCATAAAATTCCACAGATACAGTTATTGATGGTAAAGAATATTGACATTTTTTCCTGGCGGAATTCATTGCGTTTTATTCATTCAAACATATTCCGATAACTGCGTTATAAACACTTTCAAGGTTATTCAGAGAGCACCGACATTTCAGTGCTTTCTCGTTCGCCGCACTTCGGCGAGTTAAACTTGCAGAGCCTGCGGGGAATTCAGCATTCGCTGCAGGGTCCCTGAAGAGCAGGGAAAACCCGCCGAATCGATCGATTGCTTCTCTATGGGGGATTTCACTGCCATCGAACAGGCACCGTACGTGCAGGCACTTTGCCAGAATTTGGCAAACTGCCTGCTCTCTGAATAGCCGAATGGCACCGAAATGTCACCGTTCGCTGAAATTCAGTGTCCGGTTCCGGTTACATTTCAGCCACATTTCGGATCTCTCTGAATAACCCCCTTACTGCCTGTCAGTCTCTTTGCCTGTTTCTGGGAGTGTCCTGTGTCTTTGTCAGTGTCTGTGTCTTACTGTCTGTCAGTCTCTTTGCCTGTTTCTGGGAGTGTCCTGTGTCTTTGTCAGTGTCTGTGTCTTACTGTCTGTCAGTCTCTTTGCCTGTTTCTGGGAGTGTCCTGTGTCTTTGTCAGTGTCTGTGTCTTACTGTTTGTCAGTCTCTTTACCTGTTTCTGGGAGTGTCCTGTGTCTTTGTCAGTGTCTGTGTCTTACTGCCTGTCAGTCTCTTTGCCTGTTTCTGTGAGTGTCCTGTGTCTTTATGAGTGTCTGTGTCTTACTGTCTGTCAGTCTCTTTGCTTGTTTCTGGGAGTGTCTTTGTCAGTGTCTGTGTCTTAGTGTCTGTCAGTCTCTTTGCCTGTTTCTGGGAGTGTCCTGTGTCTTTGTCAGTGTCTGTATCTTACTGTCTGTCAGTCTCTTTGCCTGTTTCTGGGAGTGTCCTGTGTCTTTGTCAGTGTCTGTGTCTTACTGTTTGTCAGTCTCTTTACCTGTTTCTGGGAGTGTCCTGTGTCTTTGTCAGTGTCTGTGTCTTACTGTCTGTCAGTCTCTTTGCTTGTTTCTGGGAGTGTCTTTGTCAGTGTCTGTGTCTTAGTGTCTGTCAGTCTCTTTGCCTGTTTCTGGGAGTGTCCTGTGTCTTTGTCAGTGTCTGTGTCTTACTGTCTGTCAGTCTCTTTGCTTGTTTCTGGGAGTGTCTTTGTCAGTGTCTGTGTCTTAGTGTCTGTCAGTCTCTTTGCCTGTTTCTGGGAGTGTCCTGTGTCTTTGTCAGTGTCTGTGTCTTACTGTCTGTCAGTCTCTTTGTGTAACGTTGGGGGCTTCCAGCCCTACCTGTGTGCTTGAGGACAGCAAGTCTGATGCTGCTCGCTGACCACTGCCTGGTTTAAATGGAGACAGGCAGGGAGGTGATTGCATGAGGTGTGGCTTGAGTGGGGGGCGTGGTCTGGTGAAGGTCTTTAAAAACCCTCAGTATAGTTTCAGAAGTTGCCAGATTGTGGTTATCCATACCTGAGCTCCTTGTACCTGACTGCTATATTGATTTAACCTGTTACTGACCTCTGCTTGTGTTCTGACCATTCTGCCTTCTGTTGCCCTAGACTATTTGCTTGTACTACGCTACTGCTCTGATATCGACCCGGCTATTCCATTTGACCATTCTGAACTCTGTATTCCTGATCCTGGCTCGGCTGACTCCTCTCCGTATTGTTAACCCTTTTCTGTCTAGCTAGTTTACCTGGCCAATTCTAAGGACCAGACAGATAGGGATCATTCACAGCTACACTGTTGGTAGCTTCTGGGTTTTGTGGAGTGTTGGGTGTTAAGTACTGCGTGGTGGGATCCGGGAACCGTGACACTTTGCTTGTTTCTGGGAGTGTCCTGTGTCTTTGTCAGTGTCTGTGTCTTACTGTCTGTCAGTCTCTTTGCCTGTTTCTGGGAGTGTCCTGTGTTTTTGTCAGTTTCTGTGTCTTACTGTCTGTCAGTCTCTTTGCTTGTTTCTGGGAGTGTCCTGTGTCTTTGTCAGTGTCTTAGTGTCTGTCAGTCTCTTTGCTTGTTTCTGGGAGTGTCCTGTGTTTTTGTCAGTGTCTGTCAGTCTCTTTGCTTGTTTCTGGAAGTGTCCTGTGTCTTTGTCAGTGTCTGTGTCTTACTGTCTGTCAGTCTCTTTGCTTGTTCCTGGGAGTGTCCTGTGTTTTTGTCAGTGTCTGTGTCTTAGTCTCTGTCAGTCTCTTTGCTTGTTCCTGGGAGTGTCCTGTGTCTTTGTCAGTGTCTGTGTCTTAGTGTCTGTCAGTCTCTTTGCTTGTTCCTGGGAGTGTCCTGTGTCTTTGTCAGTGTCTGTGTCTTAGTGTCTGTCAGTCTCTTTGCTTGTTCCTGGGAGTGTCCTGTGTCTTTGTCAGTGTCTGTGTCTTACTGTCTGTCAGTCTCTTTGCCTGTTTCTGGGAGTGTTCTGTGTCTTTGTCAGTGTCTGTGTCTTACTGTCTGTCAGTCTCTTTGCCTGTTTCTGGGAGTGTCCTGTGTTTTTGTCAGTGTCTGTGTCTTACTGTCTGTCAGTCTCTTTGCTTGTTTCTAGGAGTGTCCTGTGTCTTTGTCAGTGTCTTAGTGTCTGTCAGTCTCTTTGCTTGTTTCTGGAAGTGTCCTGTGTCTTTGTCAGTGTCTGTGTCTTACTGTCTGTCAGTCTCTTTGCTTGTTTCTGGAAGTGTCCTGTGTCTTTATCAGTGTCTGTGTCTTACTGCCTGTCACTCTCTTTGCCTGTTTCTGGGAGTCTCTGTGTCTTTGTCATATTTTAGAGTAGAGGCATAAATTCCGTAATATAACAATTTCCAAATATAAAATATACTGTATATATGTACATATGGGTGGTGCTTGCATGGGAGAAGATTGGTGTTAATGTCATTAAGATATTCATGTTATACATTATATTATAAGATTATCTTTTCCTTATTGTTTTAATATTTCAAATAAAATGTAAAGGTTTAGGTCGGCTTTAATGACTTGCTTTGATGACATAAGGTTATTATAGAGTATTTGCTCTACCAAGGCCAAAACTCATCTGTCTGAGGACATCACGTGTGCCTGGTGCCACGAGGTTGGCTCCTCAATGACTGCAGGTCTCCGAATAATTTTTCATGGTGACATCTTTTTCAGAAGGTCCATAACCTTCTAGATGATCCGAACCCACAGCATCAGACTGACACAGCCACTCGAGAGAACACGCACGGTGATCTGCCAGACGAGCGGTCGAGGACGTCTCTGCTCCCGGTGAGATGGAGTTTTTCATGTTCCTCAGAACAGAGATAATTTGGACTTGGCATAAAATATAAATCAAACACCGGCGCTGTCAGGAGGTGAGACCCGGGTGATTAATGGCCTTATTAGAAATAGATTATACGGGTCCCCCTTGTTTGTGGCTGACAGCTGTCTGACAGCATGGCTCTGCCCGGGGAGGGGGAACATCTTAAAGATGCAGCGTAAGGCCGAGAAGAGACAACCTCAGATCCAGCAGAACCACGAACTCGCCTGAAGACGGCTCACTGCTTAACATCTGCTCTGCTGGCTTGACTTGAAACTGCAGATCAGACCTTCGCTTAGCACAGGAACGAATTGCAAATAAGGCATCACCTGGGACAGTCTGTCACAAGACGCCGCACATTCCAGATGTTCACCAGCTCGGCGCCTTCAGCGGAGAACATTCAGTGCTTCAAACAACCTGTCCTGCTTCCAAAGACACACAATGAACAAAATCACAGGACGTCACTGTGACAGACCGTCTGGCACCCAGTCTATGTGCCTCCATCGGTCTATAGTGGAACCTGAAATCCAGGAACCTCAGCCCAAACCTCCCTAAGTTACCTGGCAGAACCAGTAACATTTAGGACAGGAACACGAACTCCCAAAATAATAAAGATTTACCTCCAAATCACTAGGCAAGACCAGTGTGCAGAGTAGCAGCAGCAACACTAACTCTTTACTCAAACAGTCCTATAGATATCAGCAGTAGAGGGACAACCCCCCCTTCATGAATAAAACACAGATAAGATCAACAGATCCAATAACAGGACAAGGGAAGAGACATTCAAACAATGGACAGTTTACACAGTCAATTGGCAACATTTATCTTAATCTGGCTGCTTGGAGAAATTTCCCCCTTCCTCACTCTGCATGATGGGACACAATACTGTAGATGAGGCGAGCCCAGCAGGGTCACAGCTCAACATAAATCCTGGATTCCCTGGGCAATCCATTTGGCAACCCCAGGTAGCACCTTGGCCCACAGTCAGTAGGAACGAGGCTAGCCCCCAGGCTCCTCCAACTGCTCCAGTGACGGCTGAGTCGTCACAGTCACATTAACCAAAGGTCAGAGTAACTGTATGACACAGAGGGCATGTAAAAATATCAGAAATCCGTATTCATGACTGATGGGATTTAACGTTCAGAAATAACAATTCTTTCTTATTTCAATGAGAAATGTATTCTGGTACATTAATATTTCATTTATATGTGTCCTCCTGCTGGACGATAGTAATAGAGTGGACTGACCTTCATAAGGAATGTATGTCTTTGAGGGCTTGGCCTGATCCTTGGATTCACTGAGTGGCTTTGAGGGGATGGACTTACTGTCAGTGGAGAGGATGACTTGACCCTTGTATGGAGTCAGTGGCTCTGAGGGGATGGTTTGACTGTTACATGGAGGGCTTGGTCTCATCCTCAGTTACTTGACCTAGTGGCTTTGAGGGGATGGACTGACTCTCAGGGGAGAGGATGACTTGACCCTTGTATAGAATGAGTGGCTTTGAGGGGATGACTTGACCTGCATAAGGTGTGCGTGGCTTTGAGGGGATAGCTAGACCCTTGTATGAAGTGAGTGGCATGAGGGGGTAGTTTGACCTTTAGATGGATGTGTTGGCCTGACCCTTGAATCGAGTAGCTTTGCGGGGATGGACTGACTCTTGGTGGAGGGAATGACTTGACCCTTATATGGAGTGAATGGCTTTGAGGGATTGTTCTGACCTTTAAATGGAGGAACTGGCCTGATCCTCGGATCCAACGTGTTGCATTGAGGAGATGGACTGATTATCTGTGGAGAGCAGGAGAGGATGACTTGATCCTCATATGGAGTGACTGACTTTGAGGCGATGGACTCACTGTGTGGAGAGGATGACTTAACCCTCATATGGAGTGAGTGGCCTTGAGGGGATGGACTGGTTATCGGTGGAGGGAAGACTTAACCCTCGTATGGAGTCAGTGGCTCTTGGTGATAGTTTGACCTTTACACAGAGAGCTTGGTCTGATCCTCGGATCCAACGAGTGCCATTGAGGAGATGACTTGACCCTTGAATGGAGTGAGTGGCTTTGTGGGGATGACTTGACTTTTGGAAGGAATGTGTGACCCAGAGGGGATGGTATGACCTTCAGAAAGAGGGAATTGTTTGACTTATAGATTGGTTTACTGTATTTGAGAGGCTGGAAGGGATGGCCTGACCCTTGTATGGATTGAATGGCTTTAAAGGTTTCAGCACCAAGAATAGCTGCTGTTCTTGGTGCTTAATAGGTTTCAGCACCATAGACAGCCCCCGCCAAACGCAGCCAGACTTAAGAAAAGAAAAAAAAACACATTCGGCAAAGAAAATGAGCTTCATTTTAAAATAAATTTGGAATCAATAAAGATACTTTTTGCTGCAAGTGAAAAGAATAAACGTTGAATAAATATTATGTAAAAACAGGGAATATTGTTTACATTGGTGTTTGCTTGTTTAAGGCTAGGGTCAGACGAGCGCAGTGCGAACGCGCGTGCAGGCGCACTTAATCACGGCCGCACTAGCAGCAGATGCCGGGCAATGACGGCCAATATACGAAGTACGGTCGCACGAAAGTCCGGCTGCGCAACGCAAGTGGAAAACGAACGGATTTTTTCGAGAACGTAAAACCGCTAGTACTGACGTATAGAGTGCACTGCGTCCGCTAGCGGCGTGTGTGTGTGATTTGGAGACGTCAGACGCTGCTAATGTCCGGCCAACATAACGTCCAGACGCACAAAGTGTTTTATTGATGATCCGTACAAAATCACGGATGCAAATGCGCATCGTATGACCGCTATCGCGTATTCTGTGAAAAAATACGTCCATTCGTTCGAACGCACTTTTTCACAGACAACGCGAAAATGCGTTTGTCTGACCCTAGCCTTAAGCTGTCGAACTGAAGCACCGAACATCAGGTCATTTCACTGACATTTCGTTGCTGTTCAGTGTTCTTTGAATAATTAACCATTACTTCTCCATTGGGAATTTCCCTGCCGCCAAATCGCACCGCATAGCACCATGGCTCTGTCCATTGCCCGTGGTGCTGAATTAAACAGATTCAGTACCACGGCCAATGGACAGGAACACGGTGCCGAATTTAAGTGAAACAGTATAACGAATTGATTAATTTGTTTTATACCTTTTCATTTCGTTCCGAATCACTTACAGGGTTATCCAAAGAGATCCGAATTGCTTGAGAAAGGTAACCGAACGCTGATTTTCAGCGTTCGGTTCCCTTTCCTGGCCATTCGGCTATCCAGAGAGCAGGCAATTCGCCAAATCCTGGCGAATTGCCTGCACATACGGTGCCTGTTCGGTGCCTGTTCGAGGGCAGTGAAATCCCCATGAAAAAGCAATGCTTCGTCTATTCAGAGAACACAAACCAGCAGTGAAAGGTTCCCCTAATGCCCTGCCATTCGGTGGTTTAATTCGGCAAATTTATTCAGGAGAATCCCATAGACTTCAATGTTAAAAATATTCCCGTTTTAATTCAATATCTAATAATCCGTTCATTATAAAATTCTGCAGCAAAAAGTCTCTTTATTTATAGATTTTTTAGGATACTTTAAGCATTTTTCAGATTTTTTTTTTTTTTAAAAAAGTCCGATTTTTTTTTTTTTTTTCAGTTTACTTATTTTTTTTGTAACAGCCCTCTTTATTATCATTCCCTGGACCTCCTGTGAAAATTTCAGACATTTTCGCTCAGTAGTTTCTTTGCAAACAGCGTTTCATTTTCCCAGATTCATACAAATGGTTTTTCTAATTTATTCACTGCCTCCTCTAGTCACAGCTGCTTCGGCTCTGTGTGATTCGGCTCCTGTTCGGCTCTGTGTGATTCGGCTCCTGTTCGGCTCCTGTTCGGCTCCTGTTCGGCTCCTGTTCGGCTTTTTCGAAGGTTAATCCAGATGTTTTTGCTTGTTTTCAGCCTGCATTCGGTTAGTTTTCGTCAGGTTTGCGGCAGCTTTTCCCTGCAATTTGGGGGCCCTGTGGTGTTTGCTGAATACATCGCAGGGTCACCGAAATGGGATCAGCAAAAGGAACCGAATTGAAAAGAACGAAAAGTCACCGAACGTGCGGTGACTTTTCGAATCTCTTTGGATAACCCTGTATGTTGACTCAGATTCGGCGTTGATAAGATTGTGGTCTCATTTTGATGCGTTACCATGGTCTAGTCACATATAATATCTTACTGATTTCCTTCTAATTTATTACCTTAAACAGACCCACCAAATAACCAGTAAGTATATGTGGTCATTGCTTGGCATATTGAGGTTAGAACACCTACTCAACTTATTTCATATTAGTCAGGTCACTCTCTCCTACATACCACTAGCATCTCACACATATCTCTATCGTTTGTCTCTTTGAGCCAACGAGAAGACCAGATCCCTCTCCTTCATTATAGGACATATTAGGACATCTGAACCTGATCGTCCACAGGGAGACTAAACGGACGTCTTGGGAAATCCATTGAAGCGGCAGACTGAGCATGAGCAAAGTGCTATAGCACAGGGCAGATTTCAAACCTGCCCATAAATCCTGACATTCATTTTTCATTGCTACACTTAGTTGTTCCCCTATCAGCAGTCAGCATAAGGCAGTGATGGCGAGCCTCGGTATCCCACATCTTTCAGAACTACATGTCCCATGATGCTTAGTCAAACATAAGGCTAGCAGAGCATCATGGGATATGTAGTTTAGGTGCCACGATTCACCATCACTGGCATAGGGAATTTAGCTGTTAAATATGTACCACACAAAAAACATTAAGAAAAAAAAGATATCCTGACCCCATTACGTATAACGTCACGTTTTAATGGTTTCATTTTTTGGGGGGGGGGTGAGTCCTGAAGGACAGATGTTCCAATGGATGAGCCGCCACTGCTCATTCATATCAGACCAGTCCCTCCCGCTGCGCAGCCCAACGCCGAAATTGGTGGCGCGGAGAAAAAAAGGTGCGTTAAAGGAAACGGAATTGGCTTTGATCACAGAGATCTTTCATGAGTGACTGAAGATTGGTCTAACGTCATGTGAAAGGCCAAGCTCCTCAGGGATTGTCATCGCCATATGCCTTAACCTTGAACAAAGGATGCAGGAGCGACAGAGTAAAAAGGGAACCCGCTCCACCTGGCTCGCTTGTCTCATGTATCACCTTCAGAGGAGCCTTCGCCTCGAGAACAGCGCAGATTTCTGCCGTATAGCGATGGGGTGAAGCGACGCACGAAGAAGAACGAGCTTCAAAGTAAAACATGGAGCACGAGGCACATCGTAAAGTCCAGCATCCCCCCCCCGTACCACCATCCCCCGTTTGAGAAATGGTTGGTGGAGATTCCGTAGCCATTCCTCTTCTCCGTCAATGTTTTGTGTGTTTTTTGTTATTCTCTCCCGTTTCTCACTTCATCTTCTAAAAAAGAAAAAGTAAATCAAAGGCTGGAAATGATAAATTCCCAGATTTCCCCAATAAACGACGGGAAGGATCCATTTTATTAAAGGGGGGGAGGAGGGATGATACACTTTACTTTCTTTTAAGATAAAACATTGTAACTCTGAAACAAGCAAAGGTGGCGGTGGCTTCCTCTGTAGCTGATACCTGCGCTGTGCGTGCCGGGGCCGTGGCATGTTAGGGGGTTTAATATCACAGATCTGTGTTTAATTTTTTAATTAATTGATTTATTAGCTTTTTGCAGAAGCAGAGAGCAACGACGGCCAAACGCCACTTACTGCTGCGTGCAGGGCTGCCAGCAGAAGTCTTGGGGACCCTTACTGACCCGCTGGTTGAGCCCCCCGTCCTTCAGCTGCCATTCACAGTAAACTGAATAAAAAATAAAAATATTCCCTCCTCTCCTGTTTACCTGATGTTACAGGGAGGGGGCTGAATCGCTGGGGGTCCAGAAAAAAGTGGTCCTTGGTGAGAGAGCGTCCGTTTGCAGACCATACTAATCGTTCCCTGAGTGATGAGTCAGAGTGCTCTTACCGCCCTCAGATGATGCGGCCCACCGGGAAATGTATGGAGCTTGGTGGGCCGGTCCTGGGTGGCATGGAGTGACCCTTACACCTGTGACACTTAGACGAGCTGCACAGGGTTTGACAAGAAACAAGGACCCCTGAACATATCATGGGCTGTCGCCCCCTGATGGCAGCCCTGGCTGTGTGTACAAACCTATGAAACACTGGATGAAAACGCGTCCGATAGCCGATTCATTCTTTGTGTCCTTTATCCATGTTGCAGAAAATACTCATGTTCTAAAACAAGCGCTCAAGTCTATAGCGCTCTATCGGAAAGTCCCTTCCAGGTTTGGTCTCCTCTTATCTCTGATTATCTGTCGTTAGAGGGTGAAGCCAGGACCTGGTGACGAATCCATTACTATCGCGGCTCATACTATCCTACTTCTAGTGGTAGGATCACGTGACCTTGTGCTGATGCCCTGGTTTCCATGGCGCGGCTGCCGGTTACACTGTATCCTGTTCATTCTTTGCAGCCCAGACGGTGACTACCTGTGAGCAGCCGTGGCTCCCGTCCAAACCGATGGAGTTAAATGAGTTTTTGTGCTGGAAGACGCTGCCAGTAATTTCACACTTCACAAAATGCCATCTCCTGTATCCGGGCCATGGACTGATATATTTGGAAGATGCGCGTTCCCTTATCACGCAGAGTAATGGGTAACATTTAGCTCCTCTCCCAGGAGGGCAGGCGGCACAGCTGGTGCTCTCTGTATTGTGTGACAGGTGGTGCGGTGCCATCGCAGGGCATGGGGCTGCTTTCCGAGAAACTGAAAGAAAAGGTAGGACGCGTCTGACGCGTCTTTCGGTGTCTGCCCCCGCCGTGAGTGGGCACGGTTACTCGGCAATCAATCCAGCGCAGATGGACGTTCGCATAAATAAACCTGCGCCAGAAATCCCGGAATTAAACGATTTGCTCCATATTTTCTCGGGTAAAAACACAGGTTCAGATATTTTGACCTTTTATATTTTCGTGTGGAAAACGTCCAATGTAGCTCAATATTTTGGATAAACTCCATAAGAGATGAAAGGGACATTCTTCTATGTTATTGTCTCCTAAACTCATTCCATCTACACCCCCCCCCGCCCGCTGCATCGGGAGCAGCCTCGCCACATAAAGACACTTTGCACCACTTTTGCGACAATCTTTTTTTTAACCCCTTCACTGCTGAGCTCATTTTTACCGCTTTCGCTCATCATGTTTAAACGCGATTTGAAGTCACATTTCATTATACGACCCAGACATATTATATATCGTTCTTTCCAGCAGACACGGCAGATTCGTAATATGTCATTATTATATGTATACGTCATGTCCTGCCTGTATATTATAACAAAAAATGCCACAAATTTCAATTTTTAATCATCTACAGCGTGTGAAGTGATTTTTTTCACATTTTATCATTAGAGCCTTTGCGGTTATAGATTCTAGTTAGAAAAATTTGAAATGGGAACCCCGGAGATATGCGGGTTCAAAGGAAACCCCTATCTCCACGATGGGATTTCCATAGGAAATCCCCGGGCAGCTAGGGGTTCCCTGGCTAACTGACATCATCGCACCATCGCGGACTGGCATCTCAGGAGTTAATGTCAGGCATCGCTTGAAAGGGGAGACTCTCCCCTTTCCAGCAGTGCCTGGCATTACTCCATACCCCCCTCCCGATCGGGAGAGCGATCCAAAAGGACCACCCCCTCCCTTCAGGCGATCTCCCAGCTGCCTGAAAATGACGTCCTCGTGTCTGACGTCATTATGTTGGGAGGCATCTCCAATGCAGCATCTGACTTCGAGGAAGTCAGGCCACCGCGAGACCCCAGAGGGGACAGACGAGAATGGACGGAGCTCCAGGCTGAAATGAAGACGTGTGGGGAACGTCCTCAGCATACAGCGGGAGACTATGAGGACGTTCCCCCACACGTTTTCATCAGTGAAGGGGTTAAAGAGACCCTCTACTTATGCTGACCACTTTCAGGGTTAATCAGAGAAAGGTGAAGCTCAGGAGAATTGGCAGGAGAAGAGAACAATCTAGACCAAATTGCCGATTTGGAAAGTGATATGAATGGGAGAATTTTTCTGGTTTGGCTATTTTGACCTAGAATTTTCACTCCTCCAGTCATTCTCCTGAGTTTCACCTTTCTTTGAGTAGACCTGTTTATCTTTTTAAAATGGTCAGGATATGAGGAGTGCTCCCCCTTCTCCCCCCTCCCTCGTGTCCTGATCAGGTGTTATCGCTGAGTGAAGTAGAGGAGTTTCCTCCACCCACCCAGGGTCACCAGCAGCCGGGATTTTGAATTTCCAAACCTATGATGAAAAAAGCCTAGTTTATGTAAAATAAGTTATGAAACCTAAACTTTCAAACAAACAAATCCCAAAACATCCTACAGAAATAAATAAAATGGCTTATTGCTGCAAGTGAAATAAATTAACGGTTTAATAAATATTTAATAAACACAGGGATTTTTCTAACATTGCAACCTATGGGATTACTTTGATACGGGCTGTATTTTTTTTGAGGCAATGTAAGCCATGAACGTGTCCATCTAGCAAGGAAGCAAGGGACATTCGTTTTGTTCAACTCCACGTCTGCACTTCACTTCTCTTTTCTTGTAGGATTCATATGCTGCATTAATTATACCGCAGAGAGGCGCTTCCCAGCAGTGTGTGGATTCATATGCTGCATTAATTATACTGCAGAGAGGCGCTTCCCAGCAGTGTGTGGATTCATATGCTGCATTAATTATACTGCAGAGAGGTGCTTCCCAGCAGTGTGTGGATTCATATGCTGCATTAATTATACCCAGTGAGGCGCTTCCCAGCAGTGTGTGGATTCATATGCTGCATTAATTATACTGCAGAGAGGCGCTTCCCAGCAGTGTGTGGATTCATATGCTGCATTAAT
Organism: Leptobrachium leishanense; assembly: GCA_009667805.1. Classification (NCBI taxonomy): domain Eukaryota; kingdom Metazoa; phylum Chordata; class Amphibia; order Anura; family Megophryidae; genus Leptobrachium; species Leptobrachium leishanense. The sequence continues at coordinate 387,079,886 of CM019066.1, read as the reverse complement.
TATACTGCAGAGAGGCGCTTCCCAGCAGTGTGTGGATTCATATGCTGCATTAATTATACTGCAGAGAGGTGCTTCCCAGCAGTGTGTGGATTCATATGCTGCATTAATTATACTGCAGAGAGGCGCTTCCCAGCAGTGTGTGGATTCATATGCTGCATTAATTATACTGCAGAGAGGCGCTTCCCAGCAGTGTGTGGATTCATATGCTGCATTAATTATACTGCAGAGAGGCGCTTCCCAGCAGTGTGTGGATTCATATGCTGCATTAATTATACTGCAGAGAGGCGCTTCCCAGCAGTGTGTGGATTCATATGCTGCATTAATTATACCGCAGAGAGCTGCTTCCCAGCAGTGTGTGGATTCATATGCTGCATTAATAATACTGCAGAGAGGCGCTTCCCCGCAGTGTGTGGATTCATATGCTGCATTATTTATACCACAGAGAGCGCTTCCCAGCAGTGTGTGGATTCATATGCTGCATTAATAATAACGCAGAGAGGCGCTTCCCAGCAGTGTGTGGATTCATATGCTGCATTAATTATACACAGAGAGGCGCTTCCCAGCAGTGTGTGGATTCATATGCTGCATTAATTATACCACAGAGAGGCGCTTCCCAGCAGTGTGTGGATTCATATGCTGCATTAATTATACTGCAGAGAGGCGCTTCCCAGCAGTGTGTGGATTCATATGCTGCATTAATTATACTGCAGAGAGGCGCTTCCCAGCAGTGTGTGGATTCATATGCTGCATTAATTATACTGCAGAGAGGTGCTTCCCAGCAGTGTGTGGATTCATATGCTGCATTAATTATACTGCAGAGAGGTGCTTCCCAGCAGTGTGTGGATTCATATGCTGCATTAATTATACCTGCAGAGAGGTGCTTCCCAGCAGTGTGTGGATTCATATGTTGCATTAATTATACTGCAGAGAGGCGCTTCCAGCAGTGTGTGGATTCATATGCTGCATTAATTATACTGCAGAGAGGCGCTTCCCAGCAGTGTGTGGATTCATATGCTGCATTAATTATACTGCAGAGAGGCGCTTCCCAGCAGTGTGTGGATTCATATGCTGCATTAATTATACTGCAGAGAGGCGCTTCCCAGCAGTGTGTGGATTCATATGCTGCATTAATTATACCGCAGAGAGGCGCTTCCCAGCAGTGTGTGGATTCATATGCTGCATTAATTATACTACAGAGAGGCGCTTCCCAGCAGTGTGTGGATTCATATGCTGCATTAATTATACTGCAGAGAGGAGCTTCCCGGCAGTGTGTGGATTCATATGCTGCATTAATTATACCGCAGAGAGGCGCTTCCCAGCAGTGTGTGGATTCATATGCTGCATTAATTATACAGTAGAGAGGTGCTTCCCAGCAGTGTGTGGATTCATATGCTGCATTAATTATACTGCAGAGAGGCGCTTCCCAGCAGTGTGTGGATTCATATGCTGCATTAATTATACTGTAGAGAGGCGCTTCCCAGCAGTGTGCGGATTCATATGCTGCATTAATTATACTGCAGAGAGGCACTTCCCAGCAGTGTGTGTATTCATATGCTGCATTAATTATACTGCAGAGAGGCGCTTCCCAGCAGTGTGCGGATTCATATGCTGCATTAATTATACTGCAGAGAGGCGCTTCCCCGCAGTTTGTGGATTCATATGCTGCATTAATTATACTGCAGAGAGGCGCTTCCCAGCAGTGTGTGGATTCATATGCTGCATTAATTATACCGCAGAGAGGCGCTTCCCAGCAGTGTGTGGATTCATGTGCTACATTAATTATACTGCAGAGAGGCGCTTCCCCGCAGTTTGTGGATTCATATGCTGCATTAATTATACTGCAGAGAGGCGCTTCCCAGCAGTGTGTGGATTCATATGCTGCATTAATTATACCGCAGAGAGGCGCTTCCCAGCAGTGTGTGGATTCATGTGCTACATTAATTATACTGCAGAGAGGCGCTTCCTAGCAGTGTGTGGATTCATATGCGGCATTGATTATACTGTAGAGAGGCGCTTCCCAGCAGTGTGTGGATTCATATGCTGCATTAATTATACGCAGAGAGGCGCTTCCCAGCAGTGTGTGGATTCACATGCTGCATTAATTATACTGCAGAGAGGCGCTTCCCAGCAGTGTGTGGATTCATATGCTGCATTAATTATACCGCAGAGAGGTGCTTCCTAGCAGTGTGTGGATTCATATGCTGCATAATTATAACTGCAGAGAGGTGCTTCCCAGCAGTGTGTGGATTCATATGCTGCATTAATTATACCGCAGAGAGGCGCTTCCCAGCAGTGTGTGGATTCATATGCTGCATTAATTATACCGCAGAGAGGTGCTTCCTAGCAGTGTGTGGATTCATATGCTGCATTAATTATACTGCAGAGAGGCGCTTCCCAGCAGTGTGTGGATTCATATGCTGCATTAATTATACAGCAGAGAGGTGCTTCCCAGCAGTGTGTGGATTCATATGCTGCATTAATTATACTGCAGAGAGGTGCTTCCCAGCAGAGTGTGGATTCACATGCTGCATTAATTATACTGCAGAGAGGCGCTTCCCAGCAGTGTGTGGATTCATATGCTGCATTAATTATACAGCAGAGAGGTGCTTCCCAGCAGTGTGTGGATTCATATGCTGCATTAATTATACTGCAGAGAGGTGCTTCCCAGCAGAGTGTGGATTCACATGCTGCATTAATTATATCGCAGAGAGGCGCTTCCCAGCAGTGTGCGGATTCAAATGCCGCGAAATTTATACTGCAGAGAGGCGCTTCCCAGCAGTGTGTGGATTCATATGCTGCATTAATTATACTGCAGAGAGGTGCTTCCCAGCAGTGTGTGGATTCACATGCTGCATTAATTATATCGCAGAGAGGCGCTTCCCAGCAGTGTGCGGATTCAAATGCCGCATTAATTATACTGCAGAGAGGCGCTTCCCAGCAGTGTGTGGATTAAAATGCTGCATTAATTATAACGCAGAGAGGTGCTTCCTAGCAGTGTGTGGATTCATATGTTGCATTAATTATACTGCAGAGAGGCGCTTCCCGGCAGTGTGTGGATTCATATGCTGCATTAATTATACCACAGAGAGGCGCTTCCCAGCAGTGTGTGGATTCATATGCTGCATTAATTATACCGCAGAGAGGCGCTTCCCGGCAGTGTGTGGATTCATATGCTGCATTAATTATACCGCAGAGAGGTGCTTCCCAGCAGTGTGTGGATTCATATGCTGCATTAATTATACTGCAGAGAGGTGCTTCCCAGCAGTGTGTGGATTCACATGCTGCATTAATTATTCCGCAGAGAGGCGCTTCCCGACAGTGTGTGGTTTCAAATGCTGCATTAATTATACTGCAGAGAGGCGCTTCCCGACAGTGTGTGGATTCATATGCTGCATTAATTATACTGCAGAGAGGCGCTTCCCAGCAGTGTGCGGATTCATATGCTGCATTAATTATACTGCAGAGAGGTGCTTCCCAGCAGTGTGTGGATTCATATGCTGCATTAATTATACCGCAGAGAGGCGCTTCCCGCAGTGTGTGGATTCATATGCTGCATTAATTAATACTGCAGAGGGTGCTCCCGGCAGTGTGTGGATTCATATGCTGCATTAATTATACTGCAGAGAGGTGCTTCCCAGCAGTGTGTGGATTCATATGCTGCATTAATTATACCGCAGAGAGGCGGTTTCCCCAGCAGTGTGTGGATCATATGCTGCATTAATTATACGCAGAGAGGTGCTTCCCAGCAGTGTGTGGATTCATATGCTGCATTAATTATACTGCAGAGAGGTGCTTCCCAGCAGTGTGTGGATTCACATGCTGCATTAATTATTCCGCAGAGAGGCGCTTCCCGACAGTGTGTGGTTTCATATGCTGCATTAATTATACCGCAGAGAGGTGCTTCCCAGCAGTGTGTGGATTAAAATGCTGCATTAATTATACTGCAGAGAGGTGCTTCCCAGCAGTGTGTGGATTCATATGCTGCATTAATTATACTGCAGAGAGGTGCTTCCCAGCAGTGTGTGGATTCACATGCTGCATTAATTATTCCGCAGAGAGGCGCTTCCCGACAGTGTGTGGATTCATATGCTGCATTAATTATACTGCAGAGAGGCGCTTCCCAGCAGTGTGCGGATTCATATGCTGCATTAATTATACTGCAGAGAGGTGCTTCCCAGCAGTGTGTGGATTCATATGCTGCATTAATTATACCGCAGAGAGGCGCTTCCCAGCAGTGTGTGGATTCATATGCTGCATTAATTACCTGCAGAGAGGCGCTTCCCAGCAGTGTGTGGATTCATATGCTGCATTAATATACTGCAGAGAGGTGCTTCCCGCAGTGTGTGGATTCATATGCTGCATTAATTATACCGCAGAGAGAGGCGCTTCCCAGCAGTGTGTGGATTCATATGCAGCATTAATTTTACCGCAGAGAGGCACTTCCCAGCAGTGTGTGGATTCATATGCTGCATTAATTACACTGCAGAGAGGCGCTTCCCTGCAGTGTGCGGATTCATATGCTGCATTAATTATACCGCAGAGAGGCGCTTCCCAGCAGTGTGTGGATTCATATGCTGCATTAATTATACCGCAGAGAGGCGCTTCCCTGCAGTGTGGGGGATTCATATGCTGCATTAATTATACCGCAGAGAGGCGCTTCCCAGCAGTGTGTGGATTCATATGCTGCATTAATTATACTGCAGAGAGTGCTTCCCAGCAGTGTGTGGATTCACATGCTGCATTAATTATACCGCAGAGAGGCGCTTCCCGACAGTGTGTGGTTTCATATGCTGCATTAATTATACACCGCAGAGAGGCGCTTCCCAGCAGTGTGTGGATTCATATGCTGCATTAATTATACCGCAGAGAGGCGCTTCCCAGCAGTGTGTGGATTCATTATGCTGCATTAATTATACCGCAGAGAGGCGCTTCCCAGCAGTGTGTGGATTCATATGCTGCATTAATTATACCATGAGAGGCGCTTCCAGCAGTGTGTGGATTCATATGCTGCATTAATTATTATATCGCGCAGAGAGGCGCTTCCCAGCAGTGTGTGGATTCATATGCTGTATGACGGAATGGGATGTTGTTCCGCCTGCGGGTGTGCTCTATCTGCGTGCCCCGGCGCTTACCGCTGGCCCGACTACCGAGTGACACGGCACTCGGCGTCTCGTGCGGCCTGGCGTGACCCTGGGGAAGGGTTAGCGGGCGGTGGAGGGGACCCCTGCCTAGAACCAGCCCGACCACTGAGCCATACGGTACTCAGCGTCTCGAGCAGCTGGTTCACTGACCTTGTGGAGGTGGAGTACGTCTGCGGGCGGCCGGCCGATTACGGGGATCGGATCTCTTCCGGCAAATATTCGGATCTGATTGCGGAGGACTTTCGGATCTTGGATGGATGTAGCTTCGGATCTTGCGGGATCGGCAGAGTCTTCGGATCTTACCGCAGTCCCTCGCAATACCGAAGCGCGGTACACGGCCGCCCTTCGGATCGGATCTCGGGCTAATAGTCTGAGAACCGAACACCATACGCTGCGCCTCTGTCCTGATGCGAGATGCGGCACAGAGCGCTCGTTCGGTTCGGATCGACTGGGACACCGTACCCTGAGACCGCGGGGGATACTCAGATGACGAAGTACGGCGGAGAAATAAAGACATCAGTCGAGGCTGGATGCACTGGTAAATCTGGGTTTTTTATTCACAGCTCAGGCATTTATCAACTTTACACAAATTATAATACAATGGGAATCCCTGCCCGCCCTCCAGGACCCATTGGCCATTACAGTTCGGGGAGTCGCCGATTCGGACCGGATGGTCCGAATCGGCCATTTTACGATTTGAACCGGCTGGTTCGAATCGGCCATTTTCCGATTCGAAGAATCTGATAACGGCCACGAGGCAATCGGAAAATGGCGGCGGGCAAGGCAGACAAAGGAATACATTTCACAACACCAAACGGGGACACTTTATTACACCACACATAACCACATCTAAATAAACGTACTCCAAAAACTCCGGGCGTGCCACCGCACCTAATTGTCCATGGCCATATCACTGTCACTGCGCACCGCCCCTGGCTGAGGGTGCTGAGCCATTCCGTGACACTCCTCCCCTCCCCAAGGTCCGACGCACTCGGTTGGACCCCAACGGGTCGTACCGAGGTAGTCGGGGCTCCCAATCCCCTGGTTCCCGGCCGACTGCCGCGATAACCCATCTGCGTTACCGTTTTGCGACCCGGGCCGATATTGAATTGTAAAATTGAAGGGTTGGAGAGCCAGGCTCCACCGCAACAGGCGGCCGTTCTCCCCCGCCACCCGGTTGAGCCACACCAAGGGGTTATGGTCGGTCATCACGGTGAAGGACCGACCGTAGACATAGGGTTGGAGCTTCCGTAGGGCCCAGACCAAGGCCAGGCACTCCTTCTCCACCGCAGCATACCCCACCTCCGGGGTAACAGCTTCCGGCTGATGAACGCCACCGGATGATCCCCCATGTCGTCCCCCACTTGACTTAGGACAGCTCCCAGTCCGAACATGGACGCGTCTGTGGTGAACAACAAAACGTTTATTATAGTTGGGAGCTGCTAGCAGGGGAGCTTGGGTCAGGGCGGCCTTCAGTTGCCGGAAGGCCTGCTCGCACTCCGGGGACCACAGGACTTGGCGAGGTAGGGATTTCCTTTGTCAGATCAGTCAGGGGTTTGGCCAGGTCACTGTAGTGGGGTACAAATTTCCTGTAGTACCCCCGCCGGTACCCAGGAAGGCGAGGACCTGGGTCTTGGTCACAGGGGTGGGCCAATCTAGGATAGCCCTCTATCTTAGCGGGCTCTGGGCCGTTGTATCCCGCACCCCACACCGGTGGCCCAGATACTGCACTTCGGCCATCCCCACTTTGCATTTCTTCCGGCTTTCAGGGTTCAGGTTGGCGTCCCTAATCCGGCCCAGGACTGTCCCCACATGGTCAGATGTTCCTCCAGGTCTGGCTATAGATGGCTATGTCATCCAGGTATGCGCGAGCGAATCCCTGGAGGCCATCGAGGAGGCGGATCGATTAACCGCTGGAAGGTAGCAGGGCGCGTTCTTCATCCCGAACGGTGGACTCGAAACTGGTACAGAGCCGAAATGGGGTGATGAAGGCCGACTTTGGGGTCGCCTCCTCTGGCAAGGGGAATCTGCCAATACCCTTGCACAGAATCCACCGTGGTAGAAATGACCCCCGGAGATCTGGTCTAGCAACTCGTCGTCGGGGGACTTGGCATCGGATAAGCGTCCGTAAATGGTACAATCATTTATCCGCCGATAGTCGACGCCAGGAAACCTGGTGGTACCGTCTTTCTTGGGCACCAGGACCACGCGACGCCCATGGACTGGCCGACGGTTCAATGACCCCCAGCTCCAGCATCTCCGCGGATCTCGGCCCGCATGGACTCGCGGACCGCTTCGGGAGCCGGTATGCAGGTTGCCGAAGGGAGGTCTCTGACCCGAGGCGTGTCCACCTGATGGATGGCCTGGTCCGTGTATCCCGGGAGAGCCGAGAAAACCCCCGGGTAGGCGAGAGAACAGCAGCTGCCGCGCCTGCGC